>SJYQ01012327.1:0-118324 GCA_006410935.1 Redunca redunca
CTGCCAAGAAACCCTATCACAAGCCTGTTTCCACTGTCTTTTTTTTTTTTTTTTTTTGACCATACTGGGCGGCATGTAGGATCTTAGTTCCCTAATCAGAGATCTAACCGACACCCCACAGAGTCTCTTAACCACTGGGCCGCCAGGGAAGTCCCTGTCTCCACTGTCTTGATAGTACAAGAGAACCCAGATCTTCCCTGGGAAATCTCACTTCCTCAAGCTGTGAAAACATACAGAAAAAAAAAATCTCTTCCCAAGTCCACCAGCACTTTCATATCATGTTAAGGTCCTTAAGTTCAAAGATGCCCCCCTTTTGTTTTAGCTTTCCAGTTTCTTATAGTTCCTCCTAGAGTTCTGCACGTGGCTGAGAGAAAGCTGGAGGGGTTTTAAAACCAGACAATGCTGAAGTTCTGAAGCCACTGAAAAGAACTCAGGATGACTTAGAAAGCGGTTCCGAACAGATCTGAGCATAAGACCAGAGTTTAATTGATCCGTTATTGATAACAATTAGAACAATATCAAATTGTAAAAAGTTAGTTTCTTCAAACTTGATCTTTATATAGTTGACAATAAATATCACATCTTATAATGTGGTGTATTCAGTTGCCTTTATAGAAATCTGCAACACAAACAGAAAAGGTTACCTCAAATTCCCTGAGGTTCACCATCAGAGTTTCACCACAAGAAATGATACTTACAGGCTTTTGTTAGAGGGTACATAGTTTATATATACATATAAACTTCACCCATTCCTCTGGTTATTTAAAATTTTACTCTTGGGTCAAGTCAAATCCCTGTACCCAGACCCCAGCATTTTGGCCCTTTCCCCAGTTGCTTTTTATTGAGTAGTAAGAAAAACAAATTTTTTTCTTGGTAGACTGAGTCCTCAATTGCTGAGGCACCACCACCCGGTGTTAGCACATCTGAGATGCAGGTTCAGCTCTTGAGAGGGAAAAATAAACCTTTTGAAAACTGAACCTGAAACCAAACATAAGATCTGAGGACAAATTTTATGGTGTCCTACAAAGAGAACAGAGAGCCAGTTCTCTCTGCAGGAAAAGGCAGGCTATCTTAGATGATGAGCAGGACCAGAATTCATTGCTCTAAAGAGTAAAGCAAGGTGAGGGGAGTAGGTCATATGACAGAAGCCAGCTTCTTATTTGGTGATCAGCTTCTAATGGGGCATTTCTTTTCAGTGTTCATTATCCAGACCTTTCCCTCTTCTCTTCTCCAACCCTGATGCAATCTATCCAAACCCAGCTCTAAATGCCCTTGCCCTGGGAAGCCAACCCTACTTACATACTCCTCACTCCTGACCTGTTTCAACACCTGCCCATAGGGATTACCTCAGCATTAAGTAGCAGTCTCTTCCCCTTAATTCAAGTTGAGACGGAAGGAAGTTCATTTACCACGTCTTCTAAAACAGCTCTAGCTGGTTCCCTCTGTGACTTCTGGTAGATCCGTTAGTACTTGAAGTTTTTTGGTAAGAATTTAAAGTTTAATGTCCTAAATAGCTCACTATGTAAATTTTAATTATGGACGTAGATATAACATGCACATTAATGTGAAAAAAGGCCTAAAGTGCTACCCATCTAGGGACTTCTCTGATGGTCCAGTCAATGGATAAGAATCTGCCTTCCAGCGCAGGGGGTGTGAGTTTGATCAGGGAACTAAGGTTCCATATGCCACAGAGCAACGAAGTCTGCACATGGCAACTACTGAGCCCTATGTCACAAGTGGAGAGTCCATGCAGCGAAAGACCCTGCATGATACCACAAAGAGCCCAGACACCACAGCTAAGACCTGATGCAGCCAAATAAATAAATATTCTAAAAATAAAGTACTACATTTCTAAAAGTCTCCAAAATAAAGAATTTCAGCTATAAACCAAAATAATCTTAATAGCTATTTACTGAGCACTATTTTCTAAGCTTTTTATATTATCTAATTTGACCCTTACTAATTGAATTCATAATTTTATTGGTAATTAAGTTAGTACTCATTTTACTAAAATCTAATTTCAGCCTTTGGGGTACTCTTGCTATTTCCAATTTAATTTGGAGAAATTGAGACTTAGAGATTAAGTCACTTGTCCAAGGCCACACAGCTAGTGAGTTAGAGAAGATGGAGCTAATAAGCTGAGTTAGAGACGACGGAGCTGATAAGCTGTTCTTGCTCTTCCTGTTAATAAAAAAAGTCAGAGAAGAGGACTGTTCTGATATTGTTTTACCCAAGGAATAAATGACTGTCAGTCTGGTCTGAGGAGGCTGGGGATAGTAGGGCACACTGGAAGATTGCACGTGTTTGGTGAGTTATTTGGGGAGCAATGGATACTGATTTCCAGAAATCCACCCAAAATTTCTCTTAGGACTCCTGGGAGGGAAAAAAATACCGGGAGGACTGACAGAGCAGGAGATGTGTACTCTGTGTCCAGCAGGAAACTAGTCAGCAAAGTAAGGGTTTCATCTGTAAACAAAATTTTAGTCACTAAGAACTTATACTTTGAGCCACTTGTCTACAGACTAATAACCAACCTCGGGAAAGCCCTTCCCTCAGAAGGAGGCTATAGAATGTTGCTGCCCTGGTCTGGCATTTAAATGGGCTCAAATTCCAATTTACATCTTACTAAATGTGGGACTCTCTGTAAAAGGACTTAACTTGTCTTTGCTTCAGTTTCTTCAAGTGTGAATTGGAAGCAATAAAAGTCCCTAGCTTACCAAGTGGTGTGGGGATTAAAGAAGCTGTGCTCCTGTGTGCCTGGTCGCTCAGTTGCATCCAATTCCTTGTGACCCCACGGACTATAGCCCACCAGGCTTCTCTGTCCATGGGATTCTCCAGGCAAGAATACTGGAGTAGGTTGCCATTTCCTCCTCCAGGGAAGCTTTGCAACCTAGAGATCAAACCCACATTTCCCACATCTCCTGCATTGGCAGGCAGATTCTTTACCATTGCATAATATAATATATCCTTTACCATCTATTAGGCAATCCACTCCAGTACTATTGCCTGGAAAATCCCATGGACAGAGGAGCCTGGTAGGCTACAGTCCATGGGGTCGCAAAGAGTCGGACACGATTGAGCAACTTCACTTTCTTTCTTTCACCATCTATTATATTAAAGAAGATAATATATGTATAATGTTTAGTCCAGAGCTCATTTAACATGAAGCATTGGAGGTGAGGATTATCTGACATTTGTTGTTCAACAAAAAAGCCCAGAATTTATCTTCCTCTTTGGTAAAATAAAAATAAAAAACAGACACAATGACATTCTTTTTTCTCTAATCATTAACAAAATAGCCTAATTTTGCATCAGAGCTCTCTGAACCTGAACTACATTTTTTCTCTGAATGCTTGATTGGTAGAAACTGTCTGAAAGTTGTTCTTATTGTGGAGAGGGAGCCAGGACTTTGTCTTTAGGTTAGACTCTTGGTTCTGGATCTACTTTAGTGAGCCCTCCGGATCTTGCTTCTAAGTCAAGTGCCTCTTTGTTGCCCTTGGAGACGATGCTCATCTTCTGAGACACACATGATAGTGGCAAACAAATCATTGAGTCTGTCTTCATTTCCAGGCACAGGGATAATGTCTGTATTGTTCACCACCAGCCCAGTTACTATTTGTTAAATGAATAATCCACATGCAAATAATACTTCTCATTTTATATTGTAAAAGCATGTTTCATGAGGTAGGGTATATCTCCAGAGTCCCTTCCTCATTCCTAGGAACCCTATATCAGACTTCCTGATCTTTAACCTCTTGAGAATTTGCTATTATCATTGAGATGTTTCTTAAAGACTTTAAGAGCCTTTGCTACATAACTGCCGAACTTTAGCAAAATGCAGAACACAGGGTACTCTTTATTGGCTCTAATCAATAAAGCCTTCCCGTTTAGCCACTCTTTGGAGAATGCCTTGACAGCTGCATTCTTCCAGCTTCTACCTTGGTACAGTGACCCCAAGTGGCCATAGTCTGTAAGTGCAAGAGAATGTGAACAAAGCCCTGCCAGGTCTGGGAGGATTCCTTCCTGCTGCAAAACTGTGTCCAGGAATCTGTTCCATATCCCACAGGGGAGAACAATAGAAGGAAACCTGAAATTGAAGCCAAATAAAATCAGTTTTTATGAAATATGGGCTGGTCCTCAAAGAAGTTCAAAAGTAATTAGCCCCAGGTTCTCTTCATTCAACAGCTGCTTTATTTCAAAGCTTGCTGTGTGCCAGGTTCTGTGCTAAGCTTTCAGACAGAGCTGGCTGAAGAAGTTGCTCTTGGGTTAATACTCTGCCATCACCATCCTTTGGACAAGGGGGACTCCATCTTCATTTGGCCTTGGTCCTGTAAATTATGTTACTAGTTCTGCCCTCAGAATGATGTCCAGAAAGCACCATTAACTTGCTCATCCCAAAGCTAAACATTTTAAAGTCTACTGAGCAATTAAAGAGCAATAGTATTTCTTCTGAATTCTACTCTCTCTCCCTTTCATCTCTCCCCAACAACCCCCAGCACTGGCTTATAATACGAACTATTTTCTCTTCTCTTTCCTCCTCATTGTTGCGTGTTTTTTAAATTATTATTCCTCATCCTGCTCAGTGCCACATCTCCGTTCCTCACTCTTTCCTCATTTAGCTTTCCTTCACTGCCTGTTGCCCTTTCTGCTTCTCCTCTCACTTGTCCTATTTTTGTTTCTCCTCTCAGCAAAAAGGATTTAGAAATGTAACTAATGTAATGAAATGATAAGAACAGCTGATATTTACTCCCTGGTCACTTTTGTAAAATGGCATCCCTGGACCTCCCTATCCTTCACCCTGATTTGTTATTCTTCATAGAATTTATTACTGGTTTTTAATTTATTTTTAGCTCTCTTCACTAAAATGTCAGCTCCCTGGGAGCACGGAATTCCCTGATAGAGCAGGGAATTTGCTGTATCAGCAAGACTACTGACCATCCTTGACCACTGTCTGCCACATTGGAGATGCTCCATAAATATTTATTTACTGAATGAAGGACTGAGCATTGTATGGCTCATGTATGAGCTGCTACATTAAATACACTGAATAATTTGTGTAAGCCTTCTAATAGTTATATCTACAAGTATAGAGGTGAAATTTGAACTGGCTCCAGAACCCATTCATTTAACTGTAAATAAATGAAACTGTCTCCCTGCTTGGAATACTTTGTTTTCAAAATTTAAAAAAAAATAAATAAATTTTAACTTCTCTCTAGTGTTTCCCTGGAGATCAAGCAGCTAACAGTATCATTTAAGTATTCAGTGAAAATTTGGCAACTACATAGCCTACTGTCATCAGGAACCCCAGGCTTTCCAGGGGTACTGGAGACATAGCAGGCCTCATTCATAATTAGGCCTTCAGTTATTCCTAAACCATTTCTTTGGATTCCATTTTATAAACACAACATTCAGTACACTACCGCACTCCCATAAGACATTAGATGAGGTCATGATATTATATTAGCATCAAATATAAGCCTTAGTAAATAGGATTTTGAAAAAGAGATACATCTCTCCCTTAAATATTTGCAACCAAAATAAAATTTACATTATTCAGTATTTCCCACCTGCTCAGAATTTCAAAATGTCATGAAAGCTCATTTACTTCAACACTCTAAAGTATATATTACATTATGCTGAAATGTATATCCCAGTGTAAATTAAATATAATAATAATAAGTGCTAACATTTACCAAGCATTTATAACATGCTAGGCTGGTATTGTGCTAAGCACTTCATATACATTAATCATTTGATATAGGTTTTATTATAATCCCCATTTTGTAGTTTTAGAAACTAAGGCCAAAATCAAAAAACTAATAAATGTTATACCTTTGATACTAATCAATGTATTTAATGAAATAAGATTTCCTAGAAATCTTACGTTTCTGAAGATAAAAACAGCAAGAGCATCCTAGAATTCTGCAGCTGACTATAACCAGTTATATTTTTTAGAATGTCATCCTAAGATTTTATTGTGTTTACAGTTTAGGTTGTTGGTGTTTTGTTGTTGTTGTTGCTTTAAACTTTCCTTTCCTAAAAGCATGTTATTTTCATTCTTAAAAACATTAAAGTCAAAGAAACTACAATATCCTGTTTGCTCTTAAACTGGTAAAACTCCACGCTCAGCTATTGGAAAAGAGCCCAAGAGAGTCTGTGAGTACAAGTGTAAAACAATTATGTTATCATAAAACAATTGCAAAAATTTCTTCTGGTACGTCATCATGTACAATTCCCTTTTCCTCCTATTTTTCCCAGCCCTCAGCAGGGCTTTCTTTGGATACCTCCTCTTCTTCTACCTCCCACTAACATTGCACTTCTCTTCAATCTCTTTATCGCAGTCTCAGCTCTTGCAAAAAACTTCTGAACTCAAATCGGTTCAGACATGTTACAATTTCAGGACCTGTTCTAGGAGGCTAACACCAGACCTGCAGGACCCCATGAGGCATCATGAGCCCAGGCTATATCCAGGCATGAGAGGATATCCATGGGGGGAAGGTCTAACGAGGGAGGCTTGGCAGCTGGAAGCTCTAGCATAAATATGTTAGCATCCTGCTACTGTGCTGTCCTAAAACCGTAGCCACCAGCACTATTTTACCAGAACCACTCTCAACATGAGGATTCGTATAACCACTGCCAGTGCACTGGAATTGATATACTAGCTGAAAACTATTAACTGTGCTTGTTCAAGGCAGCTGGTAATAGTGGATAAAGCCCAACAAAGTCCTAGTCTTATAGATTCTTAAAGCATGGCTCCAGACAGCCATTAAGCCTACCAGCGACAGGCACGGCCCCTAGAGGGAGCAGCTGGCAAGAAGCTGGGCATTTTCAAGCCAAATGGAGGAACTGGAGTAAAAATCATAAAACCAAATGAGAAAATCTAGTGGAAATTACCATATGGTGGTAACATGATAAAAAACAGTGATGCCCAGGGCAAAAAGGATTAGGACAGCAAAACTAATTTCAGACCCCACCTGCTCATGAGTTCCAGCCTACCAAGAATCTGTCACCAGGAGATTTTGAATGCCCAAAGCAAAGCCAAGCTAGGAAAACCCGGGCACCAGCAGTAGATCTTTTACATTTCTCTCTTTTCTTTGAAATTCAGTCACTGTCTGCATGTCTAACATCAAATACCGCTTCTCCACCAATTCAATTATTAGAGCTGCCTGATATGTCTTTATTGGGTATTTCATTGGCAATACAAATAAACCATGGAAAAATATAATGTTTCAGCTCCCCCTAAAACTATCTCTCCTTTAAACTTAGTACTTCAGGCAGTGGTCTCATTTCACACATGGATGGAAACAAACACAGGATCTCAGGGTCACCTGATCCTTTTCCACTTTTCCACCAAAACAGAAAGGAGACCAAAGGAGCTGACCCAAGAGCCCAGTTGGGGAAGTCAGGCAGGAGACAGGATGGGCCACCTGGGAGAAGCCTGCTCTTGGAGCAGCCTTGTATGAAATCAGGAGGTAGGGGGAAGGAAGCCTGGGCAGGTGAAAGAGACGATGCCCACTGACAATGCTGGATGACTTGAGTCCTAACCTCAGCAACTCGCTCATAACTCCTTAGTGGAGGAGACCCATTCTCTCAGATGACAGTGAGGCTGAGAGTGACAGGAAGGGCTGTGGAGCCATTTTTAAATGACACTAGAAGGACTCTTCTATGGGTTTGGAGTCCCTGAGCTCTCTGAGCTCACCCTGTTAGAGAAACAAACCCCGATCGAACCCTGATCTAAACACTGACCTCAGAAACAAGGTGAGCAGGGAGACGGAGCTACCTAACAGTTTGGGATTTTACAACAGAAGATGTCTGTGGGGAAATGCCTTTCTTTCGTGATACGGAAGAACAACTAGGAGAGCTCTTGGGTACTTTCTCTCCCTCAGTTTCCACGTACAGGGTTTCTTCCCTGCATTCCCAGCCCCGTCTTCTCAATGTCCTCACCTTCCCTTCACTGCCACTCCACAGGGCCTCACAGCAGGTCCTGTGCGGTCCTCCTGGTCAGTCTCCCTCCAGCCAAACTCCTTTTCCATCCTCTCTGCCTTTAGAACTTGTAGCTATTCACATCTATTCAAATACTTCTGCCTTTTCTTATTCCTGAAATGATGATTTTCTCTCCAGACTACCTTTTTTCCTTTGTCTTGTAAGACCATCATTAGCTCAGAAGCTCACACAAATTAGTTCAACAAATATTTATCTAGCTACTGTGTGTCAAGTATGGTAGGAGCTTCTGCAGAGGATACTGAGATATAAATATATAGTGCCCTCAGGAATCTTTACTGAAAATGGTTATAGCACAAAATACATGTGAGCTTACATACACCCAAATGAGTCAGAATAAATGCCCTGAATTCTTTGGGGCTTCAAAGGATGAAGCACTCACCTGTGGTTGATGGATCAGAGAGGCTTCACAGAAGAAAGAATATCTGAGCTGTGCCTTGAAAGATGGGCTGGATTTTGGCAGACAGAAGTAAGAGTGCAATTTAATAAAGAAAAGGAACCATAAGAACCAGAAGGAAAAAAATCTCAGGGCATATTGTCAAACAGTAAACACTCCAGTTTGGCCAAAATGGAAGTCTTGTCTTTATTTTCCAACCCTCATATTTGGCCACATGAGCTGGTATGTTCCGTAAGAGGAGTGGACCAGAATAGGTGACGTTGGAATATCAATAACATCCATCAGGAAGTGCTGAAAGGCAAATGCCAGCCCAAGAAGTCTTCATCTCATCAATGATTACAGCAGTTGTTTAGGAAAAGCAATTTTGGTGAATATTGTCTCAATTAAAGTTTGTTAGGGGACTTCCCTGGCAGTCCTGGGGCTAAGACTCCATGCTCCCAACACAGGGGGCCCGGGTTCGACCTCTGGTCAGGGACTGGATCCCACATGCTGCAACTAAAGATCCTGCACCCCACAACGGAGATTGAAGATCCCGCGTGCCACAACTGAGACCAGTACACAAGGCGGCTCAGATGGTAAAAGCCCGCCTGCAGTGCGAGAGACGTGGGTTCGATCCCTGGGTCGGAAAGCTCTCCTACAGAAGAAATGGCAACCCACTCCAGTGTTCTCGCCTGGAGAATTCCATGGACAGAGAAGCCTGATGGGCTACAGTCCAGGCAGTCCTACAGAGTCAGAGCTCTTTGTGAAGCTGACAGTGGGCATTCCAGGTCCACTGGTGCTGACAGGCAGCACCTGGAGAACATATGTGTGCAGTGTCTGCTCTTGCAATGATGGGAGAGTGCTGTGACTGCCACATCTAAACTGACTCTTTCCTTTAGGAGACCTAGTACAAGACCCAGGACATTTACCCTCAGAACAGAAGGTAGGACACATCCAAGAACCAAAACAGGAAGTCAGGTCCAGTACCAGAGCAAGACTACCCAATAGTTTCAAGAATGGATGAAGCCTGTAGATGTTGGCCAGGGTTGAGAGACCAGGGGAGAGATGTAGAGAGGATCAGGGGTTGAGGACTAAGGGCTCTGAAGCAGCAATGGCAACAGAGGCAGCAGAAATTAACACATGTCCAGGCTTCCCTGGTGGCTCAGATGGTAAAGAGTCCACCTGCAATGCAAGAGACCCAGGTTCAAACCCTGGATCTGGAAGATCCCCTGCAGAAGGGAAAGGCTACTTACTCCAGTATTCTTGCCTGGAGAATTCCATGGACAGAGGAGCCTGGAGGGCTACAGTCCACGGGGTCACATAGAGTCAGTCACAGCTAACACTTTCACTTTTTCAGGCTTTATTCCCCTCTCGTGTTTCCTTTAGACTTCTGACCTAGCCACCAGGTAGGTGCACAAGTTTTAGAAGGCGCTAGTACAGTATAAAGCATGTTCCACTTGGAAAAAGTCACCAAGTCTCCCATTAATGAAAAGCTTTGGTTTTTTTTCTACCTGCTGAATAGGATAAAAAGTGCCTGTCCTTATTCATGGATGTTCATGATGCTCAGATAAAATGAAGGCGTAAGTAATGAAAGTATAAGTTATAAATGGAGTTCTAATTATTTTTCTACTGTACCTACATATTGATAATTCAAGAATCAACCAATAAATACCAATAGCTTCCAATACTCCCAACCCTACCCTAGGCCCTTGGGAAAGATTCAGGATACATTTAATGCAAAATCAAATTTAAATTCAGATTTAAACATATCTGCTCCTGGATCTTTCTGAGACTAAAAAGACAACACCAAAAAAAAAAAATCCTTTCACATAATCTACAAATATTAGTCAACAAATATTTATTGACTGTCACTATCACAGTCAGAGACTGCCATCCTGTTCCCATACTGGTAAGTGTCAGATACAAGCAGACAGTCAAAAAGAATTAAATTTTTTAAACCGCGCATTTAACACAGAGATATATGGTCTTTCCTTTTAATTCTGTCCTTGAACTATGCAAATTAATCCCCATCTTACCAAAGAAACTATTTTTTAATCTCATGTAGAAATAAAAAATAGATATCCGAAAGCGCCCCATATACCCAAGAGCAGCAACGACACAAATAAGCATTCTGTGTTTTTTCCTACAATTCACATCCACATCCACTCAAATATAAATGAGTTTCAATGATATGACTAATTGTTCTCTGTATTTTTCACTAAGCAGTATTTTAGAGAAAACAAGTGAAACCTGATGTAAATAAGATGGAATATCTATTTGCAGTTGGCCTGCAGCCCTTTTTGATCACTTGAAAGTCATTTCTATTTTTTAACCTTGTGGTGATGAATCATGAAACAAACTTAAACAAACAATGTGGATAATTTATTCACCGTCATTTCTCTAAGGATAAAACTTTGAGATTAGGTATATACTGAACTGTAATCATTTCTCAAAAATTATTTTTTATTGTTATAGAGAAAAGTATAAAAAGACATGAATAAGACTACTTTATCACCACCAAAGAAGAAACAGCAAAATATAAAGGAGCCCTACCTCAAAGTAGCTTCGATGGGCAGCTCAAAAGACTGAATCTCAGCCAGGACATTCTCATAGGTTTGATCTGGGTCTTCTTCCAACATTGCTCCTGATTTTCCAGCTGCAGACATCATGTTTTTTAAATGTAAGACAGTACTTTATAAGAGAAATGTAGTTGTATTATAATTAAGACAGGGTCTGTCTGTCCAGCCAGAGTAACAGCAAAAACTGAGCTCGCTGTCTGACTTCATGCTATCGAAATCCGTGCTTCCAAGAATGTTGCACAGCTGTTGCTGTCTTGTCTCTACTTATAACACTTTACTTACTATTAACCTTGACACAGTTCAGAAAGTTCCTGCCTGATGCCTGCTGTACTTATTTACTTGTTTCTCAAATACAGTTAACTGCAAACTTTGATAGGAATTAGAACAATTACACTATAAAAAGTTATGAAAGACAATTGACTTGTTGGGGCACATATTTTAATGCTGTTTATGCTTAGTATGTGATTAAAGTTATACTCTCAGTTATTCCTGCAACTCTACCCTTGTTCCCATGAACTCAAAAAAATAACAACAACAACAACAAGAAAAAATAGTCCTCTCGGATATGATTTTGAGGTCACTGGACAAGCACTTTGGTCCCCCATCTCTTTCATTTCTCCACAGTCTTCACCACTGGGTGAAGTCTGACCATAATGGAGCCATTCCTTTTTTTTTGGTCTCCTGTTCTAATACAGATGCTCCCAGAAGTGGTTGTATTTTAATCCTTATCAGTTCCTTATGCCTGACTGTGAGTGAGTTTGCTAGACCCTTTTGATGGGAAGGGCAAAAGCATGAAGATGCCAGGAGGCTGAAGAGGGCTGGTTGCTGCTGAGAGGAAGAATGCATGCAAGAAGTAGAGGCCTACAATATCAAGGAAAAATGTGGACAACAGATAGCCCCAGGTAGGCCTAAAAAATTAAATAGGTACAAATTCCCACTACAGTTTGTGCCAGATCATCTTCAATTCTGAGTTTAACCTCATGATTTCTCACCCACTACCACAAAGTGCATATTTAAAGGAATGAACAGGTACTTCCCTAGTGGTTCAGTGGTGAAGAGTCCACGCTTCCACTGCGGGTAGCGTGGGTTCACTCCCTGGTCAGGAAACCAAGATCCCGCATTCCACATGCCATGCAGCCAAAAGAAATAAAGGGATGAGTAGTGACATTCTTCCCTATGAGTCTATTTTTTTTAAGTTTTTATCAGATGTGTTAATAATACTGTGAAAAGAAATTGAAATTCTTTCTCCTCAAAATGTACTGTTCATGTAATCACAAAGCATGTGTTATCAATTGCATCAGTTTTTCACTTCTCCCTACATCCATATCCTTGCCATTGCCTCACCAAGTGTCCCTTAATGCTCCAAGACTTTGGGCTTAGCCCTGCAATTCCTGCTGGCTGATGATATATGAGCCAAAGTGATAGTACTTGAGCTCTAAGCCTAGGCTTTGCAAACATGTTTCTTTGTCCTCTTACACCTCTGCTATCACCTGAGAAATACATGTCCTGGCTGGCTTGCTGGTCCAAGGAGGTGGAGAGGTACATGAAGCAGAGCCATCCCCATGGATCCACACAACTGCAGGGAGAAGCACGTTTTCCTATCCAGCTGCTCACCCCAGCCTGGGACGGATCAGCCGTGCCCGACATACCCACATACCCACAGACACAGGAAGAATAACGAATGATGGTTCTTTGCAGCTACTAAGTGATGGATTATATGAAGCAATAGCAAACCAATGTAGCATTCTTCACATCAATCCCACCAACAGGCTCAACTCTTAAACCCTAGTTTTCCTCCTTGGCAGAAGGGAAGAAATGCACCAGGAATATGTCATATACCGTTCCCTCCAAGAGGAAGTAAGCATGACCTCCTTCAAGACGTGACACAAAACAGTAACTTTCTGTCTGTGTTAAAATCATTTGTGTGCAAGGTTTTAAATTTATGGACTTCCCTGGTGGCTCAAACAGTAAAGCGTCTGCCTACAATTCAGGAGACCCGGGTTCGATCCCTGGGTTGGGAAGATCCCCTGGAGAAGGAAATGGCAACCCACTCCAGTACTCTTGCCTGGAGAATCCCGTGGATGGAGGAGCCTGGTAGGCTACAGTCCTTGGGGTCGCAAAGAGTCAGACACGACTGAGTGACTTCACTTTCACTTCTCACTTTAAATTTATACCAAATTATCAGATTATCTAAAAGCAGAATGTCTATTTGATTTGTATTTGTATTTCTCATAACACTTAATGCATTGCCCTGTAGGTGCTCAAGAAACACTCACTGAATTAATGAAAGATTGATAGCAAAACTATAGGCTAAGAGGTATTTCTGCCTTATGAGGATGTGTTTGGTCCAAATGATACAAAAAGATGAGTCTCCCAGATAGAATTGATCAGATTGTGAGAATACATAAATTCATGATGGGAAATCATTCTGGTCGTAAGAGAGTGTTGGTCATCACTTTACTACATTGTAGAGAACAAACACATAGGTAAGGCCACATACTCATGAACATATACCCATGATGACCTACCTAGCCTTAAATAAAACATAGTTTAAAAATTGACTTTTATCCCCACATAACGCAAATTTTTATTTTTAAAATTTTCAAAGTTACAGAAGAATTACAAGAAGAATATCATGAACAGTCAGATAACCTTCATCTGATTCATCCATTGTTAACATTTTGCTACATTTGCTTTCTCCTTTTCTCTTTGTTTACTCAAGGGGATTCGGTAATGTAGGCATATGCTTTTAATACAAATAGTGATAAAATTGTGTTAATTTAAATAGAGTATTTTTAGAACAATGTTACACTGTAAAGTAGTATAATTAACAAACCACAATAGCTTTGACTCATAGTCGCTGCCCGACCCTGTTCCTACAGCATAGCGCTGTTATTCTCTTCCTGTATAGCCAACCCCACCGGGAAACTCAAAGTCTTCCATCCTGTTGGCCTCGTTGCCTCCATCCGCCCCTCAGCTCTCCCCATACCTCCTCAACTCCCACCCGGCTCTCTTCTGCTCCTCCCACTTCGGTTAAGTGAATTTTTTTCTCTGCCTCTTACTTTCTTCTAAGCCTTGTAAGACGCAGGCTACAACTTCCTGTTTCCACTGACTAAACCAGTATCTTCCTTTTATTCAAAACTTTCCTTGAGTGCCATTTCCTGCCGGAAGTCAGCACAGATTGAATGAACAGAAGAGAATCTCCTCCCCAGAGAAACAGTCAGGAAAACAACCTACCCTGCCCCATAGCGTTGACAACAAATTCACCAAATAAGGAAAAGAAAAGGAGGTAATGGAAAAATTTTAAACAGCCATATTCCAAGGTACCCATAAAAGAGACTGGGGAGTATGACAGGAATGTTCCCAGTCTCAACCTTTAGCCCCGCCTCCCAGCTGCAGCTCAGACTCTTCCACTACTCTCTGGAGTCAAGTCTGACCACTGACGGCCAGTGACTCTCACTGGGTGATCCTGTCTTCTCCCAACCATAGGGTAATCCCTGGAGACATTTTTGACTGTCTCAAGCTAAAGGTGGGTTGGAATCCAGTGAGCAGAGGCTAGAGTTTCTGCTAAATGCACAGTACAGTCCCCCACAGCAAAGAATTATCCAGCCCCAAATGCCAGTAGTGCTGAGGTTGGGAAATCTAGCTCCAGCGGGATCTTGGGGACACACCACCAGGTTATGCCCTGATCCTGGGCCCCTTTGTAAGTTTTTTTTTTTTTCCTTCTCTGTGACTTAGTCTTTGTTTTATTAATCTGCTAAGAACCCTCTAGAATTAGAAACTAACTCTTCTTTAAAAAGTAACTTTATTATTAAAAAAAAAAAAATCCCAGTCAGTTTTTTGCATCCCTCCCTCACCAAAACTGGAATCCTACCTCCTAACTCTGCATTGGAACCACCAGTGGGAAACATTATGCTCATGGGTTTCATTGGCACAGGTGCCCCTTTTGCAATTTGTAGTCCCTCAGAAATACCTGGTAGCCTGGGGGCAAGGCAGGGGTGGCTGAAAGGTAGAAGGTACCGGAAAGAGGTGGACCAGCCTGACAATTCTCACCAAGAGAAATGGTTCTGAGTTCTCTTCAGAGCTGAAATCTGAGTTCCATCCTTTCACCCCTACTCCATTCTTTCCTGAAGAGGTAGTTTCCTCACCTTTATAGGTAATTTTTACACCTCTGTTTTGATGGGTCCAGGAAAACAAAAGACTTGGCTACCTAGGAATAGAAGAGAATTTCATAATATAAGACAAGGAGTCTATCTTTAAAAAAAAAAAAACCCCGACCAGACTTCCCTGGTGGTGCCATGGATAAGAATCTGCCTACTAATGCAAGGGACACAGATTCCATCCCTGGTCCGAGAAGATCCCACATGTGGTTGAGCAACTCAGCCCAGGTGCCACAACTTCTGAGCCTCTGCTCTGGAGCCTAGGGGCCACAACTAGTGAGGCCCACGCACCTCAAGCCTGTGCTCTGCAGCAAGAGAAGTCCAAGCACTGAAACCAGAGAGTAGCCCCAGTTCACAGCAGCTAGAGAAAAGCCAGAGCGGCAGTGAAGACCCAGCACAGCCAAAAATTAAATAAATTAAAACAAACAAGTCTCTTGGATTGCAAGGAGATCAAACCAGTCAATCCTAGAGGAAATCAGCCCTGAATATCACTGGAGGGACTGATGCTGAGGCTAAAGCTCCAATACTTTGACCACATGATGGGAAGAACCAACTCATTGGAAAAGTTCCTGATGCTGGGAAAAATGGAAGGCAGGAAGAGAAGGGGATGACTGAAGATGAGACTGTTAGATGGCATCACTGACTCAGTGGACATGAGTTTGAGCAAGCTCCAGGAGCTGCTGAAGGACAGGGAAGCCTGGCGTGCTGCAGTCCATGGGGTACACGAGTGAGTGACTGGAAACAACAACAATACAAACAAACCCTGTTAACTCTTACTTGGTGACAAAATGTTAAACATTGGACTCCTCAGTTCAGGGAAACAACAATCATTAGCTCTATTTGAAACTGACCTGGAAGTCCTAGTGGTAAGGCAAGATAAAGAAATAAAAGATATAAAGATTGGTAAGAAAGAAGGAAAACTGACATTTGCAAAATCCACAGTTGTATTATATAAATACAATAAATATGTAGGAAGTTGATGTGCTAACTAGGACATGAGAGTCTACCGGGCTGCAACTGAAAGTGCTAACAGGATTTTAAAATATTAGGGAATGACACAGCCCAAGATTTCTGAAAGGCAGAATGAGGATTTCCAATCCCAGTGGAGCCAGAGCTCAGGATCAAGTTAGGGATCTATAAGATGAGCAAAAGCACAAGAAAATCTAGAGCAGCCTGGATGGGTAGGAACGCCTGAATGGTTACCTAGGATGACCTTTAGCTTTTGCAGGTGACTTTATAAACTCATTTGGTGTGGTGAGTGGATAGGCTAGCTTTTAGGGTTGGGGTGATGTCACAAGTTGCAGCAACTCTTCGTATGTCGTAATACCTACATAACTGACCTTTCACGTCTGACAGTGTAACTTGAAATACAAGAACACTGCCTAGGCATACGACCTGTGCACAAGAATTTCCGCTTCCTCCCCCCATTAAACTCAACATGTGAGCATCTGAACTCCACAACAGTGACTTGTGTTTATCTGTTCCTCCCTTCCCCTACCTGGTATCTTCTCTGCCCAGGAAAACATTGGGTTAATTTTTAAACTTCAGCACTATTATTTTCAGGAGACTCTGAGCAACATGTTTTGTCATTTGAAAGTTAGTTTTTTAAGAAAAATCTGTGGCATCCAAAATAGTGTTTCCAGGGAGCCATTCTATATATTTTTCCTGTCATCTTCAAAATTCAGGATGTAAAATTTCATTACAAAAGGGATTTTGGTCCTTTAATGAATCTGTGTTTTCTCAATAAACTGTATTGCTACTGTTCTTTAAAGGATAGTTTTTATCCTGGCTGTGCTGCACAGCTTACAGGATCTTAGTTCCCCAAGCAGGGATTGAACCGCAACCCTCAGCAATGAGAACTTGGAGTCCTAACCACAAACCCTCCAGGGAATTCCCAAGAATAAAATTTCTGAGTAATTAAAAATCTTTTTTAAATATTTTCTAAATTTCTGATATAACTCATCACATTTTTCTGCTTATAAACTCATAGAAGAGATGGTATTTCCATGAATATTGTATCATTACTGTTATCTGAACTTCTAATCCCTGGAACATGCCCTGGTTCTGTACATTTCAGAACCTTTATACATGCTGCTTCCTTTATCTAGAATACCCTCCCTTTCTTGCATGGAACATGGAGATAATAACAGTATCACTGACCTCATATGGTGGTTGTAAAGATTACAACAACTTTTTAAGCATTTTGGCCTTTTGAGCATAGACTTTTGAGCATTTATTAGGGAGAGCACTCTGGAGGGTGTTTGGCACATGAATATCAGTATCAGCTGTTACTGTCAGTACTCTTTCAAGGCCTTGTTCAAAGGCCACCGGGTTGTGTAGAATGATTGGCTACTATCTCCCATAAGCCTTTTGAACATATTTTTCTGTTAAACACTTATCAACCTTATTGGACTATAAGCTACACAAAAGCAAGGAATGTGCCTTATGATTCTTTATATTCCAAGCATCTAGCACAATGCAAGGTGTGTGAGGGTCCGGTATGAATGGAAGACTTCAGTGGGAATGATGAATATAAACATGAGTGACGTTTACTGCTTAATTAAATTGAGGTTTGTCAATTTGACAAGGAAATTCTGGATTAATTGTTGTAACTAACTGTGATTATTCCTTTTCCTTTTCTTTATGTAAATCTGGGATTTCATTAAGAAAAGGGAAAGCTAAAATCTCCTACTACTACCCAGTTTTTCTGAGTTCTCAGTAAACATACTTGCAATGGTAGAAATAGCTTCCCCAAGTAAATACTTGAACCTTCTACCTCTTATGTTTGTTATGTGAGGGTGTTCTGATTGCAGAATTTTAGGGCACCCTTGCTCATCTTTTCCGGAGTAAATCTTTCACATTTTCATCCTGGCCAGTAGAGAATCAACACCAGCAGTCACTGTCACAGAGCTGAATTATGGCGCTACCTAGTGGTCAAATTTTGGCACAGATTTCGCTGAAACCGGCTCAGGCTCTTCTAGGTTTTAATTTTAGTTTTTACATTGGCAATTGTTAAATGTCATGAGACATCACTAAATATCTTGCTCTGTTTTTCCTGGTATTTCTGAAAACTGTTCTATCTAAGTGTCGTTTATCCTCCGTTCTAGTTCAGACCTCTTCAGCAGAACTAAGAAGACATTTGGCAAGGTCGGTTATCAAGCTGCCAAAGCTACCCCCTTTCTCCCTCAGAAAAACCTGGATCTTTACCGTCAGAATTCAGGACACAACTTTTTGGGCTGTGATGTGAGAGGTGAGGTCACCATGTGCCCCATCTGAGTCTACACAGGTCTGGCAGGCAGCCCGCGGCAAGTACACCCTTCTTGCATACATTCTTCTAAACAATCATCTCTTTTCCCTCTTTTGAAACCAAACAATTCCCTCAAAAATACGGTTTGAGGCATAAAATAGGAAATAGTACTAAGCAAGCGGAAATGTTTTGCTTTAAATACTGAAGCCATTTGTTTACATTAAGAAATAGTTTGCATTCAAAGCCCATAATTGAAAAGAAACATGAATCATCAATTGCAAGGAGACTTCGTAGATAAGAAATAGGTGCTGGCCTGAACAATTGGATTAAATATGAACAACACTTCTTGGGAGCTTTTGCTGAGTCATTTTTCAGGAAGTGGGCTGTCCAGAAAGATTTCTACAAGAGGAACAATTGACAATATTTTCATATTAATAACCTGCAGTGACTTTATTGTTCTCAAAACTTTTGTTAATAAGTATTTTCCTGTTCAGCCAAAAAAAAAAAAAAGAATCAAAAGACAAAGCTTAATCTGATTTATTTTTATATGTTTGGAATTTTTTTCTTCTGTGATATTAAATATATTTAAATAAGAGTTATAAAACATCCTCATTCATATAATATCAGGAAATATTTTATTCTGAATCTTTTTTTTTTTAAGCATATGTGCTATAGTATATACTGGGCTCATTCTTTATTCCAAATAATCATTTTGGATTCAAATTCCTTTCAAGGCAGTGGCCATGAAAGGTTTGAAGACTCAGAGTTCTCTCGGTTGCCCTCCTCAGATAAAGGACAATCAGTGTGGGCTCCTGGACGCCAACTAAAAGTTTGGGCCATTCATACAAAGTCCCCTCAGAAAACTCCAGTAAGACCCAAGAAGACAGGCAGGGTCAGTGAGTTCCGGGGAGACCTAAGTAGACATAGTTGCTGGTCCTTTGCGCCAGCACTGAGACTCTCTTAGTCTGTGACAAAGGGCTGAGGTCGTCTGCCCACCAAGGGGACAGTAAATGGGAAACTAAGATCATTGTATGATTATGATTTCTGTTAGTATAAAACATTATCATGCTTGTGGCCCTGAGTTAACACAAATATATCTCCCACAACCTGCCCCCACTCTACCTGCCCCACAGAAGCTCTGCTGAGAAAGCCTCCCTTCACCTGTGCGGTGTAGATTTCCTTCCATACCAGGTGATACACAAAGTGGTCCAGTAGCAGAACCAAAGCAGGTTTCTGTGTAGTGTAACAGTTGTATGCCCAGACTCCGATCTGGATTTCCTGGGTTCAAATCCTACCTCTGCTAATTATTAACGATGTGACCTTGGGAACCTTCTGCGTCTGGAGTTTCCTTATATACATAATAGACAAGCCCTTATTTCATAGATTTGCTGGAAAAATTAAATTAAATAATGCAAATAAGTTCTTCAAGACAGCGTTAGGAAAGTAAAAAAACTTAAAAAGCATTGTGGAAGCGTTAGTATTATGCCATTGCTTAATAAAAAACCATATTATAAACCATTGAAGATCATTGTTTTTTTAAGTCAACTGTTTTATAATTTTGCTGTAGTAAGTAGTATTGCTCTCCTATTTCCTTTATAATGGACAGGGGTAGATTTTCTCTGATGCTCAATGGTCAGAGTTTTGAAAATATCAGTGACCCATAAAGATATTAGCAGACTACTATACTCACGCCTGCTAAGTCATTTCGTATGACTTAGAGTTGTGTCCAACTTTTTACAACCCTATGGACTGTAGGCCGCCAGGCTCCTCTGTCCATGGGATTCTCCAGGTAAGAATACTGGAGTGGGTTGCCATTTCCTCCTCCACGGGATCTTCCTGACCCAGAGCCTAAAGTTGTATGTCCTGTGTCTCCTGCATTGGCAGACAGTTTCTTTACCAATAGCGCTACTTGGGAAGCCTGCAATACTCGTATACCTAAATAAAGTTATTTCTTGTGTATTGATCTTTATGTTCTATTAGTTTGCTCAGTTGCTCAGTCGTGCCCAACTCTTTAAGACCCTATGGACTACAGTCCAGGCCTCCCAAGTGGCGCTAGTGGTAAAGAACCTGCCCGACAATGCAGGAGACATGAGAGACACAGGTTGGATCCTTGGGTCAGGAAGATCCCCTGGAGGATGGCATGGCAACCCATTCCAGGATTCTTGCCTGAAGAATCCCATGGACAGAGGAGCCTGGTGGGCTGTGGTCTATAAGACTGCAAAGAGTTGGACATGACTGAAGCAACCTAACACTCACATACGGACTGTAACCCACCAGGCTCCTCTGTCCATGGGATTTTCCCTATCAAGAATACTGGAGTGGGTTGCCATTTCTTCCTCCAGGGGATCGTCCTGACCCAGAGACCAAAGTTGCATCTCCTGTGTCTCCTGCACTGAAGGTGAATTTTTTACTGCTGAGCCACTGGAAAAACTCTGTTAATTTACTGATTATTAAAAAGAAAAGTGTATATTTAAGAATCTACTCTATACTAACCCCTTGAGAACTCCACAAGGAGTAGAGAAATTTCTCCTTTATTCCAACCAGGCTGAGAGTAGGGGTCTGAGAGTGAGACACCTCAGTCCACACCCAGGATGGCATCACATCTGCTGGGAGAATTCCCCTCGGGGTCTCAGTGTCAGGCTTTGAATGCAGATCCTAGGCACTCCTAGACACTCAACTAGAGCCAGACATCCTGAATCATGAAGTCAAGTGGTCTGTGAACAAATGTCCACTATGAACAAAGCTAGTGGAGGTGACTGAATTCCAGCTGAGTTATTTCAACTCCTAAAATATGTCAGCAAGTTTGGAAAACTCAGCAGTGGCCACAGGACTGGAAAAGGTCAGTTTTCATTCCAATCCCAAAGAGGGGCAATGCCAAAGAATGTTCAAACTACCATACAATTGTGCTCCTTTCACAAGGTAGCAAAGTAATGCTCAAAATCCTTCAAGCTAGGCGTCAGCAGTACATCAACCAAGAACTTCCAGATGGACAAGTTAGGATTTAGAATAGGCAGAGAAACCAAAAATCAAATTGCCAACATCCACTGGATCATAGAAAAAGCAAGGGAATTCAAGAAAAACATCTACTTCTGCTTCGTTGTGTGGATCACAACAAACTGTAAAAAACACTTAAAGACACGGGACTATCAGACCACCTTATCTTCCTAAGAAATCTCTATGCAGGTCAAGAAGCAACAGTTAGAGCTGGACATGGAATAATGAATTGGTTCAAAATTGGTAAAGGACTTCATCAAGGCTGTATATTGTCACCCTGCTTGTTTAACTTATAGGCAGAGTATATCATATGAAATGCCAAGCTGGATGAATCACAAGCTGGACTCAAGATTGCTGGGAGAAATATCAACAACCTCAATGGACATGAGTCTGGGCAAACTCCTGGAGATGGTGAACACAGGGAAGCCTGGTGTGTTGCAGTCCATGGGGTCGCAAAGAGTCTGACATGACTTAGTGACTTAACAACAACTGTCTACCTCCAGAGCTTATAACCACTATATGATACTGTCTCCCTGGCTCATTGAAGCTTCACAACCCAGGACCATCCCATTTACCTGAATCTTAGAACCTTCCACTCTGTGTGCAACCCCAGAATTGATCACCTATTTGGTCTACCCTAGGCTCCTGGAGTTTATTTTTTAGAGATAAAGAAATGAATCAAGATTAGAAAAAAAAAAAAAGAGAGAGAATTCCCAGCATCAGGGCAGTCCAGTGGTTAGGACTCTGAGCTTCCGCTGCTGAAGATCCAGGTTCAGTCCCTGGTCAGGGAACTAAGATTCTGTGAGCCACATGGCAGGGTCAAAAAAAAAAAAAAATTAGAAAAAGAACCCCAAATCCCAGGAAAGAATCTCAAAAGAAAGAGGACTAGATTAAATGCAATTTTACTGTTTCCTTTTCCACTTTGACATTCCCTGGTGCTGCTGCTACTGCTAAGTCGCTTCAGTCGTGTCCAACTCTGTGCGACCCCATAGACGGCAGTCCACCAGGCTAGAAGGACTTCACTGCAAAGAAAGGGGAAAGCTGTCATTTTCTTGTAGTTTTCCTTCACATATCCCTGGCTTCTCCTTCTCAGCCTCCTTCTTAGGTTTCTTTTTGTCAATCTATCCCTTAAATGTAGCTGTTTCCCAGGAATCTGTCATCAACTACATTTTCTTCATACACTAAACTCCAAGAGTTCATCTTCCACTTGTATGTTGACAAGTCCTAAATCTGATATCTTCAATTGCACATCTCTCCTATGTTCCAAACTTCACTTCTAAAAACCTACATAACATCTCCACCAGAATATGGTGTCTCACTGGCATTTAACATTCAGCATGTCCCAAACTGAGTATACTAAACTTCTCTATCTTAGCCTGTTTGAGCTGTTATGACAGAATACCATAGATTATGTGGCTTATACAACAAACATTTCTCCCAGTTTTAACATCTGAGAAGTCCAAGATCAAAGCCAGGCTATCTTTGGGGTCTGGTAAGAGCTTACTTTCTGGTGCACTATGGCTGTCTTCTCTGTCTTCTCATCGAGTATTCATATGGTGGAGGGGGAGAGAGAGCCCTCTGGAGTCTCTTTTGTAAGGATGCTAATCAAATTCTTGCAGGCTCCACTTTCACGACCTACTCTCTTCCCAAAACCCATCACATTGAGGATTAGGTTTCAACATATGAATTCTGACAGGACACAAACATCTAGTCTACAGCATTCTCCTCCCGCTGTAAACCAATCTCCATACATCACACACCCATCTACTAATAAGGATGATATTCTCAAAACAAATATTTTCAACCTACTCTTGCTCTCCAATCTTTGCCTATCTCTGATCCATTAGCTCTGAGCCTGGCAACCTCAATTCCTTTGTATATACTGTTTCTTCTGTCTGGAGTGCCTTTCCATCTGTCTACGTGATGAAAAATTTTATAAGTATTCTCTAAGACTCAACATAAATAGCCCTCTTCTCAAAGCCATCCCAGGTCTTGGATTGTACTTCATATGGGACATAATTTGGACCCAGGAGACATACAGATTTTATGTCTAATATAAACTATAAATTCTTTGAAGACCATCTCTGGGCCTTATTCCCCTTGGTCCTATTCATGTTTGTAGTTCTCAGAGCACTTAGTTACAGGACCTCATACCCAGAATCCTCCACATATGTTTGCTAAAATAATCGATCAATGAATGCAGTAAAAAGGAATCATTGTGTTTTAAAGTAGGGAGTTATTTCCTCCTACACTCAGTTCTTTGTCTTCAAATTTCCCATTACTTACTATCACTTTTCTGAAATGGTCACCACTCAGAAATTTTAATGTTGTAAACAGTCTACCTTGAAAAACATTTTGGAGTATATTTGGTTTATACAGCCTGACGCTATCTGGCCCCTTACAAGGACATCTATTGTAGAGTAAAAACCGAGCGAATGACTAATGTGAATTCCTTCACTTCAAACACTATGATAAAAAATAAAAGTTTCCATTTATACCAGGTTTTGCAGGGTTGTGGTTCAGTAGGTGATCTGTATGCTTCCTTTTTACTTCCAAACACATGTGTTCCTTTGTTTCTCAGGAAGTAATCATCGTGTAGCCATGGAAATCAACGAGTGCAGAGGAAATGTTGCAGGGGAATAATGAAGCCAACTAACTCAACTCCACAAAAGCTGGTCACATCCTAAAATAATTAAAGTACAGCCATCCAAATGCTCTTAGAGGAAGTGTTAATCGGTGCTTGGTATTTTGACAATAACCTGTACAGTGTGTGAAAGCATTTCAAAAATTCTAAAGCATTTATAAAATGTAATATATTTTCAAGATGAATGAGCAAATATTAATTGAGTGACTACTATGAACTAGGCCCTTTCACAATATTCCTTCATTTTACCATCTCAACAGCTCTATGGAATAGCTATTCTGGATATTATTGCCATCTGTAGATTAAATAATAATAAAATGTAGACTCTGAGAGGTTAAACGACCTGCCCAGAGACTTGTAAGTGAGCTACAGCACTTGAAGCAGCATGCTCTTTCCACCAATCAGAATTTATCTTAGAGATGACCAATGAGAATTCACCTTAGAATGAATACTGTTCACAGCCCATGGCCTGAATCCTAAGATGGATTCAGCACGGAACAAACCACTTCCCAACCGATTTTGCACACTTGTGAGTAATATTCAACTGTTCCTTTCTCGGCTGAACGAGGCCTGGAATTCAGGCCTCAGAGGCCTTAGAGGTGGATTGTGATTTGGAGCTTTAAGACCTTTCAATAACAGGAAAGAGCAAGACTATAAATTGTTTTCTTTTAAGGCATTTATAAGCCAACCAACATTCAGAGGGCGGCAGAGGGTGAGATGGTTAGATAACATCACTGACTCAAAGGATATGAGTTTGAGCAACCTCCAGGAGATAGTGAAGGACAGAGAAGCCTGGCATGCTGCAGTCCCTGGGGTCACAAAGAGTCAGACATGACTTAGCCACTGAACAACAAGCAGCACCTCAGTAGTAACATTTCAACACAATGGATGATTAGTACTGCTTTTCTCATAGTAGATTCTGTAATGTCATAATCTTTTTAAAGATCCAAAGTTTGTGTTATACAGAAATTTGTCTTGAAATGATGTTTCAGAGGAAGGCATTGAGAATGCTAACAGTATTTTATTTATTTATTGCTAACAATATTTTAATCTTTATTTAGAGCCTTAAAGTAATGGAACTTAGGGAAAACTTATGGACTCAGTCTCATAAGCCATACCTTGTAATTTATGCAAATTATATTATTAATTTAAGCCCTATACTGTATAGTATAAGTCTGTCATATTACTTAGGCTTCCTAGGTGGCTCCATGGTAAAGAATCCACTTGCTAATGCAAGAGACGCAGAAGACTTGGGTTCAGTCCCTGGGTCAGGAAGATTCCCTGGAGAAGGAAATGGCAACCCACTCCAGTACTCTTACCTGGAGATTTCTATGGACAGAGGAGCCTGACGGGCTATATAGTCCATGAGATAGCAAAGAATTGGACATGACTGTGTGACTTTCACTTTTCATATATCGCTCAACACAGAAAAAATTCCCTCAGAAGTGCTAGAGGTACAAACTCGATTCCACAGCTTTAGTCATGTTATTACTGATAGTGGTAGGAATGTGTTATTAAAACTTGGAGAAATTTTGCTTTATCATAAGCAGTCAATCACTGTCATTTACTGAGGGCCAGTTTTGTGCTTAGCACTGTGCTAGGTTCTGTAAAAGATACAGAAGAAATATGTGGCTGCCCCTTATGACAAGGTGAACTGGTAGAAATTATGTTGTTTCAAGTCACAGAAAAAGAGCCTACAAGTGGCCTTTGTTCTCTTGTGTAAATGAGTCCAGATAAGGACTAGGACAGTCCAGGGCTGGTCTGTGCACTTATCTGCACGAGGTTGGGAAAGACAGAACAAAAGATATTTGCTTACAGTACCATTTTGAAGGTAGTTGTGATTCCATTAGAATGGAAAGAAGGAGAATGGAGAGAGAGGAAGTATCTACATTAGCAGCCACCAAAGGCAACCAGGCAGAAGGACAGGAGAGCCCAGGCAAAAAGATCAAGATCTTCAAAATGAAAGAAGAGTTGGGTTTGAATCTCTGTTTTGCTACTTACTAGATACAATAGAAGCAGCAGGATTAACTAAAAGCTGGTTTGAACCAGCAAAGTAGTAGGGAGATGGGAGAAGTGATCAGATTTTGAATACATCTGAAGGTAGAAACACATGGGATTTGCTAATGGATTAGAATGTGACAGATTAAAAGGGAGGCAAGGGTGATGCCAAGATTATTTTTATTTAAGCATCTAGGAGAATGGGATTGGCACTTACTGAGAAGGGGAACTGGAGAAGGCAACGGCACCCCACTCCAGTACTCTTGCCTGGAAAATCCCATGGACGGAGGAGCCTGGTAGGCTGCAGTCCATGGGGTCACGAAGAGTCGGACAAGACTGAACGACTTCCCTTTCACTTTTCACTTTCATGCATTGGAGAAGGAAATGGCAACCCACTCCAGTGTTTTTGCCTGGAGAATCCCAGGGACAAGGGAGCCTGGTGGGCTGCTGTCTATAGGGTCACACAGAGTTGGACATGACTGAAGCGACTTAGCAGCAGTAGTAGCAGAGAAGGGGAACACTCTGGGAGGAGCAGTTTCCTGATGGCAGCAGCAGATCAGATGCTCAGATATTTACTAGACATCCTAGTGGAGATGTTAAGCTGGAAGTTGGGCATATGACCTGGAGCACAGGGAAGGATAGTATAGACTGGAGATATAAATTTAGAAGTAATCAATATATGTGAGTGCTAAATTGCTTCAGTTGTGTCTGACTCTTTGCAACCCTGTGGACTGTAGCCCACCAGGCTCCTCTGTCCTTGGGATTTCCCAGGCAAGAATACTGGAGTGGGTTGCCATGCCATCTTCCAGGGGATCTTCCCAATCGGGGGATCAAACCTGCATCTCCTGCGTTAGCAGGCTAGTGCCACCTGGATATAGGGAGTATTTAAAGCCCTGAGATTAGATGAGATCAGCAAGGCCGTAAGTGTAGATGGAAAACAGAAGAGATCCTAGGATAGAATCCCCAGGCACTTCAACACAGAATGATCAACACTGGAGATCAGGAGATCTCCAACATCCAGCAATTTAGGAAACGGAAAGAATCGGGCAAAGAGAATGAGAAACAATGAAGCAAATGGGAAACCAAGAGTGTAGTGTGAAACCCTGTGATGGTGGTATTTATTTGAGAAGGGAATGATTGATTAAGATGTCTCTCTAGTTCAGTTAAGATGAGCACTGAAAAGCAACCACTGCATTTGCTGTGCTTGCCTTGTAAGAGTAGGCAGTCCCTTGCATCAGTTTTTAAGGCTAAAAGCCACATGTGTTTGGGTTTAACATTAAGACTGTAACATCAAGACTGTTACACAAGCAGCAAGGCTGCTCTTTCTTGAGTCCCACTCTTGCCTCGGGTATGGAATGGAACGATCCATCAGTACCTCTCCAGCCAGGCTCTTTAAACAAGAGCAACAAAGAACCATGGACTGTGCAAGAAATGAAAGGAAAAAAAAGCCCCAAATCAAACTTCTGAAGAGATTCATTCCTTCCAAGTGGGATGCCAGGACCCACTTTTTCCAGCCAGTATTTGACAAATGTATTCCCAAGCATCTTCATATCATTGGCTAACTTCACAAAAACGCTGTAGAATCAAAAGAGCATTTACCCAAGTGCTGCTGAGATTCTCCTTTCTCTTTCCCTGCCAGCCACTGAAAACCCAAGCTTTCTCTTAGTATCTAAATTGATGACTCCATAGTTAAGCATCTTCAGCTTCCCTTATACAAGTCTCTTGTCAGGAGTTTAGAATTTTTAAACCTTATGCTCACTGAGCAATACAGGCCTGGAAAAGAAGAAATCATTAATCAATAGCCTTTTTTTTTTTTTTTTCAATTTCTTAAAAAAAAAAATCTCCCAGGACCAAATATGGGACCAGGAACAGGAGTTCTGGATAAATGTGAGTTTACTTGATTATAACAAAACCAGCAAGTATTGTGTTTTTCTTTCTTGAAACTTTTTTGAAGTCAACGAAGAAGTTTAATCACCAAATGCTACTCCTCTTCTCTTAAGTCAAGTCTTACAATACTTACAACACTTGCCACCCTTCACAAATCCCAGATCCTATAAAATCTTGAACTTAGATTATAAGGTAAAGATTTGCCATCAGAGAATGGAACTAAAGTCAGAATGTCCCACTTCTGTGAGTTTAAGAAAAAGCCTTTAATGGTTCTTTTTAGTGTGGAGTTTGGGGTTGAGGAGTATTTAAAGCACTAAACTGTCTCTCCAGTATTTGAGGGGATTAGGTTTAGGGTTCATTGTGTTGACTGTCTTTTGAAAGATTAGATAGTTTAGTTAGGCTCCTACAGACCATGTAAATGTCTCAGTGTTTATTGACTGTCTGCAGTCATTATCAAAGACTCTGAACACAATCGACACCTTGTAAACAGAAATCCCATTATTTTTGTGGTCCTGATAAGATTTACTGAGGATTTAATTTTTTTATGATTGACTGGCCAGTTAAAGATATTAATACAGTACAGGAGACTATGATAAATGAGTATGAATTCAGTCAACAGGTTTGCCCTTTTATTTTGTTTGGGAACTATAATCTCCTCTTACTTGTATATCATAGAAATAGTTTTCTGTATAGTGCTATGTTTAAAAATACTTAGGTATATTTGAATATGTTATATGTATTTCTAATAATCCCTCAGTGATCTACAAGTGGATTTATGTTTTTAGAAAGATGACCCAAATCTTCCAGTATGTAGAAGAATTCCATGGATAGTGTATTAATTTAGTTTGGGAACATCATAAGGGCTTATGTTGGAAGGTTTGGACCTGCATTTTAAAATGCTTTAATCAGAGACTTCTCTGGTGTTCCACTGGTTAAGACTCTGCCTTGCAATTAGGGGACATGGGGCAACTAAATCAGTCTGCCACAACTAGACAGAAGCCCGAGAGCCCCAGTGAAGATCCTGCATGCTACAACTAAGATCCAAGGCAGAGAAAAAAATTTTAATAAATAAATATTTTTTAAAAAATAAAGTGTGTTAATCCAACTAAACTGTGAGAAGTCAGGCAATATACATGCTGCATTTGACCACAGGTAAAAATCCGTGGGATCAGCATTATTTTGATCTCTGATGGGTGAGGGGAGAACTCCTGTTCAAGCTTCCCTTCCCGCCCTCCAGTAGGATGTGTGCAAGATGGGAAAGGGTAAGAGAAGTAGGGTCTTCCTGGGGACTCATATGCAAGACTTCAAGAAAAGATGACTTCTGCAACATTCAGCATTTAATGAAAGCAAGAAGGAGGCCAGCTGCAGGAAGTGTTGGAAGAGGGGTAAAGTTCAAGAAGAAAGCAGAAAGACAACTGTGATTATAGACAGTTTGGCCTGGGAGCAGTGGAAAGTGTTCCCCGCCCCCCACCACCTTTGATTACCTCGGAATGAAACATAAGTTACTTAACGCAGGACACAAAACCCTTAAGATGAAACCCCGACACAGCTTCACAGCCACAGCCCCAGCCTTTGCTTTCACTGCACCCTGCTTCCTCACCTCTTCACCCTGAACACCCAAATGTCAGCTCTCCTGCCCTGCCTTTGCAGACTCCTGCAGACACCTCTCTCACTTGCTCCACTATATTCATGGATTTCTCTTTATTCCTTTGTGTGTCCAGCTTCCCCACATCTGTAAGCTGCGTGGGCAGGACTCACTCTTTCTTTACAACCCCAGAGTCCAGCACATATAGTATATGCTTAATACATGTGTAAGGAAGGAAGAAGGAAGATCTCTATCTGTGCCTTTGCTTACACACTCGCCCCATTCTCTCTTCCAGTAGGAAGTTCACCCATCAGTCAAAAACCAACTGCTTTTTGAAGAGCCCCCTAACCAATGATATCTCGCTTCTTTAAACTCCCATAGCACCTACGTGAGAATTACACAATTGACACTTAACAAACTTGTGTCCTCAGCTTAGTTGTGTTTTTATATATATATGCCATTTCCCCAAGCATAATCAAAGAGCTCTTTGCAAGTCTTTAACCGCCTTGCATTATCCACAGCGTCTAGCGGTATTCTGCTTAGGGTCGCATCCTACTTTGTGTTTGTTGAATAAGGAGGAAAGGGGAAAGGTCTGAAAAGTAGCCCAGGAAGGTGATTTTGAGAGGCACAGTGAAAGAGAAGCATACACAGGACAGCTCAGGCCAAGACAGAGGTCAAGCATAAGGAACAACAGGCAGACTGCCCCCCAATCCTCAAGGACCTCAAAAAGGAGACAAAGAAAGTCTACCAAGTGTTTAAGAAGGAGTGGGGGAGGGTAGGTATGCACTTAAGCCATGGCACTGCAAATAGGAACAAATGTTCACTATTGATTGCTGGAGACAAACCAGGCAAGGAGAATGTTAGAACAATGAGAACTCACTGAGCACCAATTATGTGCTAAGTGTGTAACATACATTTTTTTAAAACATCTTTTTTTTTTTTTTTTTTTGGCCATTCCTCTAGGTTTGTGGGAACTTAGCTCCCCGACCAGAAATTGAACTCAGGCCACGCCACCACAGTGAAATCGCCACGTCCTAAAAACTGGATGGTCAAAAAAAAAAAAAAAAAACTGGATGGTCAGGGAATTCCCTAAAACATCTTTATTGAGGTAAAGTTCACATATCATATAACCCACCAATTTAAAGTGTACGATTTAATGGTTTTTAGTGTATCCACAGAGTTGTGCAACCAACAGCAAAAACAATTTTAGAAAATACACATCACCCCCAAAAGAAACGCTGTTCCTATTAGTGGTCGCTCCCCATTTCTCTTATACTGTCAGCCCTCACTCCCATCCCAAATCCAGCCCTGGGCAACCGATAATCTACATTCTCTTTCTATAGATTTGTCTGTTCTGGACATTTCGTGTATATGGATCGTACTACATGTGGTGTTTTATGACTGACTTCTTTCACTTAGCCTGATGTTTTCAAGGTTCATCCAGGTTGCAGAGAATATGAGAACTTCATTGTTTTTACTGCCAAATAGTATTGAATTGGGTGGATTTTTGACATTTTATTTCCCCATTCATTAGTTGATGGGTAGTTCAGTTGGTTCTTGACATACATTCTTTCATTTATTCTTCCCAATACTCCTGGGAGATAGGTATTAATGTCTTTATTTCACAGAGGAATAAACTGAGGCTCAAAAAGGTCAAATACTCTGCCCCTTCATGTAATAATGGCACTGAGATTGACCTGAATCTGCCTGAGTCCAAAGCGCCTATGCTTAATCACCACCTCAGTTCAGTTCAATGCAGTTCAGTCGCTCAGTCGTGTCCAACTCTTTGCGACCCCATGAATCGCAGCACCCCAGGCCTCCCTGTCCATCACCAACTCCCAGAGTTCACTCAGACTCACGTCCATTGAGTCAGTGATGCCATCCAGCCATCTCATCCTCTGTCATCCCCTTCTCCTCCTGCCCCCAATCCTTCCCAGCATCAGTCTTTTCCAATGAGTCAACTCTTTACATGAAGTGTTCAAAGTACTGGAGTTTCAGCTTTAGCATCATTCCTTTCCAAAGAAATCCCAGGGCTGATCTCCTTCACCTAGGGCAAACATTGTCAACAGAGGCAAGTAAACCATGCCAAATTCCAAAGACTCATAGAGATCATTGATGTTCCCCACCTTTCAAGCTATATATATATATGTAGGTATGTATATATGTATCTAGCTATAAATTTTCAATGTGTTAATTGGGTGAAACAGCAGAAAGGATATGAGTTCTAGAGCTAGAAAACCTTGATTTTTGAATCCCACATACTATCTCTGTGACTTGGGACAGATTGTTTAAATTCTCTGAGTCTCAGTTTCCTCACCTCTAAAAATGCAGTTAATTTCTACTTTGTAGGGTAGTTGTGAAGATTAGGTGAGCTGACAAATAAAAAATGCCTGACATGTAGTAGATAATCAAAATATGGTAGCTATTATTATCATTACTGTTTGCAATGGTACCAAGAGCAAGTAAAATACTCACCACACCATACTTACACGCACACACACTTCCTTCATAGAGAGGAATCTGAGGAGATTGGGATATTTAGTAGTGAGAAATCTAGGCAGGAGTCTCCAGTGGTAGGCACACAAAGATAAGGGGCAAGAGCTCAGGTGAGAGGTCAGGGCTACAGATTTGGGGGTTATCAGCATGACGGTGAGGGTTGAAGCTGTGACAATTATTCAGGTAGAACTAGGCAGAAAATAAAGAAAAGAGTCTAGAGATGTCCACAATTATCTCCAGGAAAAGGAATAAGAAGTAGTATAGGGTGTAGAAATAAGTGTTTGGAGGGGTTGTGGTTATACCAGAACTGTATGTAATTTTGAGAGCCAAAGGAGAAAATACATTCGAGGAAGGGGTAAGAGGTAGAAAGTTGAGAAGGTTACACTGTAGAAAGATTTGCAGTAATGAGATAAGGCAGTCAGGAGATCAGTGGTGACCTTCAGTGCTGAGCATCTGTCCATCTATCCATTCCTTCGTTGAGCATTCATTGAACACTCACAGTGCACCAGGCACTGCGCTACACCTTTAAGAAACACATGGATACACCACAATCCCTTGCTGCACTGAGCGTGACACAAACCAGAAGGAAAGTGCAATGTTCTGGGACCCCTTTTGTCCATGAATTGGGCCCAGCAGGGGAAACTAGGTCTTCAGGGGACGAAGGTGATGGCTGGATAGAGAATTAGCAAATCAGGAGGAAACTTAAGGGCATGTTAAAGGCAGGCTGAATGAAGGAGGGGGCTTTTTAATTTTAAAGAAGGAATTTAAGAAGGCTAAAGAAGCAACCTTTGGGTTTACATAACTGACAAAAGTGTTATCTGGAGGCTTCTCCTTCTCTCATTGGCTTATAGTTGAGATATTGCTATATTGAATCTATCAATTTTTGAAACTCAGAGTGAATTTTTTAAAATTGACAGCACATTTCCACTGCATGTATTAACAATTTTCCTCCAAAGATCTTCAAGGGTCTAGAATTGTTTTCATCCCTGAACTTTGAATAAAATGGATCCTTTAAAAAAATGCTCCGTGTTTATCATTCAGTTCCAGTACCTTTTATCTGTTACAGAAACTGTAGACTCCTCCCCCCCACACCCCCCAGCATCCAGTCCTAGTACCCTCATCTGTGGCTTGTTATTTACCATTAAAACAAATATACAAAGAACAGTGTATAAAAATCAATTCAAAAGTTATGAATAGGAAACAAAAAGCAATCATAATAAAAACAGAAATACTCAAGAAATAGTACCAGAAACCCAAAAATCAAAAGGAGAAAATCATGACATATTTATTATTACAATAAAACAAGTTAATATGGAAAAAGTTAAATAAAAAAGTTTAAGGGTGCACTTAAATTTTAAAAAGTGGAACAAACTGATACCACAAGAGTCAAGAAGCTTAATTATTGACAAGCTAAAGTAACAATAAAACTGAAAACTGGATAAGGAAATATTAAGTAAGTGTAAGTAAGTGAAGTCGCTCAGTCGTGTCCGACTCTTTGTGACCCCATGGACTGTAGCCTACTAGGCTCCTCTGTCCATGGGATTTTCCAGGCAATAGTACTGGAGTGGATTGCCATTTCCTTCTCCAGCGGATCTTCCTGACCCAGGGATCAAACCCGGGTCTCCTGCATTGTAGACAGACACTTTACCATCTGAGCCACCAGGGAAGTCCACATTAAAACAGAAAGACAGTAGATTTTTAAAAATATAAGCAAAGAAAGGAAATAAAACTATAAGAATAAACACAGAAAATGAGTGTAAGTTAAAATAGCAAAGAAGAGAAAAAATTAAGAACCAAAATCTCAGACATAAAATCATATCAAAGGTAAAGTAGGTAAAATTAGTGAAAAGTAAAGAGAACTATAAATCAGAATGAAAAAATACACTGTAACTCAAAAATACAAATATTTTTAAGGCTAAGGTGTTAAAAATAAATGTTTAATAAGAATGAAACACTCTTTTAAAGGAAAAAATCGACAATAGTGTTCAATTCTAATGTAATCCTCTGGGTTAAAGGACCTTCACGCTGGTTCCTGCTGAAGGGTGAAGGCAGAATCAACAGAATAAAAGCACAACAGGGTCTCTGTCCTCCATTGATGGTAACACAAATGCCATGTTCTTGGTTCCAACTCGGCTGGAAGTGGTTAGGTCCCCCAGGGACTCTCTGTTGTTCACTAGATCATGTCTGACTCTTTGCAACCCCATGGACCGCAGCACACAAGGCTTCCCTGTCCTTCACTATCTCTTGGAGTTTGCTCAAACTTATGTCTATTGAGTGAGTGATGCCATCCAACCATCTCATCTTCCTTTCCTCCTGCTCTCAATCTTTCCCAGCATCAGGGTCTTTTCCAATGACCTTCCAATCAGGCGGTCAAAGTATTAGAGCTTCAGCTTCAGATCAGTCCTTCCAATGAATATTCAGGGTTGATTCCCTTTAGGACTGACTGCTTTGATCTCCTTGCTGTCCAAGGGACTCAAGAATCTTCTCCAGCACCACAGTTCAAAAGCATCAAATATTCAGTGCTCAGCCTTCCTGATGGTCCAACTCTTGCATCCATACATGACTACTGGAAAAATAATAGCTTTGACTATACAGACCTTTGTTGGCAAAATGATGTCTCTTGACTTTTAATATGCCGTCTAGGTTTGTCATAACTTTTCTTCCAAGGAGCAAGCATCTTTTAATTTCATGGTTTCTGTCACCATCTGAAGTGATTTTGGAGCCCAAGAAAATAAAATCTGTCACTGTTTCCACTTTTTCCTCATCTATTTGCCATGAAGTGATGGGACTGGATGCCAAGATCTTAGCTTTTGACTGCTAAGCCAGCTTTTTCACTCTCCTCTTGTCACCCTCATCAAGAGGCTATTTAGTCTCTCTTCACTTTCTGCTATTAAAGTGGTATCATGTGCATATCTGAGGTTGTTGATATTCTCCCAACAATCTTGATTCCAGCTTGTGATTCATCCAGCCCAGCATTTTGCATAATGTACTCTGCATATAAGTTAAATAAGCAGGGTGGCAATATACAGCCTTGATATACTCCTTTCCCAATTTTGAACCAATCCATTGTACCATGTCCAGTTCTAATTGTTGTTTCTTGACCTGCATACAGGTTTTAGGTAAGGTGATCGGGTATTCCTTTCTCTTTAAGAATTTTCCAGTTTGCTGTGATTCACACAGTCAAAGGCTTTAGCATAGTCAATGAATTAGAAGTAGATGTTTTTCTGGAATTCCCTTGCTTTTTCTATGATCCAGTGGGATGTTGGCAATTTGATCTCTGGTTCCTTTGTCTTTTCAAAATCCAGCTTGTACATCTGGAAGTTCTCAGTTCACATACTGCTGAAGCCTAGCTTGAAGGATTTTGAGCATTACCTTGCTAGCATGTGAAATGAGCACAATTGTACAGCAGTCTGAACATTCTTTAGCACTGTCTATCTTTGGGATTGGAATGAAAACAGACCTTTTCCAGTCCTGTGGCCACTGCTGAGTTTTCCAAATTTGCTGACATATTGAGGGGAGCACTTTAACAGCATTATCTTTTAGGATTTGAGATAGCTTAGGTGGAATTCTATCACCTCCACTAGCTTTGTTCATAGTAAAGCTTTCTAAGGCCCACTTTGTCTTCACACTCCAGGATGTCTGGCTCTAGGTGAATGACTACACCATCATGGTTATCCAGGTCATTAAGACCTTTTTTGTATAGTTCTTCTGTGTATTCTTGCCACCTCTTCTTAATCTCTTCTGATTTTTTAGGTCCTTGCCATTTCTGTCCTTTATTGTGCCCATCTTTTCATAAAATATTCCCTTAGTATCTTCAATTTTCTTGAAGAGATTTCTAGTCTTTGCCATTCTATTGTTTTCCTCTGTTTCTTTGCATTGTTCATTTAGAAAGGCTTTGTTACCTCTCCTTGCTATTATCTGGAACTCTGCATTCAGTTGGGTATATCCTTCCCTTTCTCCTTTGCCTTTTGCTTCTCTCAGTTATTTGTAAGGCCTCCTCCAATAACTACTTTGCCTTCTGGCATTTTTTTTTCCTTGTGATAGTTTTGGTCACCACCTCCTGTACAATGTTAGGAACCTCCATCCATAGTTTTTCAGGCACTCTATCTACCAGATCTAATCCCTTAAATCTATTTGTCACCTAGACTGTGGATCAAATCAAATCATAAGGGACTTGATTTAGGTCATATCTGAATGGTCTAGCGGTTTTCTCTACTTTCTTCAATTTAAGCCTGAATTTTTTTTTAAGCCTTCAGTTCAGTTCAGTCACTCAGTCATGTCCAACTCTTTGTGACCCTGTGAACCACAGCATGCCAGGCCTCCCTGTCCATCACCAACTCCAGGAGTCCACCCAAACCCATGTCCATTGTGTCGGTGATGCCATCCAACCATCTCACCCTCTGTCGTCCCCTTCTCCTCCTGCCCTCAATCTTTCCCAGCATCAGGGTCTTTTCCAATGAGTCAGCTGTCTGCATCAGGTGGCTAAAGTATTGGAGTTTCAGCCTCAACATCAGGCCCTCCAATGAACACCCAGGACTGATCTCCTTCAGGATGGACTGGTTGGATCTCTTTGCAGTCCAAGGGCTCTCAAGAGTCTTCTCCAATTGATGTTCAAATACATCAGTTCTTCTGCACTCAGATTTCTTTATAGTCCAGCTGTCACATCCATACATGACTACTGGAAAAACCATAGTCTTGACTAGACGGACCTTTATTGGCAAAGTAATGTCTCTGCTTTTTAATATGCTGTCTAGGTTGCTCTTTCCAAGGAGCAAGCATCTTTTAATTTCATGGCTGTAATCACCATCTGCAGTGATTTTGGAGCTCAGAAAAATAAAGTGAGCCACTGTTTCCACTGTTTCCTCATCTATTTGCCATAAAGTGATGGGACTGGATGCCATGATCTTAGTTTTTTGAATGTTGAGCTTTAAGCCAACTTTTTCACTCTGCACTTTCACTTTCATTAAGAGGCTCTTTGGTTCCTCTTCACTTTCTGCCATAAGGGTGGTGTCATCTTTTAAGCCTTAATTTTGTAATAGAGTCAATGATCTGAGCCACAGTCAGCATCCGGTCTTCTTTTTGCTGACTCTATAGAGCTTCTCCATCTTTGGCTGCAAAGAATATAATCAATCTGATTTTGATACTGACCATCTGGGGATGTCCATGTGTACAGTCATCTCTTGTGTTGTTGGAAGAGAGTGTTTGCTATGACCAGTTTTTTCTTTTGGCAAAAGTCTGTTAGTCTTTGCCCTGATTCATTTTGTACTCCATGGCCAAACTTGCCTGTTACTCCAGGTATCTTGACTTCCTTCTTTTACATTCCAATCCTCATATGATGAAAAGGACATCTTTTTTTGGTGTTAGTTCTAGAAGGTCTACACTGTAGGTCTTCATAGAATCATTCAACTTCAGCTTCTTCAGCACTCGCGGTTGGGCCATAAACTTGGATTACTGTAATGTTGAGTGGTTTGCTTTGGAAGCAAACTGAGATTATTCTGTTTTTGAGATTGCATCCAAGTACTGCATTTCGGACTCTTGTTGACTATGAGGGCTGCTCCATTTCTTCTAAGGGATTCTTGTCCCATAGTAGTAGATATAATGGTCATCTGAATTAAATTGGCCCATTCCCATCCATTTTAGATCACCAATTCCTAAAATGTCAGTATTAACTCTTGCCATATCCTGCTTGACCACATCGAATTTATGTTGATTATGGACCTTGAGTCATGTATGGATGTGAGAGCTGGACCACACAAAAAAACTGAGCACCAGAGAATTGATTCTTTTGATGTTGGAGAAGACTCTTGAGAGTTCCTTGGACTGTAAGGAGATAAAACCAGTCAGTCCTAAAGGAAATCAGTCCTGAATATTCATTGGAAGGACTAATGCTGAAGTTGAAGCTCCAATATTTTGGCCACCTGATGCAAAGAGCTGACTCATTGGAAAAGACCCTGATCTGGGAAAGATTGAAGGCAGGAGGAGAAGGGGACAACAGAGGGTGAGATGGTTGGATGGCATCATCGACTTGGTGGACATGAGTTTGAGCAAGCTCTGGGAGTTGGTGATGGACAGGGAAGCCTAGCGTGCTGCAGTCCATGGGGTTGCAAAGAGTCAGACACGACTGAGCGGCTAAACTGAACTGATGGACCTGACATTCCAGGTTCCTGTGCGATGTTGTTCTTTACAACATTGGACTTCACTTTCACCACCAGACACATCCTCAACTGAGCATCATTGCCACTTGGCCCAGCCTCTTCATTCTTTCTGAAGCTATCTCTGCTCTTCCCCAGTAGCATATTGGACACCTACCAACCCAAGGAGCTCATCTTCTGGTGTCATATCTTTTTGCCTTTTCATACTGTTCATGGGGTTCTTCTTACTAAATTATCTGTTGTTTTGGAAATATCTTTATTTTTCATGAGATACATATGTTAACATGTGATGGCATTATTATTGTTATTTTTAAATAGATTAATAAATATTTAAATTTTTAAACAAAAAACAATCAGAATCCAAACCTTTCAAACCTCCCACCCCACCATTACTGCCACCATCTCTACCACCAAGAATATTTCTTGTTGAGTAGGAATGAAGCTATGCCTAGGAGTGTTCATTCTTAATAATTCGCTTGGGATGATTCTGATCCAGGTAGTCCTCAGACTATACTTTGGATGGGAGCTCTCTAGAGTCCTTCATACGCCAAAATATAAATAGGAAAGAAGGGAAGAGAAATACATTATTATAGGGTCAAGAAAGAGATTTCCAAATGGCATTTGGTCTCTTCTGAGTAGATTTCAGAGTCAGTCAGGTGACCTCTCCAAAGACAAGTGTTTCAAGTTAATGCCTGAAAGTGTCATGGTTCCTCACCTGTCCTTAAACCTGCCCCTCTGGCCGGGCATTTAGCTGTGTTTGAACTCAGTGTTTCCTTTGGTAAAGCTTTCCCCCATTACAGTCACTTCTCAGAGGATTTACAACCTTCAAGGTAAAGGTCCCTGAAACAAACCCCGGAGGATGTTCCCCACCATAGACTCATTAAGAGCACTTCAGGTACCTTAATGTCCCCAGTCCCTGGATTTATTACAACATGATAAAGCCTCTTTTTAGAAAGCATACTCTTAGTTCCATTTATCCAGCAGGCTTTTTCAGAAAAGAGATTAGAAGTAAAATGATTTGAGATGGAATCAAAGAATTTTATCTTTTTAATTAGTATGTTAAACATAGGAACACCTAATACAAATATTTGACTCTGTGGTTGAGCGTTCGCTCTGAGGTCACCAAGGGAAATTTATAGGGAACTCTAAAGGCCCTCACAATAATTGTCTTGGGTTATGACTTCTCGAATTGCTCTTCATTGCCAATAGCACTGCATTTGGACATAAATAAAATTTGCTGAATTAGGGCACTGTTCTGGTTACAATGTTTAATCTTCACTTTAAATGAGCTTTAGTCATTGAAGCCTTTTTGTTTCATGGAAGAGGGTACCTTTACACTGGGTAAGCTCTTTTTATACAGCCTAATGATTCACTAATTCAAAATCCTTTCTGGATCAATGCCAGGCTGGTCTGGTCAACATGGGGAGGGGAGGAAGCAGAAAACTTTAAAAAATATATTTTAGGCTGGGAACTATACTCAGTATTTTGTAATAACCTATAAGAGAAAAGAATTGAAGAATATACATATGTGTATATATATGAATCACTTTGCTATATAACTGAAACTAATACAACATTAAATCGACTATACTTCAATAACAAAATTTCATTTTAAAAATAAAAAACCAAGACAAAACAAACTTTTAGGTTAGTAAAATTCTACAATGCATCATTTATCATTAAACATTATGCAAATGATTCATTAACTGCTTTGGTGGGGAAGAAAAAATTACCAATCCCATACTCAAACAGTATCTGCTTTGCATGGAAATCCATGTCAAAAATGAGATTTAATATTTCATCACATGATGTGTTACACTGTGGGCTCCAGACTATCTGTCTCTGATGTCCCAAATTTGTTCTTGCCTGAGGTGAGAGGCAGCCATGCTGTGGAGAGAGCGCAGGCAAAGGAATCTCCAAAACCAAGATAGGTAAGGGGACAAAAAGGAGAGAGGGAAAATCCCAGGAACAAGGAGTAGGGTGTATGAGTGTATGGTCCATTTTGGAACACCTTTAAATGAACTTTTGCCTCTCTGCTCAGTTTTTACTTAGGGCTATCTTTAAATCCTGCGTTGGATAGAACCCTGAAATGGCTCCCTTTTACAACACACTCCTCCCGTATCACTCCAAAGATTACCGTCCCCCTGCACAGTATGTGAAAGTCTTTATTTCATCTTTGCATCTCCAGGCTAAAACCCAGAGCCTGGTACATGGTCTATATTCATTAAAAGTTTGTTGAATGATGGACAGATGGATGAGAGAATACAGAATCATCAATTTAACACATCTTTAAAGTATATATCTTCTTGTGAAGGTATAGAGGACTGTTGAGCAATGTCATTAACGTGTAAGGCTTAAGTTAATTAAATTCCTTGGAAGGAATTAAAGTGACAAAGAATTTGAGCAGAAAAGAGAGGAAAAGGCAGGCCTGGCTCAGGACATTAAAGAGCAGTCAGAAGCAAAATGAGAATTTCGTACACCTGGTGGACTAGAGTGAGGATGTAAAGAATCCCAGTGAATTTTCCAAACTCGAATCACACCACTGTTCTGGCTGGAGGCTTTGTCTCTCTTGAACTTTAGGGAAATAATTTCCTTTCTATTCATCCTCCGCTCCAGTTTCAAGTCCCTGAAAAGCCTAACTATCCTCAAAGCAAATAGCCTAACTATTCTCGCAAAGAAATGTTTGTCAGACTTATTTGGAGCATATGGGGAGGGAGGATATGGGATGGTGTATCTCTGAGAGAGGGCTGGAAACAGTCAAGATAGGCATCAGCAGTGGCCCTCAGCCATACAATCTGAACACCTTATTTGATTTCCCAGATTCTGATAGACATGCCATCTTCCTCTCTGAAAACGATGCTACTTCACCACCATAAAGGTGACCGTTGCAAGAATTCCCTGGTGGTCCAGTGGTTAGGACTCCGCATTTCCACTGCAGGGGTCACAGGTCACAATGCCTGGCTGGGGAACTAAGATCCCCATGGGCTTTCCTGGGGGCTCAGCTGGTAAAGAATCTGCCTGCAGTTCAGGAGACCTGGGTTCAATCCCTGGGTTGGGAAGATCCCCTGGAGAAGAGAACGGCTACCCACTCCTGTATTCTGGCCTAGAGAATTTCATGGACTGTCCATGAATTTCATGGAGTTTCATGGAATTCTATGGGGTCGCAAAGACTCAGACACAACTGAGCGACTTTTACTTTCATACCGAGAGGAACAGCCGAAAAAAAAAGACCTTTGCATTGATTGTTTCTCTAATAAAAACAACAGTAATTTAGAGCCTGTTCATTGATGGAGAAATGGTTGAATACATTATAGACTACTATACAACACTTTAAATGAGGTTGATAAGTCTAACGATATAAAAAGTTCTCAAAGCCATATTATTAAATGAGCTAATCTGGGCGGCCTCCTTACCTGGTTTTCCGTTTTCAGCTTCCCTGGTTGCTCAGTCAGTAAAGTGTGGGAGACTCGGGTTCAGTCCCTGGGTCAGAAAGATCCCCTGGAGAAGGAAATGACAACCCATTCCAGTAATCATGCCTGGAGAATTCCATGGACAGAGAAGCCTGGTTGGGCTACAGTCTGTGGGGTCACAAAGAGTTGGACATGACTGAGTGACTAACACTTTCACTTTTCAATTGGGAAAAAGTATGCTGCTTCACCCATTTTTAAAAAACACACATGTCAACAATATATTTTGGATGCGTGCATATTTTGGATATATGATTTTTGTAAAATCATACAAATAGTCCTAGCAGCACCTCACTGCTCATGGTAGTTGATCCTGGAAAGGGGATTAGGACCAGTCAGAGGCAAATGGATCAAAGGTGACTTTTGCCTTATCTATATGGGTGCTGGGGGCAAAAGAAAAAAAACTCAAATTATGGCCTTCCCTTACATCTGGTGGACCTCGCCTGCTCCTGGCCTACTGGGTCATTATTTTCAAAGGCTAGAACCTGTGTATTTGCACTTTACAGAGTCTAACTCTCTGTTTTCCAATACAGTTGCTACATGTGGTTATGAGCACCTGAAATGTGGCTAGTCCCAATTGCAATATAAGTCTAAAAATACAGGGATTGAACCCAGGTCTCTTCCATTGTAGGCAGATTCTTTACTATCTGAGCCACCAGGGAAGCCAAAAATATACACCAGGATTCAAAGACTTAGTACAGAAAAAAAAGTAAAATATCTACTTAATAATTTTGCATATTGATTATATGTTGAAATCATATGCTAAATATATTATTTAAATTAATTTTCTTATTTCTTTTACTTTTAAAAATGTGACTACTTAAATTATACCATATGGCTTAATGTTACATTTCTATTGGACAGTTCTAATCTAGGTGATGAAAATTTTAAACATGCCAATTACATGAATAAATTTATATTTAAAACATTTTTTTTCTATCAAAGAAAACTTAGATCTATACTTCAGCAGCTTTGAATCCATTTTGACTAGTTTGCATTCAAAAAGTACACTGAGTAGATATCTTCAGAACTTCATACTGAGCTTCAGTTTCTCATTCCGTAAAAGAATCTACTTGTAAGATGATAATGAGAATTAAAAGGGACCCCTTTTTTAAGATCCTTCATCTGACTGCCTATATGTGAAGTCATCTTTAGGAGGAGGCCTAAACCAAATTATCCTCTTACTCCCCCCACCTATTCAATGACCCTTGTAAGACCCAATAAATGTGAGTGCTCTTCTCCTTCCTCAATTCAGCACTAAAAAGGCACTCATTCAACTATCAATTGCACCACGCAGATTTCTTAAATGATTTTTTTTTCAAGTTAACTCCACTTAATACATGATCTCTTTCAGGGTTTTTTCCTTCTGGATTTGTTTAAGCTTTTTCATCATACTCTTTCAAAATCAACACCTCATTCTCCAAGCAACCTCCTCCAAGCGCCCCTCTCCTCCCCTCTGCCCACCCACTGTCTTTGCTGCAAATACAGGCTTCCGAGAAAACTACTACTTTATGCAGCTTTAGCGATTTGGACATAGCTCTTCATATTCGAATCACCACCATTTCCTTATATGTTCTAATTTCACTTTCAAGTTCTTTTTCCTTGGTTATTTGGTTCTCAAATTACAGGTCACTTTTTCCAGAACGACGGTAAAAGTAATTTTAGTGCACGTTGTAGCAGTGAAGTATTTTCCGTGTCCTTTATTATACAAGTAAGACTGCCTGCTAAGTCATTTCAGTCGTGTCTGACTCTGCAATCCTATGGACTGTAGCCCTTCAGGCTCCTCTGTCCATGGAATTCTCCGGGCAAGAATACTGCAGTGGGTTGCCATTTCCTCCTCCAGAGGATCTTCCTGACCCAGGGACTGAACCCGTGTCTCTTATGTCTCCTGCACTGGCTGCCAGGTTCTTTACCACTAGCGCCACCAGGGAAGCCCAAGTAGTTATATACAAGCAGTTGAGCTTAAACTGTACATTCAAGATCTGTTCAGTTCCCTTCAGGCAAATTAATCTTTTTTTTCTAAAAAAATAATTGAGCCAGACTTTTTTTTTCTTCTCTCTAACATAAACAAAAGTTTCTGCCTAACTCTCAGTTGATAGGGGACCTTAACAAAATAATAAAAAGAAACATTTACTTAGTCCTTATTATAAGCCTCTCACTGTTCCATGCACTTGACATTTAATATTTTTAACAATGATTCCCCAGCCTGTTCAAGAGGAAATCGCTGGGCAAAAGTACTAGTTCATTATCTTGTCTTTCTATTTGTTCTTTTTTCTTTTGTGTACCCAGGCAAAACTCTGTCCCAGGTTTCACAATCGCTGGTTTTGAATATTCACACCCAAAGTCACTAATCTTTCTTGTTAACACCTTATAGTTTGGCCCTTGATTAATTCAATCAGTGATTAGCACTTCTACAATAAGTGTTAATCTCTCTTTTAAAATACCTCAAAGCTGGGCCCTTTGCTGAGGCTTTCTGCCCTAACCACATTATACAGGACAGGATTTCCCTATTGTGAGCAATATCTACAAAGCATTTCCCATGCACACCACCAGCTTGGGAAAGGCCTGCTTCAAAGTCTGCTGGTACAGCTGAAGCCTGGAATTATAGGCTCAGGTTTGCATCCACCACATGCACTAAACTCCAATTGTGTATGACTCTTGCTGCTGCTGCTAAGTCGCTTCAGTCATGTCCGACTCTGTGCAACCCCATAGACGGCAGCCCACCAGGCTCCGCCGTCCCTGGGATTCTTCAGGCAAGAACACTGGAGTGGGTTGCTGTATGACTCTTAAGTCTGTTCAAAGCAGCTGGCCAGATACTTCAACAACAAAAGTGAATAAACCTCCAGAGGGCACCCTCAGGGCCTGACAGAGGCCTGCTAGTCAGAGCTCTCTGTTTCCTAGCCGCCCAGATGCTAAGCTGCTCCAGAGTGAGAAACAGAGCCTTCACAGAAGCAGCCAGCGCAGCCCCAGTAGCCTCAGCTGGCAGGTGTGAAGGCTTCCAGCTCCCCAGGAGCCGTTCTCTCCCTGAGTGGATGCGAACTAACAAGTAATTTGGGTGATTCACCCTACGCTGTCCTTTCTATTTCACAAGTGAGGATATGGGTTTACCTTAGAAAGCATCTGTCTGGTAAGTAGCAAGGCCTGGGAAGGCACCCCACGTGAAGAAAGACAAACAGAGCAAGCTCACTTCTTCTTTTCCATGCAGAGGACAACAGCTTTGATCTCGGCTTCCTGGTGGGTGGTCACTTTCATGGCAGTGCTGCATTTTCAACACTTCCTATGAAGGTCATATGAAGGCAAACTTCTCCATGCTCCCCGCTACTTATAGACTCGTAGGGGGTTTCTCTCAACTTGAAAGAGTGTTCTAAGAAATCTTTCCAACTAATTTGAATATTTTCCTTTATAGCACAACAGTATTATAAAGCACAAAGATCACAGCTTAATAAACACAGTTTGGGGGCTTCTCAGGTGGCACAGTGGTACAGAAACTGCCTGCTACTTCAGGAGACAGAAGAGACACAGGATGGATCCCTGGGTCATAAAGATCCCCTGGAGTGGGAAATATCAACCTGCTCCAGTATTCTTGCCTGAAAAATTTGATTAACAGAGGAGCCTTAGGATACATTTGCACATCGTTAACCCAATCTTCCTACTCATCAACTCTTTGACATAGGTGAAGCAAATATCTTCATTCCATTTCACAAGATAAGGAGGTGGAAGCCCAAAGAGATCCACTGTCTGACCTCAATCACAGAGCCACATAACTGAGTGGAAAGTGAAAGTGAAAGTCGCTCACTCGTGTAGGACTCTTTGTGACCCCATGGACCATTACAGTCAAAAGAATTCTCCAGGCCAGAATACTGGAGTGGGTAGCCTTTCCCTTCTCCAGGGGATCTTCCCAACCCAGGGATCAAACCCAGGTCTCCCGCATTGCAGCCAGATTCTTTACCAGCTGAGCCACAAGGGTGGAGTTGAGACCTAAACTCAGGTCCACCCAGTTTACATGACAACAGCATAATCATTGAGTTTTACTGAATTCTTCCTTAATCCGTGGGATCAGATTTTGGTGTGAGCTAGTTATTAGCAGCAGACCAATGGTTAGAGTAAAAAAACAGGTAAGCAGTATAGCTGCTCTAGCATAAAGGGAGCATGTACTTCTCCATGGTCAAGTCAGGGGGTTGCAGGTAGCAGCCAGTAATGCAAAAGCCCTTGGAACTGGGGTAGAGAGAGGTGAGACTCCCAAAGGAGCAGCCAGGGGCAGCCATGAGTGAGCGCGCGTGTTCTCATTATGCTTTACCCTCACATTCTTGGACCACTGTATAGTTCTTGAGCTTTAAATCTGGGGTAGGGAAGGGCTTAATAAAACACAGATTCCTTGTCCTACATATTCCTATGAATCAAAATCCATGAGAGTGAGACCAGGGGATGCACATTTGAATAAGCTTCCCAGGGATACTGAGCATGCTTGGAGAAGCAAGGGCAGACTGCAGGGCAGATCTGCAGGTGTGTGTGGCTTCCTGCAGAAAAGACAGCTCAGAATTGAATGAGAGCAGATGGGCGATAAGAAAGCTTTCTCATGAGCTGAAACAGGAAAAGACAGGAATAAGAAGAATGAAAGTGCAAGGAACAAGTGTCCTGAGTTCTCCCAGAGATGGCTCCAGCACCATAGAGGTGCAGGCAAGGTCAGAGAGAGGACCTGGCTACCTGGGCATCTACTACCAAACTGAGATGGTGGACCAGCTAACAGAGTCCTGCTGTAGTGGGCAGAGGAAGTGGACAAGAGAGGGCAACATCAAGGAAGAGACTTTTTTATATATTTTGTACCAAGCCTTTCATTGGTACTACCTACAGAGACACACAAAACATCAAAAAATATTTTTTTTAACAGGAGCAATAGAAGTCTTTATACTTTAGGAAAAGGCAACTTCGAAAGGATGTACATATATGATCATTTGTTGAGACAGGGAAGAGATGACAAGGCTCAGTCTTATGCACTAAAGGAAGACGTTTGTCAGAGGCAGACTGGAGACCCTGGGGGTTATTTTGGAGGGCTATTAGGAAGACAAGACTACAGTTAATATCTTATATGCCCTCACTAAATCTCAGACCCCTCATCTGTAAAATGGGGATAATACATCACTTTTGACATGGGACTGTTGAGAGAATTAAATGAGATAATGTAGATAATAATGTGTATATGAGTTTAACAGGTTAACAGGCATATAGTAAGTGCTACTATTACAGCTCATGTCATAGGATTGTCAGATAAACTAAGTGAAATAATGATTGTGAAACTCTTGACACAGCACCAGCACCTAGTAAATGCTCCATTAATGGTAACTAAAATGGTATTTTAAATTTTAAAATAACATGAGATAGTATAAGACAAAAATTGGAACAAAGAAAAGAGCAAGGACTAGAAAACAGTAACAACGTGGTCCAGCTATATCAATAATCACTTTAAAATGTCATTGGTATAAATACACCAATGTAAGGAAAGGACAGAGACTGTCAGTGCAGATCAAAAAACAAGACCCAACTATACACTGTCTACAAGAAATACACTTTAAAGACACAAATAGAATTAAAGTACATGGATGGAGGAAGAACATAGCACACTAATACTAATCATAAGAAAGAGTAGGTGTATTAATTTCAGACACAGCAAACTTCAATTGAATCTGCTGGCAGTGCAGGAGACTTGGGCTTGATCCCTGGGTGAGGAAGATCCTCTAGAGAAGGAAATGGCAGTCCACTCCAGTAACCTTGCCTGGAAAATCCCATGGACAGAAGAGCCTGGCGGGCTACAGGCCATGAGGTCACAAAAGAGTTGGCACAACTGAGCGATTCAACAACAGGCTTTAAAGCAAGGACAGTCACGTGAGATAAAGAAAGGTATTACGTAATGACAAAGGGGTCAATTCTCCAAGACGACATAACAATCTTTAATGCATCTAACAATAGAACATCCATCTACAAGAGGCAAAGACTAACAGAACTGCAAGGAGAAATGGATGAATCCACAGTGATAGTTGGAAAGCTGAATGCCTCTATCAGAAATGGACAGATCCAGCAGGCGGAAAATCAATAAGCACATTCTCAACTCAACAATACCATCAACCAACTGGATATAGTCAACATCTATGGACAACTTCACCCAGCAATAACAGAACATACATTCTTCTCAAGCTCACATGTAACGTTTACCAAGATAGGTCACATTCTGGGCCATAAAACAGACTTCAAAAAATTTAAAAGAAGGACTTCCCTGGGGATCCAGTGGCCAAGACTCCACACTCTCCATGCAGGGGGCCCAGGTTTGATCCCTGGCCAGGGAACTAGATCCCACATGCCAAAACTAAAGATCCTGCATGTGGCAACATAGATTGAAGGGTCTGTGTGCCACAACGGAGACCTGGCAGTTTAAGTCTTTATTTTAAAAAACAAATATTTTATTTTTAATTTAAAAGAAAAATCATACAATGTCTGCTCTTAGACACAAAGGGAAGGAATTAAATTAGAAATAAATAACAAAAAGATAACTGGAAAATCCCCAAATACCTGCAGATTAAACAACATAATTATAAATTACACAGGGGTCAAAGAAATCTTAGTTAGAAGAAATTAATTTTTGAACTGAATGAAAGTTAAAATACAACTTATCACAATTTGTGAGATGCAGTGAAAGCAGTGCTTAGTGGGAAACTTATAGCATTAAATATACTAGAAAAGAAAATCTAAAATCAATAATATAAGCTACCGCCTGACATAAAAACTACAAAAAGAAGAGCAAATTAAATCCAAATTAACTAGGAGAAAATAAGAATAAGAGAAGAAATCAATTAAATTGAAAATAGGAAATCAATAGAGAAAATCAATAAACCCAAAAGCTAGTTCTTTAAAAAGATCAATAAAATCCATAAATCATTAGCCAGGCTAAGGGAAAAAAAAGACACAAATTGTTAATCTAGAAATGAAATCGAGGATGTCACTACAAATCTCATGGGCATGAAAAGGATAATAAATGAATATTATGAACAACTCTTTACCCATAAATTTGAACCCATGTGCCACAACTAAGACCCAACACACCCAAAGAAAGAAAGAACCTGATTTTAAAATGGGTAAAAGACCTAGTGATACCTCACTATAGAAGATATGGCAAATAACCATATCTATGAAAAGATGCTCAAAAGAATTTATCACCTGGGAGCTGCAAATTAAAACAATGAGATGCTACTACAAACCTATTTGAAAGGTCATAATCTAAAACTCTAATGACACTAAATGCTGGTGAGGATATGGAGCAACAGAACTCTCATTCACTGCTGGTGGGAATGAAAACCGGTACAGCCACTCTGGAGGACAGTTTGGCACTTTCTTAACAAAACTAAATATATTCTTACCATATGATCAAGCAGTTGTGCTCTTTGGTATTTACCCAGATGAAATGAAAACTTATGTCCACACAAAAACCTGCCCATGAATGTTTATAGCAGCTTTATTCATTATTGCCAAAATGGAAGCCACCAGATTACCTTCACTAGGTGAATGGATAAACTGTGGTACATGCAGATAATGAAATAGTATTCAGCCCTAAGAAGAAATGAGCAGCTGAGGAGGCTATGCTTGTGTAGGGGCAGAGGGTATAAGAGAGATCTCCGTACTTGCCACTCAGTGTTTTTGCGAACCTAAAACTGTTCTAAAATATAAAGTCTATTTTCTTTTTAAAAATAACAACATTAGATAAACAAAATGTCATAGCACTTGGTCTTCTAAAACGATTTCAAATTCCTACTGAAGATTTAAAAAAAAATCCACGAGGACTTCCATGGGTGGTCCAGTGGTTAAGAATCCGCCTGCCAATGCAAGGGACACAGGTTCCATTCCTGGTCCAGGAAGATCTTACATGCCACAGGGGAGCTGAGCCCGTGCACCACAGCTACTGAGTCCTCGCCTTCTAGAGCCTGTGGTCTGCAACAAGAGAAGCCACTGCAATGCGAACCCCACAACAAAGAGTAGCCGCCACTCACCGCAACTCGAGAAAGCCCAGCGCAGCACCACTAAAGACCCAGCACAGCCAAAGCTGAAAAAATAAAACCAGAAACTTCTTTTAAAAAATTAATTAAAAAGATCCACATGGTGACCATGTTATAAAAGGAAAAATTTAAAGACCAATATTCTTAACTTTTGCGTCCAAAGAAATACTGGGGGGTAAAAACTAAAAGAAACAACTTTCAAAGCCCACAAGAGAACGGAGCACACAACACTGATTTTATTGAGAAAACGCTGGTCAGGCTAAGAGAGATGATAAAGAGCCGCAGCAGCAGAGCTCAATCAACCTTATAGTGAGACTGTGAGACTTTGCCCCAAGTCTTTGAGTTTTCTAACAGGTCAAGAAACAGCAGTTCAGTAACACTGTTCTTGGTTGGAAAGGCAGAGAGTCTCATAAAGTTAAGGAACGGAGGAGAGCTTTGAGAGGTCAGTCCTGAGTCTGGTGGTACTCAAAGAGTCTACTGGGGAAGAGTCTTCAATACAGAAAGAAAGAAGGGTACTACCAAGGCTGTGGAGAGGTCAGAGGGGAGAGGAAGTTCCCCGAGAACTTCTCTTGGAAGAAGTTTTATTTTAATCTCTCTGGGAAGAAGAGAATATTTCTCCTCTCCAAGCTGGAGAAATGTTGGTCTGAATGTTCTGAACTTGTTGAAGTAAGAGGCAGGAGAAGCAGAAACAAAGAATAGATGGGTACTTCTCCTCTCGTTTCCCTGAATAGACTTTCATTCTTTCTCTTCTTCAGCAGTTTATATTATAGAGTGCCTGCCATGAGCTGGGGCTTCCCTGGTGGCTCGGACAGTAAAGAATCCACCTGCAGTGCAGAAGACCCAGATTCGATCCCCAGGTCAGGAAGATCCCCTGAAGAAGGCAATGGCAACCCGCTCCAGTATTCTCACCTGGAGAATCTCATGGACAGAGGAGCCTGGCAGGCTACAGTCCATGGGACACAACTGAGCAACCAACACTTTCACTTCTTTACCACGAGCTCGGCTGTGTGGGCTAGGGGCTAGGAATGCAGCAATAAATGAAGTCCTTGCTCTCATAGAGGAAAACAATAATATAATAAATAGAAACGTATAATATATCAGGATATGAGAGGTGCTGTGAAGGAAAACTGGCAATGGAAATGGCAATCTATTCCAGTATCCTTGCCAGGATAATTCCATGGATAGAGGAGCCTGGGGGGCTATAGTCCATGGGGTAGCAAAGAGTCAGACACAAGTGAGTGACTGAGCACATGAAGGAAAATATGGTAGGTAAGTGATGGTGCCTTCAGCCATGAAATTAAAAGCCACTTGCTCCTTGGAAGAAAAGCTATGACAAACCTAGACAGCATATTGAAAAGCAGAGACACTGGCAACCAAAGTGTGTATAATCAAAAGTTATGATTTCTCCAGTAGCTGTGTATGGATGTGAGAGGTAGACCATAAAGAAGGCTGAGCATAGAAGGACTGATGCTTTTGAACTGTGGTGCTGGAGAAGACTCTTGAGAGTCCCTTGGACTGCAAGGAGATCCAGCCAGTCAGTCCTAAAGAAATCAACCTGAATATTCATTGGAAGGACTGATGATGAAGCTGAAGCTCCAATACTTTGGCCACCTGATGCGAAGAGCTGACTCATGAGAAATGACCCTGATGCTGGGAAAGACTGAAGGTGGGAGGAGAAGGGGATGACAGAGGATGAGATGGCTGGATGGCATCACCAACTCAATGGACATGAGTCTGAGCAAGCTATAGGAAATGGTGAAGGACTGGGAAGCCCAGTGTGCTGTGGTCCATGAGGTCGCAAAGAGTCAGACTCGACTGAGTGACTGAGCAAGAACAACAACAAACAACAGACAGTGATAAAGTAATGGGTGCTGTTTTACATGAGGGAAGGTTTCTGTGAGGGGTGAGGTCTGAGCAGAGCCTGACTGAGGGGCTCTCAAATAGACTCAGCCATGTCATTAATAGGCATGTGGTAAAATGTTTCTTGTGGTGCTGAGTCTTCAAATATCATTGCACTGAAAAAGTGAAAATGTGGTACCCAACTGGAAAAAAAAACTGGGGACAGGGAGACCAGGAAATGACAAGCAGAAGAGGATGGTGAGTTTTGGAATCAGAAAAACATGGGTTTGAATCCCTACCCTGTGGTGTGACCTTTATGAAGTTTTTAAACCTCTTTAAGTCAGCCTCACTTTCCTCAGTCTGGAAAACAGGACAACTAAGTTGTCAACTTTACTGGGTCATTATAAGAATCATAAGAATTCAATGAGATGATATATATGTATGTATGTATATATACATGAATATATATTGACTATTAAACCCAATGCTTTGTCATGTTGTAAAAGTTTTTTAAATGATAGCTATTATTATTGACCAGATGTTACAAATTGGTTAGTGTTGTTTTCTTACTCAAAATAATTTCAGAACAAAGACTGACATACCTAAAAGGAAAGAAGGGTTTTATTCTAGGATCCATGGATCTCTATGTCAAAAGTGTCCATGGACTGGCTTTTAAGAGGTCTGTGAACCCCTAAAACTGTGTAAACGTTGGGGAATGTAAGTGTATTTTTCTGAAAAGAGTGTAGCAAGCTTTCATTACATTCTCACAGTAGACCAGTTTGACAAACCATCATTTCCCTGTCTCTGTTGTTTGCCAGCTTTTTCTGTTTCAGATTATTCTAATTTTCTGATTACAGAGTGGGTTTTTTTTTAGAATAATAGAAGTTTGTAAAATGAACAAAAATATTTAAAGGTCTCTCTCCTTATTTTCTTATTAATTTAAAAACGTTGTCTATTGTTGATAACATTCTCTTTCATTCTACATTTTACTTGTTAGAGCTGGAAAGTGAGTTCTTATTCACTCTGAAATTTCTTAAAAGCTGCACTTTCTCCTTGGTTTGATTCTCTGATTCTGTGCTTAAAAGTCAGGGCTGCTTTGTCATATTCCTTATTATCTATACAATCTAATTTCCATTTTTTCAGTGGAATTTTCCCTTATTTATCATTTGCTAGTACAGCTGAAACCCAGGTTATATGAGTAATACAACCTTTGAAAAAAAGAAAGGAAATGAAACTATGCAATTTGAGCCTAGTAACTGAAAGCTTCACAATTGCAGGCAAGATTTAGAACTTACAAAATATTACTCTAAAATTTACGTATTTATCAAACACTGGTACACGTCAATTGCAACTTGAGGGGACGACACACTGTATTTTTATCTGCATGCTGTTGGTTAGCTCATTTGCTACACTGTCCACTTGATGGACTGTCACTGGCTCCCTCAGGTTGTCTTCAAAGAGAAGATGCCACTACTTGCTGTCTGATCCTCCTAAGGAAAGTGACTTAGCAATATATGTGCGTGCATGCCGAGTTGCTTTTGTTGTGTCTCTTTGCAACCGTATGGACTGTAGCCCTTCAGGCTCCTCTGTCCATGGGATTCTGGAGTGGGTTGCCATTTCCTTCTCCAAGGGATCTTCTCAACCCAGGGTCTGAACCCACATCTCCTGCATTGGCAGGTGGGTTCTTTACCACTAGCGCCACCTTAAGACTCTTGATAGCAAAAACCACATCCACCTTTAATTGGACTATGCGCAGAGAGAGAATTCATAAGCTCAAGCAACTAAAAAGTCTAGGAATCAATCCCTAGATTTAGACCCAGTTGAACCAGGGTCCCATACTATCAGGCCCTCTCTCCATCTGACCATTGCATCTCAGCAAGCCCCACATATGTGGGGATCCTGGTAGAGCAAGACTTACGTTTCTGTATAGCCAGAACTCCCAGGCAAGGTTTCACTTCCTCAGTAAGTCCAACGGAAGCTCTTTCAGGAATTAATGGTGTCTTGTCCATCCTGCCTACACATGGCTTGTGAATGGGGATGCTCTAACCAATCTGCATGGACTGAAGGAGGGCGAGACTGGATTTCCCTTGCCACTCAACATGCATTTTCCCCAACTGCCCACATAGAATTCTAATTACTCAGAAAGAACAGAGATCCTTTGATCTTAGGAAGACCTTCCTCTTATCCTGACCTCTGTGGTTAATTATAATTAAAAATGTCATTCCTTTAGCCCTATTATTGGTCTAGGAGTAGCCATGTTATCCAGTTCCAACAATGAGAAATAAGCAGAAGCCAGCTGGGCGGAGCATTTTGGAAAGATTTGCTTTTCTGGAAAAAAGAGCTGGCATGATTCTTTTTCTCCTTTGCCCTTTACCCTTCTTTCTTCTTGGATTATGGATGCAATGCCAGGGAGGCAGCAACCATTTTGTGACTGTGAGAACAGCAATATGAGAATGCATACAAATACCCGCTAAAGGGTGACAAGCCAGAAAAATAGAAATTTCCTGAGTCCTTGGTAACTCCAGTGAACCCATACACTAGCCCTGACTGTCAGTCTCCAGACTTACTGTATGACACAAGAAACCCTTGTTTGTTTAAACTACTATTAGCTATATTTCCAATTACTTGTAATCAAACACAATTCTAACTGTTGCAGATGCTATGACCAGAAAAAAAAAAGGAACAGATGCTGGGCAGATAAAAACAATGAGTTTTCACCAGAGATACTGAGACAGTGTTAACCCAAGGCTGGACTTTTCCCTTTCTCCAAACAGGTAACAGGAAATCACTTCCTAAATGAAACAAAGAGCAAGAAGAGATAGAAAGACAATGCAGAAAGGAATATGGAAGGACCTCTCAGACTAATTTAGTCTTCCTTCCTTCTTCACTGAGAGCAGATAGGGTGACCTAGAGTGAATTATAGTCAACTAGGCCTCAGTCTCCTCCTATGAAAAATGGGGACAATGACTTCTACCTTTAGAACTGGAGTTTTTTTTTTAACTTCCATACTTACTTTTCAAAAGAGTTTATTAAAGCATAATATAATATATATCACTAGTTAAAGAGGTGGTTCTTGTACCCAGGAATCAGTGCAACTTGAACTTTTACACCTAGAAACCACACTCTTGATCACCAGTTAACAGCAGGAAACCTACAAGATATTTCCTAACCACTATGCATACTCAATAGATAACACCTACCAGATGCTAAGTGCCAGCTTCCCACATGATATCATTTTCATTCCAGGTTGGGATTTTTGTTGTTGTTTTTTCTTCCAATTTGTCCCCAGCATATATAATAATTCTTAGCGTATACTGAGCACTCAGTAAATATTTGTTGACTAGTTGAATGAATCTCTTACCTCATTAGGTTCTAGACTTGCTTCCTATTTGACCTTCCTATTTCCCTAAGCATGCTGAAATCTGTTCATTCCCTGAGGTTCACAGGAGGCTTGAAATTGTGAAATAAAGGGAAGGATGCCTGCTGACTTTAGTCACCTCAAGAGAAGTGGTGACACACTAAAGTGACACAAATGAGAGTTCAGCCTAGGTCATGTCAAGTGGACATAAGCCAAAGATTTAGTCATTCTGAATTGCCACATCTTTTTAAAACAGCACAATAATAATAGCCTGCCACTGTGCTCATGGCATTAAAGATATGATCTCATTTACTCTTTCCAACAATCCTCATGGACAAGTATAGTGCATCCAGGAGAGCTCAGTTGTGTCTGACACTTTGCGACCCCATGGACTGTAGCCCACCAGGCTCCTCTGTCCATGGGATTTCCCAGGCAAGAATACTGGAGTAGGTTGCCAATTCCTACTCCAGGGGATCTTCCCAACCCAGGAATCAAACCCCTGTCTCCTGAGTCTCCTGCATTAGCGGGCGGATTTTTTTTTACCACTGTGCCACCTGGGAAGCCAAGTGCTAAATTGCTTCAGTCGTGTCCAACTGTGTGCAATCCCATGGACTGCAGCCTACCAGGCTGTTCTTGCATGGGATTCTCCAGGCAAGAATACTGGAGTGGGTTGTTGTGTCCTCCTCCAGGAGATCTTCCCGATCCAGGGATCAAACTCGCATCTCTTAGGTCTACCTGCATTGCAGGCACGTTCTTAAGCACTAGTGCCACCTGGGAAGCGAAGGACAGGTATAACTACTCCAATATACAGATGAATAAATTGGAATTTAGAGAAGATCCATCACCCAGATAGTGAGTAATGGAGCCAGCCTTTAAATTCAGATCTGTCCAACTCCCAGAAAAATACTCTGAATCATTTTGCCACATGACATTATCTGAAAGCCAAAGTCCCTGAATAAGAAATACGTCTGTACAGATGGGTCATGAAGTGCAAAACCAGCCAAATCTTCTAATCTTAGAGTAATCTTGATGTGTAGGAGATAGCCAAGTCCCAAAGTTCATATCATTGTTCATAGATGTCCAATACCATTGGTAACAGGCCTCCATCCAAAAAAAGGGACAGATGTTCCCCCACTGACCTGCTGTTATTTATTTTAAACATCACCCCTGTGAATAGCTTTTAGTCACATAATATCATAGTAAGTCATTGGAAATCAATAACATTCTACTTGGTTTTGGTTTATCCAAACATGGCAGGCAATTCAAATTTATTTCATATGATGTTCTTTGAAGAGAAAATGTTATTGAGTAAATTGGTGAGTGTGTCTTTGCCCAAAACCATAATGTTGAAAAAGCACTTCTTAGGCACGCCGTGCCCTTCGCCTGCCTCCCCCTTTCCAGGTACCTAGCGCTTTGGGCTTCCCTGGTGGCTCAGATGGTAAACGTCTGCCTGCAGTGCGGGAGACCCAGGTTCGATCCCTGGGTTGGGAAGATCTCCTGGAGAAGGAAATGGCAACCCACTCCAGTACTCTTGCCTGGAAAATTCCATGGACGGAGGAGCCTGGTAGGCTACAGTCCGTGGGGTCACAAAGAGTTGGACACGACTGAACGGCTTCACATGGTGTGTTTGGGCTTCCCAGGTGGTGCGGTGGTAAAGAATCCACTTGTCAATGCAGGAGATGCAGGTTCAATCCCTGGGTTGGGAAGATCCCCTGGAGAAGGAAATGGCAACCCTCTCCAGTACTCTTGCCTGGGAAATCCCACGGACAGAGGAGCCTGGCGGGTTGCAAGTCTATGGGGTCTCAAAAGAGTCAGACACAACTCAAGGCCTGAACGACAACATGGTGTGTTTATTTAGAGTACGTTGGAATGACGAGTCATTATACCAAAAGGAAAAGAGTCATTGCCCATAAGTGGTTTAACTTTTCAAGAGCGTTTATGATGAGAAGTCACTAATTGGGTAGTCATCTTAGAATTCTGTACAAGGAGCCTGCATGCCTCAACTCCCTGGTTCAGTTATGGACCCATGGTCAATCTTGTTTCATCTATCCCCTCTCCCAGTTTTCCCCAGATTATTTTTGAAGCAAGTCTAGATCATATTTCATTTATAAGCCAGAATTATTTTTGGAAAAGAAAAATCCTAAGCTTTTAATACATTATATGCAAATCACAGTGGACTGAAGTTCCACAAGTATTCCCCAATATTACATAAATGTCCTGATAAAAAAAAAGCTTTTCAAAAAAAAACAAAACAAAATCTTTCATAATAAGCATTTATAATTTAGACACAGTTTCAAATTTCAACTCTTTCATATTAGCTTTGTGACTTTTGGCAAATTATATAACTTTTCTATAAGCCTCTGTTCCTTCATTCAAAAAATGGGGGCTGGGGACTTCTCTGTCAGTCCAGTGGTTAAGACTCTGCGTTTCCACTGCAGGGGGCACAGGTTTGATCCCTGTTTGGGGAACTAAGATCCTATATGCTGCATGGTACAGCCAAAGAAAGAAAGTGGGATGGGCTGGTAAAGGTATTTCATGATGCTGTACTGAGCAAATAATACATAACGCACTTGGTGCAGGCATAGCCTCATAAATAGATAATAAAGGAAGCGCTTTTCTTCTTTCAATGTCTGGCATAGAGCAAACGCTCAATAAAGTATTGCTTACCATACAGTTATTCATCACTTTTGAGGGACTCCTGTGACATCTGATGGGCTTGCTGGTTTGGTTACCCATGCTTGGTACTACTGATGAGATTGTCTGACTCTAAATCTAGAAGTTTTTCCCAGGGATGGAACTTCCCTGGGCACAGCTCAGATGAACAATCCATTTCCTTCCCCTCACACCTTCAAGCTAGTTAAAGCACAAAACCTAGGATAGAAAAATAGATTGAAGAAGAAAGAAGAACTCACCCTACTATATTCAAGCAAATGGAAGATCTAGAAATAGCTTCACATATAAGCATGAACAAGATTTTCAGAAATAGTATGGCAGCTATGCAAATATGTTGCAACAGAGAAATGAGGAAAAGAGCTCAATGACAAGATCATTAAAAAAAAAAGATAATGAGATTAAAAGGGAGGTGGAAGTTAAGGAACCAAATCAAAGGCTAAAATAATACTACTGAAGAACTATTAAGTAAATATAAATCATAGGGGAAATAATAGGCATTTGCTGAAAATTGAATCATTAATGCAATAAATAGGCTTCAGTTTTGCTTCTTAATAACTATGGTTAATAATTCAAAGACACTAAAGCAAATAGAAAGAAGATAATAAAAATGGAAGACAGATGGAACTGTCCAAATTAAAGATAACAGATGTCCCTGAAGTAGTAAACCTAACAAATCACACAGATGTATTGTTTCAAGTTCTCAAAGAAAAAAAATTTCCCCTAAATGAAGGAAAAATTAAATCTGCATATTAAAGGAACACACAAGTTACAAGGGAAAAGACCATATAGTACAAACAACACTGAGAACTGAACTTTAAGGATAAACAATTCTTAAGGAAAATAAGCAAGAAAAACAAGTCATTTGTAAGATTTTTATTTTGTTTCCATAAGCCAAACAAGGTTCAAACCTTCCCTGGTCTTATTTCATGCAAGGATTACTGGAACATGCTTATAAAGATAAATTGTAATGCACCAATAAAGGGAACAAGTTAACATCTCAAATGTGAAAATAAGTTCAGGGAAAGTAATACACATAAATCCTTTTTGGAAAAAAAATTCCAGTGATGACTCAAAGGAGATAAATAGAGAAACCATGGCAAAAGACCTTATGTCAAAAGACAAGGGAGCAATATCTCTCAAATTATGAGAAAAAGAAACTACTTCAAAAATTTTATATCAAGCAGGCTATTTTTCAAGGTAACAGAAAGGCAAGGTAACTACAAACATTCAAGAGCTACTATACAGTCTTCTTGGCAGAGAGCGATGGTGGCAGGGAGGCTCCTTGGTGATGAAATACATGCAAGCCAGAGAGGAATTAAAATAAAGAACTCAAGGATGGAGAAGATATGGTCAAAGACTGGTGCAGAGCACTGAATTCACTCACACACAGAACAAAGATTAAACAACTGTGGAAATTATGGCTACAAAACAATATAAATACTAAAAACCTTAACCACTAAAAAATGAAACGAATTAACTAAATTCAGCAGGGGAAAGGCTAGATAGAGGAATTTTTCCTGTACTAATGTCCTCAGTTCTTCTGGGAGTACACCAAAGATGCTCTCAAAAATTGCAACATGAAAGTGAAAAAAAAAAAACCATAATGATGCAAAACTCTTAATGCTCATTTTAATCTTAGGAGTATCTTTAAAAAGCTAATGTTCCTTGTGATAAACATTTATTTAAAGAACAGCTCATTAGAACTGACTCAAACGGAGAGGGAGAGGGTGGGATGATTTGGGAGAATGGCATTGAAACATGTATACTATCATGTAAGAAACACATCGCCAGTCTATGTTCGATACAAGATACAGGATGCTTGAGGCTGGTGCACAGGGATAATCCAGAGAGATGATACGGGGTGGGAGGTGGGAGAGGGGTTCAGGATTGGGAACTCATGTACACCTGTGGTGGATTCATGTCAATGTATGGCAAAACCAATACAGTATTATAAAGCAAAATAAAGTAAAAATAAAAATTAAAAAAAAGGAACAGCAATTCCTTCAGTTTATTTTTCTCTCATCAAATTGAAATAGGATTGGACTTAATATCGTTGTCTAAAAATAGCACATCGAGAATAATCCCATTCCTAACTAGCAGTCTTTTTCTTGACCTGTACATAAGATGTCTGAAGTAATATTCTTTTATAACAAGGGTTAATGTCAAGTTTACCGGTAATTTTTTACTTTTACCCTGTTCTTTGCTATCTCCACCTCCTTCTTCTTTTTGGAAATGAACTTGAATTCTCTTTACAAAAAAGCAATCAGTGTTCTAAAACGTAAAAGTGAACAGGGAAAATAGTTGGTCAATGCACAGACTCTGTCATGATTCACCTGCTTATGAGCCCATAGATAGGACCTTAACAAACTGTGGTCACATTACACCTTGTAAATGGGAAACACCAGTTCCAGAGAAAATGCCAAGCAAGCAAATGGTAGCAAAGATGATGGACAAGAACATGAGAAGACAACTTGAGGAAGTGGACAAGCTTTGGTTTGGAATCAGAAGACCTGAGTTCTTTCTGTGGTTCAGACACTTTTGTGTTACTTTGGATAATCTCCATGCCACCTTGGATATATTACTGAACTTTCCTAAGCACCAGGCCCAATATTAGAATGCATTCCCATTTTTCATGAAAAGGTGGGAATATGTGTTTTTAAAGTACAATATCATAATATTTAAACACTGAAAACTAACCAAAATATTTTAAACACTTTTACATTAAACAGAGTACATCTGAGGCCATATTTCACCCTGCGGGCTTACCAGTTGGTGACTAACAGGCACTGTTTCCATACTCGTCAGTGGACAAAGCTGGGCCTCATGGAAGTGGTCCAGTAGTGTTCTAGACCTACACACTTATAAGAGCCAACTGTGTGATTCTTCCCAACTCTCTCAGGCTACCAATGACATCACATCGGGCGCCTGAAATCAACCATGGTTGCAGTATTTATACCATGGAAATAATAAAATGCTATAAATTTGTCCCCTTGCTCCTCACCATAGCTGGTTCTGAAACAGAATACCACTGTAGTTATCTGTCCAGCTGATCCCATGGTTATTGTACCGTACATTAGAACTAGAAGAGATTAAAGATAGCCTGCAAGAAAGGAAAAGTTAATCAAACTAGTTAAAGAGAACAGGAAGAATTTAATTTTTTTAAAAAGGGTTAGGATTGAACGACCACACCTTAGGGAAGCAAGGGTATGGTCTCCTGATTAAGAAAAGAGGAAACACAGAGCTCCCTGGTGGTTAAGACCCCATGCTCCCAATTCAGGGGGCCTAGGTTTGATCCTGGCCAGGGAACTGGATCCCACATGCACAACTAAGAGCTTGCATGCTGCAGTGAAGATTGAAGATCTGGCATGCTTCGATAAGAGCCGGCACAGCCAAATAAATAAAAAAAATTTTAAAGAGGAAACAGGACTGGATGCCACAGAGTCCCTCTCTCTCCATCACTAGCTTTGGCCTCTGTCTTAGCGTTAGTTTCATTGTCTCTTAAAGCTTCTCCTTTCTGGCAAGGATCAAGGCTAGGGGTGGAAAACAGAAGCACTTGCTCCCCAAAGGGCACAGGTCTGCCACCGGCACATGGGGCACCTTCTTCCCCTAGGACGAGGGAGACCTACACCAGGGGGCACAGCAGCTTCGTAGGGAACAGAGGGTGGCTTACAGTCTTTGCTCGCCCTGGTCTAGGTGCTTCTGTGCAGTGAACAACTTACACAGCTGTCCATAATGCCCCATATGAGCACATTCTCCTTAAGTGGTGCCTTTCAATGAACTTTAGCAAAGATGTTGATGTAACTGTGTTAAGTATGTGATGAAAAGGCAACAGGGAAGCAAGGATCATCTGGTTCAAAACAAAGTTAAAACCATTCATAATTAAACTTGGGAATCCATGAGAAGGAGGCTCCCCTCTCCTTCCCCCCCTTTTAAAATAAACTTTCTCTTTGGGGATAATTTTAGATTTAATAAAAATTGCAAAGATAGAGAGTTGCCTTCTCAAGAAATAGGTGACCCAGATGAAATGTTTTTGTAAACTTTCTGAAACTTACAAAAGTATAAACATATGATATTTACTTTCTATTTATTCCATTAGTTTTTTTTTTTAAGGGTGGAAGTTAGCCTTAAAGTTCAGCATCTTATGCTAAGTCCGTTCAAACTTAATTTTGAAATATTTACCAAGTGTGGATGTCTCCACTCGCATCTCTACATGGATCTTATATTGAAAATAAAGCCAAAGGAATAAAAAAACATAATTATGACAAAGACAGTTCAGGCATGGTCTTCTTTCATTTGACAAGGATTTCTTGATATGTCCCAAGCATATTAAGACAGAAAACATACAGTGATATGGAAGACAAGCTCCATCCTTACCTTAATGGACCTTCTAGTTTAGTGGAGGAGACAGAAAAAGGAACAAAGGTCTGGAGGACACAGGAAAGGGACGTCAGTTTGTGAAATGGCGTGAATTGGTAGGACCTGTGACAAACTAAAAAGAGGGTGCACTGACTAAAAGTTTTTCAAGTTTAATTGGTTTTTCCTTTTTAAGTCAAAGCCAAAAAATCTACATGGGCCATTGAATGCATGTGTAGGTACATTAGGCTTATAGAGCATCTGAAACATTAAATGAGTATTTACACAAATAATTAAGAAGTGGAAGTAAAGAATATTTTTTAAAAATCTACAAGGGCCACGAGGAAGCATAGTAATGGCCCTTGACCACAATTCCTGAGGAAGTGTAACTTCCTCAAAGTGTAATAGGCGTTAGCTAGGCAGTAAGTACTGGGGGAAAATGATTTGTGATAAATGGAACAAGAGTAAGAGGGCACAGGATATTTGAGACTTCGGTGTGATTGAAGGCCAGAAAATGAGTGAGGGAAGTAGCAAGAGATGAGCTGAAGTTTCAGGGGTCAGATAATGAAAGACTGAATAGCCTGCGTTGGGAATTTTGAACTTATTCTAAAACTAACAGATCACTTATATGTGGAATCTAATTTAAAAAAAAAAAAAAAGGAGGGGTACAAATGAACTTATTTACAAAACAGAAGTAGAGTCACAGATGTAGAAAACAAACTTATGGTTACCAAGGAGTGAGGTGGGGAGGGATAAACTGGAAGATTGGGATTGACATACACACACTACATATATAAAATAGATAACTAATAAGGACCTGCTGTATCATACAGGGAAATCTACTCAGTACTCTGTAATGGCCTATATGGGAAAAGAATCTAAAAAATAAAAAAGGAATGTGTATATGTATAATTGATTCACTTTGTTGTACACCTGAAATTAATACAACACTGTAAATAAACTATACTCCAATAAATTTTTTAAAATAAAAATAAATTTAAAAAAAGAAGCCAATGGAATTTCACTAAAAGGTTAGAAACAAAAGAGTGATTTGATCTTGTATGTATGGTTAAAAGGATACTCTGGTTGGAGTGTGTAGAACTGAATGGAGAGGGAGGTTAAGATTGGATGTAGTGGGGACAATCAGGATGGTGTTGCAGTAGCTCAGGCAAGATAGGCTGGGCTTGGACTAAGGGGTTGAAGCTTGGAATATAGACATTTTATCAGATGGGATTAGGAGGATCTGTGACAGAAAACTGCAAATTACAGTAAGAAGGACACACAGATATTTATTTCTCTCTCACATAACTGAATACTGTACATAGTTAACTTAAAATTAGATTAGTGGCTCCACAATTAACAAGGACCAGATTCCTTCTATCTTGCTTCTCAACATGATTTTCATCTCCTGATTCAAGACAGTTGCTCTAATTCCAGCCATTTTGCTATCATTCCAGCCAACATAAATGAATAAGGGAGGAAAAATGGCATGTCCCCTCCCTTTAAGATCATTTCTAAAAATGACGTGACACTTTTAGTTACAACCCAACATAGAACTTAGTCACATGGCCCCATCCAGTTGCAAGGGGTACTAGAAATAAAATTGTTATTCTAGAGACTACAGCCCATCTGAAAATCAAGGGTTCTATGACCAAGGATGAAAGGAACAACAAGCACTGGGGGATACTCAACATCTTCTGCAATAAAAGTAGGTAAAGGTGAGATATATTTTAGAAATAAAATTAATAGGATTTAAAGATAGATTTAATGGAGCGGGGTGAGGGAAAGAGAAGAAACAAGCCTAAGTCCCACCTTTCTGACATAATCAACTGGATAAGTGGCAGCACCTTTCTGGAAGCAGAGAAATGACAAAAGCAGCAGATTTGAAATAAAGAACAAGAATTAGCTGCTGGGACCATTACCACTCAGCCCTCAAAATTATTAAAGAAACAACCTGTTACCTTGTATACCCTTTCAGAGATGTTCTATGTCCATACAGCTGCATGCATGTATAAGTGTGTATAACCTGTTTACTAACACACATAGCTATGTTTACACATACGGTTTCCCCCCAAAATGATAGTCTTCAATCACACCATTTATATTTTTGAATTTTTTGCTTCATGCACCAACATAGATTTATAAATTTTTTTTGCATTTATCTTAAGTATGAAACTAAAAGTACACTTAGAAGTTAAAACATACAATAATATTGAATTTTGTATTTACCTGTGTAGTTGCCTTTACTGAAGATCTTTATCTCTTGGAAGGGCTTCAAGGTGGACCTGAGGACTCCCTTTAACATTCCATGTAAGGCAGGTGTTCTGTTAACAAATTCCCTCAGCTTTTGTTTTCCAGAACGTCTTAATTTCTCCTCTAATCTTTAGGAGTAGTTTTGCCAGACACAGAATTCTTGATTGACAGGTTTTTTATCCCCCAGCACTTCAAATATCGCCTCCCATTGCCTCTGTCTGAGATATTTGGCTATTAATCTTATCGAGAACCCCTTAAATATAATGAGTTTCTTTTCTCTTACTGCTTCCAAATTCTCTTTGAAGTCTGATTATAGTGTATTTTGGTATGGACTTCTTTGGGTTTATCATACTTGGATTTAGTTGAGATTCTTGGATATGTAGAGTCATCAAATTTGGAACGTTTGTGGTCATTATTTCTTTAAGTAATATCTCTGCCCCCTTTCTCTCATCTCCTTCTGGGACTCTCAAAATGCTTATGTTGGTTGGCTTCATTTTACCCATAAATACCTTAGGCTCTGTTCACTTTTCTCTTGTTTTCTTTCTGTTCCTCAGTAGGGATAATTTTAATTGTCTGATCTTTAAGTTCATGATTCTTTCTTCTCTCTGCTCAAATCTTCTACTGAATCCTCTAGGGAATTTTTCATTTTAGTTATTGTACTTGTCAGGTCCAGAATCTCTAGTCCATTCCTTTTTATAGTTTCTACCTATTGTTGTTTTCATTGTGTCTGTATATCATTTTCCTGGTTTCTTTTAATTCTTTGTGCATGCTTTCTTTAGCTCTGAACACATTTAAGACTGTCAGTTTTAAGTCTTTGTCTAGGAACTCCTATGCCTGGTCTTCTTCATGGATAGTTTCTGTCATTTTATTTTTATCCTTTGAATGGGCCAGATTTCCTTGTATCTTTGTATAATTTGTGATTTCTGTTGACAATTGTACATTTAAATTTTATACATTGAGAAATCATATATTCTTTCTTCACCAGGGTTTGCTGTTCTGATTGCTGAAGGCTGCAGTTGTCCATTTATTTACTGACTTTTCAATTTATTGAAAAGTCCATTTATTTACCGACAAGTAAATAAATTTCAATTTGTTGACAAGTCCATTTATTTACTGATTTTTGTAGAGGCCATATTCTTGTTGTGTATAGTTACTGAAATCTCAGTTCCTTTGGCCATGTTCAGTTAGTGCCTTGAAGAGATTTCCTTGATTCCAGGAGCTAAAACAAACAAAAAATAAACACCTCTCCCCTTCTTCGCAGATTGGCTGTGTTGGGGCACCTTTTTAACACTCACTCAGGCTTCAAACAACTTTGCCATAGCTTTCACTTGCCACGTGCACTGAGCCTAAAGATATCCAGAAGTGAAAGCTGAGGGTTTTCCAGGTCTTTGCTGAGGATGTGCCCTGCCTTGCACACATGTTGGCCTTCTAAATTTCTCAGTATATATGGGCTTCTTTGAATGTCCTAATTTCCCACAATACGTCTCTCCTCAGCTTTTTCTCCCAGGCTTTAGGCAGTCTATTGTATGCTTCAATCACAAACTTTTGTCCTAGGTAGCTGAGGGGTTTTGTTCACCTTACATTGTTATAAGCAGTATCAACCACCTTTCTGCCCCGAGTACGTTCTGAGTTAGGTGAAACAGACGTACCTTGTGTTGGTCCTTCAGGTAGCCTCCAGACAAGTTAGAACACGTAAACATAATGATTTGAGTAAGGTCTGCTCTGCCCTCTTCAGAACCAGGGCCAAGGCTCCCACTGGAAACTCAGGTTGTAGTCTTCAAGACTGCCACCCTATGAAGGAGGGGATGGGGCAAGGGCAAGTAAAAATGCCACAAAAGTTTTCTACCACTTTTAAGTTAACTTTCTCTTGATTCAGCATTTATTTAGTTGCTCTGAAATTTTTTTTTACTATTTTCCAGAGTTCTGAAAAGGTTGGTTTTCAGTTTTTAAATGTTTTTGCTTCTATGGAGGGATGGGTATTTGGAGCCTACACCATTTTGATGTTGTCATCTTTTAGTAAGCTTTTAAATTTTGAAATAATTTTAGACTTTAAAAAAGTTGCACAAGTAATACAAAGAATTCCTCTCTATAAGAGTGCTCTCATAGCTTCCCCAAATGTTAATGTTGTTCATGATCATAGAACAATGATCAAAACCCAACCAAATTAATATTAATACAATATTAGCAAATCTACAAATCTTATACAAAGGTTTCCAATACCTCACTAATGATCTTTTCTAGATCCAGGATGGACTCCAGGATCATACATTATATTTCGTTTTCACATCTTCTAATTTTCCCCAGTCTAGGAGAGTTCCTTAATCTTTCTTTGTCTTTTATGACCTTGATATTTTTGAAAGACACTTTCTAGTCACTCATAGACTGTCTCTCAGTGATGCTTCCCCCTGGCTAAATGTAGGTATCATCAGCCCTCTTTACCCTCAGGTTCTGTAACCATGGATTCAACCAATTATGGATCAAAAATATTTGAAAAAAATTCCAGAAAGTTCTGAAAAGTAACTTTAGCATACACCAGCAATTTTTTAAATTGTATTACATATTATAAGTAATCTAGAGATGATTTATAGAATAGAGGAGGATGTGTATAGGTACTATGCAAATATCACATCATTTTATATAAGGGGCTTAAGCATCCAAGGATTTTTATAACTATGGGAGATTTCCAGAACCAATCTCAAGCAGATACCAAGGGATGACTGTATGTACTTTTTAAAAGAACAACACAGAAGTGATGCTGTGCCCTTTTCATCACATGATATCAGGAAACACACGATGTTGATATTACAAAAATAGTTACAGAGTTTAGAGAGTTCACCAGCTTCCCTTAATGTTAACATCTTACATAGCCAGGACATCTTTGTTAAATCTAAAATATTAACATTGGTACAATACTATTAACCACTATTTACTTGGATTACCAGTTTTTCCACTGTCCTCTTTCTGTTCTAGGATACAATCCAGGAAACCACACTGCATTTAAAGGTAGCTCCTTTTTTATGTGATTATGCCCACACTAACTCATAGCACAAGAGTCCCACCCCTTCATTTGACACATTAGAACCTTGATACACTAACAATATATGGTTACCAATAGATACCAAGTTTCACTTCTCACATTCCCTCACCACAAGAGAGGAACTGCCCACATTTCTGTGGTTCAGATTCAAAAAACCTAAAGAAGAATTTTGATTGGATTGACTGATAATAAACGGCTTCCACTAGTAGACATGACTGAGAGAGGAGGGTCTCATAACACAAGACAAGGTTCCTAGAGGCCTACCCTGATGAAGCAGAGCTGTTCTTGCAGAATGGGAATCCTTGTAAACTGGGCAGTGACCTCAACTAGAATCCACCACATTAATTCATTAACTGGTTCTAGTGACTAAATAAACTAACTAGTGACTAACTCGGAGTCAATGGCACCCCACTTCAGTACTCTTGCCTGGAAAATCCCAGGGATGGAGGAACCTGGTAGGCTGCAGTCCATGGGTCACGACTAAGTGACTTCACTTTCACTTTTCACTTTTATGCATTGGAGAAGGAAATGGCAACCCACTCCAGTGTTCTTGCCTGGAGAATCCCAGGGACGGGGAAGCCTGGTGGGTTGCCGTCTCTGGGGTCGCACAGAGTCAGACACGACTGAAGTGACTTAGCAGCAGCAGCAGCAGTGACTAACTAGTTCATTCAGCTCGTTTCACAGATGAGGAAACTTAAGTCTGAAAAGGTAAGTAACTTTCAGAGTCCCAGAGCTAGTCCTTAGTAAAAGGAGGGCTAATCCCAGGCCTCCTAACTCCTAGTTCTAGACTTAGTTTCTGTGTCTGTACAATTACCATGATTTGGGTATTAATACCAAGAATCAAAGAATCTAAAATTAGAAGCAACCTCAAAGTTTATCAAACTCTTACTGATGCATCCATTTTCCAGTGTATCCAAGCAGATCCCTGGGATACACTATTTATTTTTCTCCAATATTGGGATTTCAAAGTAATACACATTCAGCAGCTTAGGATATAAACTGTTTTGCTTATCAAAGAATTGAGTGGGAGAGAGTACAAGTAAGAATGTTCGTCAGCAGACTTTATTAAAAAACATGGGATAAAACCATATAATGAAACACCATACAATCCATAAAAGAAAACGAAGGGCTCTCTATATGTCAACACAGGAAGCTGTTTCATATACAGCATAAAATGGAAAACCAAATTCAAGTAAACAGTGTGAATAGTGCAAACCTATTTATGCAGGAGACACTGGGAACAGCAACTGTCAGCATACTGTTAGCAGTTTCACCAATGACGGTGGGATTACAGAATATTTTTTTATTTTCTTCACTATACTTTCCTATAGGTTTGAATTTCTGAACAATGAGCATGAACTTTCTCAGTTCTGAAAATATTATGCTAAGTGAAAGAAGTCAGACACCAAAAGTCATGTGTGTACTATTTCATTTATATGAAATATCCAGAATAGACAAATCCACAGAGGCAGAAAGCAGATTAGTGGTTTCCAGAGGCTAGGGTGAGGGAAGATGGGAAGTGGTTGCTTAATGAATATGGGGTGATGGAAATGTTTTGGAACTAGATAAAAGTTGTGGTACTGCTACTGGCTTGTAAACTTTTAAATGATTATGTTATGTGACTTTTGCCTCAACTTTTTTTTTTTAATGCATTTTCTGAAGTGAGGAAATCTCAGTATTCATGTGTTCTCTATTATGGGCTTTAGGCAAACAGCTTATCTGTGCTATATCACTTCTGCACACATGCTGCATGCTAGATCCCGAAGTTTTGTCCATCTCTTTGCCACCCCGTGGACTGTAGCCCACCAAGCTCCTCTGTCCACAGGACTCTCCAGGCAAGAATACTGGAATGGGTTGCCATTTTCTTCTCCATGGGATCTTTCCAAAGAGGGATCGAATCCAAGTCTGTTGCATTGGCAGGCGGATTCTTGACCCCTGAGCCAACTGGGAAGCCACTATATCACTTAGTTATCTGTTAAATAAGAAGAGTTTGTTCCTAGTTCCTTAAAAAACTAGTAATAAAACCACCATATGACCCAGAAATCCCACTCCCAGACATACACCCTGAGGAAACCCAAACTGAGAAAGACACGTGTATCCCATTGTTCACTGCAGCACTATTTACAATAGCTAGAACAGGGAAGCAACCTAGATGTCCATCGACAGATGAATGGATAAAGAAGTTGTGGTACATATACACAGTGCAATCAGTCCTAATGAGGTGGATGAACCTAGAGCCTATTATACAGAGTGAATTAAGTCAGAAAGAGAAAGATAAATACCGTATTCTAACGCATATATACAGAATCTAGAAAAATGGTACTGACGAATTTATTTACAGGGCAGCAATGGAGAAACAGACATGGAGAGTAGACTTATGGACATGGGGAGAGGGGAGGAGAGGGTGAGATGCATGAAGAGAGTAAAATGGAAACTTACATTACCATATGTAAAATAGAAGCCAATGGGAATTTGCTGTGGGGCTCAGGAAACTCAAACAGGGGCTCTGTATCAACCTAGAGGGGTGGGATGGGGAGGGAGATGGGAGGGAGGTTCAAAAGGAGGGGATATATGTATACCTATGGCTGATTCATGTTGAGGTTTGACAGAAAACAACGTAAGTCTGTAAAGCAATTATCCTTCAATAAAAAATAAACAAACTTTTTAAAAAAGACAGTTGAAGCAGCTGGTCTCTAAAACCCACTTAGGCTCTAACATGATGACTCTGGACACATCTAACTTACATGCATTCTCTTATAATTCAGGCTAAGACTGCACAAGCTGTTTTTTGGCAGATACATCACCTTCCTGACCTAATATTAAAAGGAAAGAAGAGGCAAGCCACTACTTTCAAAGACTGTAAATGTAGAGATCATCCAGGTCTAATCATGACTAGCAAGAGATTACAGGAGGAGTGAGGGGGGAAGAAAGCCAGAGTGTAAAGGTAAAACCTTTACCTTTACATGTGTTAAGTATGTTTCATGGACCAGACACTATGCTAGATGCCTTATGAATATGTTTATGTTTTCAAAGGCAACCCTCAGGAAAAAAAAAAACAACTGAAGCTCAGAAAGGATAAATAACTCACCCAGACCCACAACTAGTAACGGGCAGTGCAGTGTTAAAACTCAGGTCTATTTATACTCCAAAGTCTGTTTTCCTTCCACTTACTCATGCTGTTTTCGGAGAAGGCAATGGCACCCCACTCCAGTACTCTTGCCTGGAAAATCCCATGGATGAAGGAGCCTGGTGGGCTGCAGTCCATGAGGTCGCTGAGAGTTGGACACAACTCAGTGACTTCACTTTCACTTTTCACTTTCATGCATTGGAGAAGGAAATGGCAATGTTCTTGCCTAGAGAATCCCAGGGACCGGGGAGCCTGGTGGGCTGCTGTCTCTGGGATCACACAGAGTCAGACACGACTGAAGTGACTTAGCAGCAGCAGCAGCACTCATGCTGTTTTACAAAAAGACAAAGGACTCAAGCAAAATGACCCAGTGCTGGAGGCAAGGAAATGCAAAAGCAGACCAGACAGAAAAGTGAAATGGAAACAATTAATAAAAATCAAGGATTATCCCTGTGCTTGAGAGAGAATCTTTCTTGGGCCAGTTTCCATCCTGCTATTTTGTACAGCTATAACAAACTATATTCTTTCATCATAATCTGCAAAAAATAAAGTTCTTCGGAATTTAAAGAATCGTCTACCTATATTTCCATGAAGGAAGTCTAAAGATATTATGCTGGATACTACTGGTTGGATTTTATTTTATCAAAGAAAGGAGGTAATCAGAAAAAAAAGAGGTAAGCTCCAAACAGATAAAGGAGAGATAAAGAAAAATCATAAGAATCAGTTGAAAGAATAAATGAAATTTGGAGCATAAAATATTTAAACAAAGCAAGTGTGCAAGTCATTAAGATAAAGAATCAAAGGCACTATCAAGTAATTTGAAGAAGCTGAGACTGTGAGGAAGCAGTAGAGACCGACTGTGATCTTCCCAGCAGAAGAAGTTGCTTGATAAAGGAAATTTAAAGCTTTGGGAAGTGGGAGCAAAACAAGTGTCAGACCCACATTTGAAAAGGACACCAGACCACTTGCTGGTGAACAGTCACTTGGCAAAAATCAGGGAAGAGACAGTGGACTGGCTGGTGAGTATGGAGGAAATAACTGCAACGGCTTCATAGGAAACCAAAGGAAGAAATGGAAAAGCCTGTTGGTATTCCCTGGTGGCTCAGACGGTAAAGCATCTGCCTGCAATACAGGAGACCCGGGTTCAATCTCTGGGTCAGGAAGATCCCCTGGAGAAGGAAACGGCAATCCACTCCAGTACTCTTGCCTGGAGAATTCCATGGACGAAGCAGCCTGGTGGGCTACAGTCCATGGGGTCGCAGAGTCGGACATGACTGAGTGACATCACATCCAAGATACACTGTCAAAGAAAACATGTGAATTTTTGAAGAATTGGTAGGCATTCCATTCTCTCTCTCTTTCTTTTTTTAAGTACAATACTTTAGATATGCACTAAAATAAATCTGGAATAGTATATAATAAAGAAATAGTACTAAGAGGTTGATATAAGGGCCTTTAGTTTTAAACTTCATACATTTCTGTGTTTATAGGGGGTGTGTGTGTGTGTGTGTGTGTGCATTTACTGCTTTTGCAATTAGAACATTTTTTATTTTTAATCTTATCCATCTACAGAAGGGGCTGGTGTCCATTTGGCATTCACAACTATCCTGAGAGGGTTGTAGCCAAACATCCCAACTCTCCTTGTGGATAAGGGGGAGCCCAAGATGCTGAATCCAGCTTGGGAAATTATCTCCTGTAGGGGGCTTGAAGATGAAGTGAATGAACTGGCCCTGTGGCTTCTAAGAGGAGTTCTGAGAGACAGCATCCAGGGACAAAAGCTAAAGAAACAGCCAAAGAGCTCACTCCAAGGGGCCAGACACAGAGGCAAAATCCACTGGATGGAAACCTTTGACACCTTCTCAAAGCCAGCTGCCCTGGCAACTCTGAAGTGATCCTCTGAACAACTGAGGCAAAATGTGGCTCACGGCATATTTTGCCAGCTCAGGAGCCAAAAGGGAGGAAGCTTTGGAGATAGGCAGCCATCTGGGAATAAAGCAGCAATAAAGCATTAGGCTTGATTCAATTTCATATTTTAAATGGTTTCAGATTTGTTAAAAGAAAAACACTTTCTTCAAGTATAGCATTTTTTAGGTGTAAAGAAAAGAAAAGTAAGTGAAGTCGCTCAGTCATGTCCAATTCTTTGCAGCCCCATGGACTTTAGCCTACCAGGCTCCTCTGTCCATGGGATTTTCCAGGCAAGAGTACTGGAGTGGGCTGCCATTTCTGTCTCCAGTGGATCTTCCTGACCCAGGGATCAAACCCGGGTCTCCTACATTGTAGGCAGATGCTTTACCATCTGAGCCACCAGGGAAGTTTTAGGTGTAACTTAATTTCTTTCTAGTCATAGACCTGTGAAAATTTGCTTACTGCCTTGATGCAAATAACTTCAACAGTGCCTCCTTATATTCCACTGACTTGGAGAGATTTTATAGTATCAAGGCCTGTCTCTTCCTTTGACATCTGATTTTGGTAAATGAGCATCAAATTGGAGAGTGACTTTCAAAATGGTACCCCCAAACTTCTGAAGCATTGAGCTGGGGAAAAGAAGTTCACTTCATCATTTCTATCCCCCGAAAGCTGTTTGTCTGAAGCCTTTGGGGTAGTCAGCCATTTCTCAGCGCAGCAGAGCCAGGTGAGAAGACCTTTTTAGGCAAGGCATTAAAAGGAGTTGGCTGAGCAGATCTCAAAAACCTTGGTCAACAGGGCGGAGCCAACGCTGGGGCAGAAGTATTACTTCACAGTTGCACTGGCTTCCTGTGGCTGCCAATAGAGGCAGCATCTGGCAGCCAGCCCACCGCAAAGAAGAGGGAACTCCACGGAGAAGAAAATAGCATCGAGGCCCCAAAGGTGGAAGTGCAGCCTGAGAAACTTCAGCCAGCCTGGAACAGCTCTGCCAGCCCTGGCCATTCAGCAGGGCATGGCATACCCCTCCAGCTTTAAAATATGCACATCCTTCCTATGGGGACACATCCCGCAAGTACGTTTCACATATTATTTAAATCAGGTCATTTATTCCATACCAAAAGGCTATTATTATCTGCATTTTACAGATGGGAAAACCAAGGCTCAGAGAGGTAAAATAACTTGCCACAGGATGCACAACCAGGAAGTGGAGGAGACAGGATTCAAACTCCCCACATGGAGCACACCAAAGCCCATTCTCTGATGGTCACGATTTTAGAACTCAAGTGAAAACCGAGATGGTAAGGTCAGTGCTGCCTCCAGCTGAATGGGAGCTATCTTGTCCTCCTTGGAGGGTAATATTTTGGGTTTTCCTTCCTTGCATACAACCAGGCAAATGACTGTAATTCTAAAAAGAGATAAATATAAAAACAAGAAGTGAAACCCTGCAGACACCTGAAACTCAACCATTTCTGCAAGCTTGAGCTAGGGGAGCTGCCACACAACAGAAATAGTTCTGTCCCAATAGATAGGCTTTGTTTTGCTACATGGCTGCATATGCAGTGAAGTGATATCAAGTCCTGAGGGTCCACTCCTTTGATGAGTTAAACACACAAAGGCCTACATTTTGATGTAATCTGATAGCATGTAGTTAAGTCCTAGACAAACTGCAACTGTGAGGAAGTGATAAACCCAACTTCCTGCACAAAGCTGCCTGAGATAACACTTTCCATGGACTAGAAGAAAAAAAAGAGAGAGAGAGGCATGATTGCTACAGAATTTTAAAGGAACTTGTCCGTTCTTAACAAATAACCCCTTTTTCATATGGCCCCAGCAACATCTAAGCAAAACTGATTGCAGTCAGGTGACTGTGTAGTAATTTCACATATGACTTAACTCTGACTATTATTCATAGGCAAAAATCAATCACTAAAAATTCATTTGATTTTCTCTCTTAAGGATACTTTCGTTCAAACTCGAAATCTCAGGTTTTTTCTTGGCCAGGAGAATTTCCCTGCAGTTTAGCAAGAACTCAGATTGAGAGAACTGAGGTTGCATTAACTGGCTGGATGGTGTTCCCATTGAGTCATTAAAGAGGCCGATTCAGCTTGAATAAACACACACTGGAACAGTTGCCAACTTAGAAGGACCAATAACTAGTTCCACAATGCCAAAACAGGGTCAAAGTGACAGTTTTGCGAAGAGTTCTCATAGTGTTGTGTCATACACAAACAACCAGAAAGAGCTGACGGTGCTGGGAATTTTCTGTGAATGCGTTCTTTCATTCACTAATTTTGCAAATATTTATTGAGTGCCTACCAGGTGCTAGGGAATACAACAGTGAACAACAACAACAAGAAATAGCCCCTGCCTTCAAGGACTTTCCAGTCTAATTAGGGAAGCAGATACTGAAGAAAACACACAACTATAGACAAATCACAAATTATACTGAGTGCTCTGAAGAAAAATAGACAGGGCACATTGATGTCAATTCAGATGATGAGGTCAGCAAAGACCTCCCTGGTGATGGGATATCTAGTCTTGAATCATCCAAGCAGACCAAGAGTGAAGGAAGAGAGCTCCGGTAGAGAAAATAACCTATACAAGGGCTGGAAGAAAACAGCCTTCCTGAGCTGGGAAACAGGCTGGTGTCTCTGGAGAACTAGGGAAAGGCCTGTATGTCCAGAATAAATCAAATGAGGAGAGAGAAGCCGTGATACAACCCGGGAAAGTAAAAAGGACCCAGATCAGGTGGAGTGTTGTAGGCCATGTGAAAAAAATTGGCTTTATTCTGAACACGCTGGGGAACATTGCAGTAACACTTCTGGCCTCTGATAGTTGTCTGCTTCTATACTGTTTTGTTGGCAAGGATCTCAAAGAGAATGTAGCAGTAACATCCTTTAGGAAAAAAAAACCATGAGATAAAACTCTTACAAGTAATTTGGGGCATCAGAGCTGTTCCCACAGGTTCATGCTGTTCACCAAGCCACAAACTGGGATGAAAAAAATATCAAGATGATAAAAAAATTGACAAGCTATTGAATCACCTTTTGCTTTTTTTTATGATTTTAACATGACTGTGTAGTCACTGAGTTCTTGCATATAAATAGGACCTTGGCAGTCATGTGGATCAGATCTCTTGTTTCACAAGGGAGGAAGCTAAAGCCTAAAAACTGACTTTGGAGAAAGTCCTGTGTTGAAGTCCTTGGGATGGGAACACTCAAGGACTCTTCTTGAGAACCTCACCAGCCTGTTACCGAGGTTGTTGGATCTGGAATCCTCAGCTTCCAAAATGTAAAGCCACTTTCGAGTTTTCCTTCTTGAAGTCTTCTCTTTTTTAAGAAAGTAATTACTTTATTTTTGGTTGCACGGGGTCTTTATTGTGCTCACGGGCTTTTCCTAGCTGTGACGAGCAGGGGCTAGTTTTGGCGTGTGGGCTTGTGGCGGTGGCTTCTCTTGTTGTGGGGCACAGGCTCTAGACACATGGGCTTTGGGAGCTGTAGCACACAGGCTTGGCTGCCCCACAGCATGCGGAATCTTCCTGGACCAGGGATCCTGTCCCCTGCATTGGCAGGTGGCTGCTTGTCCACTGTACCACCAGGGAAGTTGAAGTCTTCTGAATGTGTTGGTCCTCTTCTACAATCAAGTAACTTAAAGAGTTTTAAGGCACAGATTAATAAAAGTACTGTTTCCTCCTCTTGTGTGTATTTCCAAACCCTAACTCCTTGTGTCTTTAAGCCCTTGGCTACCTGACCCTCACCCCCAGGGTTTTTGAAGTGCTGGATATGGTTAGAGATTTTCTTTTCATTATGAGGCTCCCAGTGAAGGATCCTGGTCTCCCTTCAGGGGAAGGGGAAGAATTTGCTGATCTGAGATTGAATTAAGTAATTAAGAAAAGGATGTTCCCCCCACCCCAACCCCCAGACAAGCAGACATTGTCTTTACTCTTCTGACAGCTTTCCAGGTTGGGGTTGATTGGACTCCTGCTGCGTAGTATCTTGGGGTTCCCAGGTGGCTCAGTGGTAAAGAATCCACTTATTAATGCAGGAGGACAGGAGGTTCGATCCCTGGGCCAGGAAGATCCCCTAGAGGAGGAAAAGGCAACCCACTCCAGTATTCTTGCCTAGAAAATTCCATGGACAGAGAAGTCTGGCAGCCTACAGTCCATGGGGTCGCAAAGAGTCAGACACAGCTGAGCACACATGAAGTAGCTTTCTGACCTTGGCAGAATTTCACTTAGTTGACCTCAGATAAAATCCTTTACCTCTCTGGGCCTCTACTTCCCTTCTGATGACCCCTGAGGCCCTTGTATTTTCAATATTCTACACATTCAAGATTAAGAGAGTTTGGACTCTTGACAGAAAATGTCCTTAACACCTCACTTTCTATAATAGGGTAGAAGGAAGGAAGGGGCAGGGAGCAGGGAGAGATGAGAGGCAATGAAGGAAGGGAGAGGAGGAAAAGAGGAAGGAAGAGAGGGATGAAATCATCAGTGAACCATTAAGGAAGGAAACAATATTCTGTGATGACCTATATGAGAAAAGAATCTTAAAAAGAATGAACATATGTATAACACTTTGCTGCCCACCTGAAACTAACACAACATTGCAAATCAACTATACTCCAATAACATTAAAAAATAAACTTTTAAAAAGCTGTGCTTTCCAAACCTCTCTGCATTCTTAATAGAAACATATTGGGCTTGAGTTGTGACTAGCTGTCAAAACAGCCCACTGGAGTTTACTAGGGGTCTCAGGCAGTCGTTGACTCTGGATGTGGAGAATGTTTTGTGCGGCAGCAACTTCTGCTTAAGAAAGCAAATGAAGTTTCCTGGAAAAAATATCATTAGAGGAGAATGATGGGTTTTTTCTTTTAAATGTGTAATATTTTACTCTGTAAGGATTTTATGAACTGTTGACATTTATGAAAAGCATTTAGGCCAGAACCTGCTGTTGTTGTTCAGTAACTTAAGTTGTGTCTGACACTTTGCAACCCCATGGACTGCAGCACACCAGGCTTCCCTGTCCTTCACCATCTCCTGGAGTTTGCTTAAATGCATGTTCACTGAGTTGCTGATGCCATCCAAACATCTTATCCTCTGTCGTTCCCTTCTCCTGCCCTCAATCTTTACCAGCATCAGAGTCTTTTCTAATGAGCTGGCTCTTCGCATCAGGTGGACAAAGTATTAGAGCTTCAGCTTCAGCATCAGTCCTTCCAATGAATATTCAGGATTGATTTCCTTTAGGATTGATTGGTTTTATCTCCTTGCTGTCCAAGGGACTCTCAAGAGTCTTCTCCAATACCACAGTTCGAAAGCATCAATTCTTTGGCCTTCAGTCATCTTTATGATCCAACTCTCATATCTCATACGTGACTACTGGAAAAACCATAGTTTGATTATACAGACATTTGTCAGCAAAGTGATATCTCTGATTTTTAATATGCTGTCTAGGTTTTTCATAGCTTTTCTTCCAAGGAGAAAGGATCTTTTAATTTCATGGCTGCAGTCACCATTTGCAGTGATTTTGGAGTCCAAGAAGATAAAATCTGCCACTGTTTCCATTGTTTCCTCATCTATTTGCCATCAAGTGATGGGACTGGATGCCATGGTCTTAGTTTTCTGAATGCTGAGTTTTAAGACAGCTTTTTCACTCTCCTCTTTCACCCTCATTAAGAGGATCTTTAGTTTCTTTTCACTTTCTGCCATTAGAGTAGTATCATCTGCATATCTGAGGTTATTGATATTTCTCTTGGCAATCTTGATTCCAGCTTGTGAGTCATCCAGCTTGGCATTTTGCATGATGTACTCTACATATAGGTTAAATAAACAGGGTGACAATATACAGCCTTGATGTACTTCTTTCCCAATTTTGAACCAGTATGTTGTTCCATGTCTGATTCTAACTGTTGCTTCTTGTCCTGCATACAGGTTTCTCAGGAGACAGGTGAGATGGTCTGGTATTCCCATTTCTTTAAGAGTATTTTTTAAAAAAGAATTTTCCACAGTTTGTTGTAATCCACAGAGTCAAAGTCTTTAGCATAGTCAATGAAGCAGAAGTAGATGTTTTCTTTTGAAATTCCCTCGCTTTTACTATGATCCAGTGGATGTTGGCAATTTGATCTCTGATCCCTCTGTCTTTTTTAAATCAGCTTGTACAACTGGAAGTTCTCAATTCACATATTGCTGAAGCCTAGCTTGAAGGATTTGGAGTATTACCTTGCTAGTGTGTGAAATGATAACAATTGTTTGAACATGATTTGGCATTGCCCTTCTTTTGGAATGGAATGAAAACTGACCTTTTCCTGTCCTGTGGCCACTGCTGAGTCTTCCAAATTTGCTGACATATTGAGGGCAGCACTTTAACAGCATCATCTTTTAGGATTTGAAATAGCTCAACTGGAATTCCATCACCTCCACTAGCTTTGTTCATAGTAGTGCTTCCTAAGGCCCACTTGACTTCACACTCCAGGATGTCTGGCTCTGGTGAGTGATCACACCATTGTGGTTATCCAGGACAGTAAGACCTTTTTTGTGTAATTCTTCTCTGTGCTCTTGCCACCTCTTCTTAATCTCTTCCGCTTTTTTAGATGCTTGCTGTTTCTGTCCTTTATTGTGCCCATCTTTGCATGAAATGTTCCCTTGGTATCTCCAATTTTCTTGAAGAGATCTCTAGTCTTTGTCATTCTGTTGTTTTCCTCTATTTCTTTGCATTGTTCACTTAAGAAGGCTTTCTTATCTCTCCTTGTCTGGAATTCTGCATTCGGTTGGGTATATTTTTCCCTTTCTCCTTTGCCTTTTGATTCTCAGCTATTTGTAAGACCTCCTTAGACAACCAGTTTGCCTTCTTGCATTTCTTTTTCTTTGAGATGGTTTTGGTCACCAACTTCTGTACAAAGTTAGGAAGCTTCATCCATAGTTCTTCAGGCACTCTGTCTACCAGATCTAGTTCAGATCCTAGCACACAGCAAATGCTCAATAAAGTGTTGACCATAATTCATACTAAAAAGAATTGCTGGTCCAGACATCAGAAAGTCATAGGCATGTGACCTTAAGGAAGTATCTCTGCCTCTCTAAGTTTGCTTTCTAGCTTGTGAGACAAGTGGATAGGATTGAATTCAGTGGTTTATGGGGTTCTCCAACTGGTATTCTCTAATTCCACTTTTAATGCCTCCCAGTCTGAATTGGGCATTGGAAACATTTTAATAAAAAGCATTTTTTCTCACATTGTATTATAAAGTACTTACATAACTTCACAGAACACTTCTCTTTCCTTCCCTAAGTTGGTGTTTTGGAGCATTAAAATTAGAGAAGTAAATGAGATTAACATTTGCCTAAAGCAGCAGTCCCCAGCCTTTTCAGCACCAGGGACCAGTCTCATAGAAGACAGTTTTTCCCATGGACTAAGCATGGACAGGGTGGCGGGGGTTGTTTTGTGATCATTCAAGCACATTACATTTATTGTGCACTTTATTTCTATTATTATTACATCAGCACCACCTCGGGTCATCAGGCATTAGATCCTGGAGGTTGGGGACTCTTGGCCTAAAGGACCATCACGAGCAAATTTTAAGCAAATAATTAAAATATAAATCCTCTTAAGAAATGTCAAGTTAGGGAGACTGCTCCTAATACTGCACTGTGATATTTGGAGGACTATCAGTTTGCCCAAACTGTGTTGGCTTTTAACCCAATTATAATGTTCACTAAAGACTCAGTATTTCCTAAAACTGGATTCAACCACCCCTGGGAGTCTGTCATTTCCCTAAGGGCTTCTCTTCAAGTAAAACTGTTTTTGCCTTTCCAAACTGAGTCAACACATCTGTTCTTACCTATCTTAAAAGCTTCATCAACTCAACAATTGTCCAAAAGGAAGACAGAAAAAAACCCTATTGTGTGATGAAAATTTTTTGGCAAATATTATGAAAACACATTCTTCAAACATCTCTCATTTCTGAGAAACAAAGTAAAACGTATGAATTGGGTTTTTTTGTTTGTTTCATGACTAATAAAATGATTCATTGCTACAATGAGGTATTTCAACCATATCTACATAGAACAAGTGTGAATGTTCAATTGAAAAAATAAAAATAACTCAATTAGAAAAATAAACTTTGAGTACCTCCTCTCTAAAAGGCATTGAACTTGGTCCCCCCAAATTAGGCAAGTTGGTCATTTGCAATTTTAAGCTATTCAAGTGTCACTTGTAGATGCTGAACATTGGAAGTGTCTTTACAACACTTATCTATACTGTCCAATACAGCTGTCACTAGCCATATGTGGCTATTGAACACTTAAAGCATGGCTAGTCTTGAGATGAGCTTCCCTTAGCTCAGGCCTTCAGATAGTCAGATGTTTTCAGGTAAAGATTTTTTTTTTTTTTCCAGGCCCCTTCACAGCCACAGATTTGACCATGCTTTGGGGGCATTTCATGGCCATTGTGTCCCACGGGGCTGGAAAGGCTCATTTCCAGGTCTAGCGAAGATTCCACTGATGGGCCATTCAGTGTGTTGTTACTGGACTAGGCCCTGTGAATAGCAAAAGTCTCTGGACCATTCCTGTCTTACTAGCTTCTTGGTCCAGGAAAATATACCCTCTTGTTGCTTCTTCCCATATCTAGAGTTACATTATTACAATCATTGATCTCATATGGAGCTATATATATCATCATTTTATCAGTGGCTCAGTCACATATTTGGTAATGTAAGAGACAACAATTTTCTGAAACAGGCAACATAGAAAATAATATAGCTAGCAGTTGTTAGTAAGGTCATAAGCTAGAATTTAAGTCAAGAACTTTCATCAGGTATAGCCCAATATACCCCAGGTCATCTGACTTAGTTAAATGATTACATCCAGGTTATTAATCTCCTGGTTGTACATAATGAAGCATTTGATATTTATTCAAAGATTGACTACTGATATAAGCTTTAGAAACAAAGTTAAAGTGTCCTTTGCTTCCCTGGTGGTGCAGAGGTTAAAGTGTCTGCTTGCAATGTGGGAGACCTGGGTTCGATCCCTGGGTTGGGAAGATACCCTGGAGAAGGAAATGGCAACCCACTCCAGTATTCTTGCCTGGAGAATCCCATGGATGGAGGAGCTTGGTGGGCTACAGTCCACAGGTTGCAAAGAGTTGGACATGACTGAGAGACTTCACTTTCACTTTCACCTTCCCTTAGCTCAGCTGGTAAAGAACCCATCTGCCAACATAGGAGGCAAAAGAGATGAGAATTCAATGGAAACGGCAACACACTCCACTATTCTTGCCTGGAAAATCCCATGGACAGAGGAGCCTGGCTGGCTACAGTCCTGGGGTCGCAAAGAGTTGGACACGACTGAACACGCACACATGTAATCTTAAGATGTGCTGTAAGTATAAAATTTATGGATTTAGAAGACTTAGGACAGAAACTTCCATGGTAGTCCAGTGGTTGAGTCAGTTTGCCAATGTAGGGAACATGGATTTAATCCCTGGTCCAGGAAGATCCTATATGTCATCAAGCAACTAAAAGCTCACAGGCCCCAGTTACTGAGCCACAGCTGCTCCAGCCTGCCTGCCTAGAGCCTGTGCTCCACAGTGAGAAGCCTACGCACCACAAGGAAGAGTAGCCCCCACTCGCCAGTTAGAGAAAGCCCAGGCAGCAATGAAGACGCAGTGCAGCCAAAATAATAATAAATAAATATAAATTTAAAACTTAGAACAAAAAAATTTTTTACTGCTTACTCATATAACAATTTTATACTGATGACTTATTGAAATGATACTATTTTGCATATATTAGGTGAAAATAACACTGAATTAATCTCACCTGTTTCTTTTTACCTTTTAGTGTGTCTATTAGAAAAATCTAAAATTATGTATAGAACATGCGTTTTTAGTTTACATTATATTTCTCTGAGTTGCTGCTGGCTTAGACTTTTGGCTTATTGTTTATTCTGAGGCTTAGAATCCACCTAAGAATTCTTAGCCGTCAACATTTCATTTTTATCCCAAGAAAGACTCTATCTAGTGTGGTCTTATGAGTGTATTAACTAGAGGCTAAGTGCCTAAAAGTACATCTGGAGAGATGCATATTTATTTAAATGAAAATATATCCATGTGAGGGACTGTGCAGTGCAGCGGCAGTGCAATGGTTAAGAAACCACGCTTCCACTGAAGTGGGCAGAGGTATGATCCCTAGTCAGAGAACTAAGATCCCACGTGCTGCGTGGCACGGCCAAAAACAGAAAATATATTCTTGTTAAATTAAGTAGGGGAAAAATGTTAAAAATAATATGCAACCTCAAATTAATATGATTAATGAAAAGCATTATATTACAATGAAATTTTAATCATCATTAAAGAAATATATTATGAAAAGTACAGCAAATATTTGAAAGCTTTGCAATACCCAATATTGGTGCTGAGGAGAGGAAAGCAGCATTTTCATATGCTATCTGTGGAAGTATACATTGGCACAAGGTCTCTGGAGGGCAACCTAGCAACAGCTATCAAAATTTAAATGTGTATAACCTTCAATCCAGTATTTCCATCTCAAAAATTTTATCGTGCACTTATATTGGCACATTTATGCAAATATGTATCACAAAGATTTCATCAGAGCAAAAGACTGCAAATGATCTAAAGGTTCATAAACAGGGAACTGAATAAAAGTTTTCGTACATTCATATTTTGGAATACTATGCTGCCAAAAAAATGATGACAGTCTCAAAAGCAGCAGTAGTTGTTGTATAGTAGCAGTAAAAATTATAATTTTAAGAAATAGTAAATGAAATAGCACAATGCAAGAATTACTTATTTACTCAGAATTATCTGAGATTATATGTTCTGCCATCAGACAGAATGAAATTTTAAAATTTTTAAATAATTCATTAAATTGAATTATAGGAAAAAAGTTATATTTTTCTTGATCATCTGAATTGGAGGGACTTAGCATTTATACCTGCTCCACGTGGGTTTATAGCAGTCTTCCTGGAATCAGGATGGGCTGGAGAGGTATAAGACTAGGAAGGCATCTTATGAAAGAGACTGGCCCATAGCATGTAATAAACGCTGATCACTGTCATCATTAATCATCATAACTCAAGCTAGTAGAGATGCAAACTAAACCAAGGAAGTGACAGCAGGGGAAAAAAACAAGAAAATCAGCCATGCAAGGAGCTACGAAAGAAGCAGAATTGGCAGGACTTGGAGACTGAACGTCTGGAAGCGAGAGCAAGCCTCCAGGATAATTTCCAGTGTGGGCCAGAGGAACCAGGTGGATGATGGGCCCATCTCTGAAACAGGAAACTCAGAAGGAGCAGCTTTGAGGAAAAGATAAATTCAGTTGGGGATATTATAAATGTATAGAGACTTGTTAATCCCCAAACACATCCACCGGGTAATTATATCTGTCCTTCCAGAATTAGTGGGAGAGGATTATTCTAGAGAATCGCTGTTGGGTATCTATTCTCACTGTAGAGGTGGTGCAGTAATTAAAGCCATGGGTTTGGATGGAGCATCTCAGAGAGAGCTAAGGATGAGACCAAGGGATAACAATACTTAGAAAGTGTTATGAATTGAACTGTGTCTGCCCTCCCCCACTCATATATTGAAGTCTTAACCCCCAGTACCTCAGAATATGACCTTATTTGGAACTAGGATCATTATAAATGTAATTAGTTAAGATGAGATCATTGGAGAGAAAAAAGCTAATCCAATATGACCGGTGTCCTTATAAAAAGGAGAAATTTGAACACAGGCAGAAGGCCACAAGACAGCAAAGGCACAGATCAGGGTGATGTTTTCACAAGCCAAAGAACCAAATTTGTCAATGTCTTGATCTCTGACTTCAAGCTGCTGGAAAACTGAGACAATGATTTTCTGTTGCTTAAGCCATCTAGTTTGTAATACTTTGTTTTGACAGCCCTGGAGAGTAAATACAGAGGTAAACCGAATGAAACGTCTACAAAGGATACTAAGACGATGATGTCCAAAAAAGGAGGAAAACCAGGAAAGTATGGCCTTACCAAGCCAAGAACAGGAAAGAATTTCAAATGAAAGTCTTGGTCAACAAAATTGAATGTTCCCAAGAAGTCAAGCAGGGGGACAGAAGAGATGACGCCCAGCAAGACAACACGGAGGGCATTGGCAACGTTGGAAAGAGCCATTCCAGTGGAGTAAAAGAGATGGAAGCTGGACTGTAGTGGGGCGAATAAGAAGTGAGGAAGAGAGACAGATTTGCCCAAAGTTTGGGGAAGGAACGAAGAGGATAGAAAGGAAGTTAAAGAGAGATCACTGGGTCACATTTTTTAAAAAAGATTTGGTACAGCTATTTGACAAGGACAGTGAGCCAGCAGAGAGAGAATAGATGGAAGGAGAAACAGAGATAGAGGTGATGGAAATGAGAGAGACAGGAGAAGGAAAAAAGGAGGAGGGAGAGGCGGGAAGAGAGGAAGGGAGAGAGGGGAAGGGAGGACAGGAGAGGAGGAACAGGAAGGTGGGTGGAGAGAGAGAGAGATGACGAAGTAGCAGATAAAGAGGAGAGAGAGAGAGAGAGGAAGGAAGAAGAGGCAGAGGAAAAGGAGGGGGAATGAGAGAGAAGGAGAAGTAAAATGGGATGAGGGGAGGAGAGGGGCAAAGGAGAAAAGATCTTGAGGACTGCAGAGAAGCCGTCCTGCTGCCTGGGCTGGCGTGGCTAGGGATAACCACATCACACGTCTAGACAACAGTGGCAGCAGGCCAGGGGCAGGCTCTGAGGCCTGCGACTGGGAATGGTATTGTCAGAGGCAGTGGGGCATGCCTTGGCACCCAGTGAGCAAGAGGAGCAGCAGCAGTGTCCTCATCTGCCTGATCTTGTAGCATGATTTTGACTACAGCCCTGGCTGCTACCCTTGTTTCTGTTTTTCTGAGCTCCTTTCCCAGCCTCTCTGGGAATTCTGGGAGCTGTCAGCTGTCTTCTGCGATCAATTTTTTTTCCTGTTCCAATCAATCTGAGTCAGCTTCTGTTGCTTAGGACTAAGAACTTTGCCTGACTCCATCATGCATGATGCTGAGCACTCTGTAAGAATGAACCTATTTAATCCTCCCAACAAATCTCAGAGATAGAAGTATGTTAACATCTCCATCTGCCCAATGGGGAAACCAAGAAACAAAGAGTTTAAGATATTTGCTCTAAATCACAAAGCTAGTAGACAGCACAGCCAGGCTCAAACCCAGACCTAGTTGCTGCCAAAGCACTTAACCACTGCATTCTGCTGTCCTTTACTTATGCAAGCTCCATAATTACCACAACCACATGCCCTCTACACCAGCTTGGAATGGTCAGGTCCTCCAGGATGCTGAGATGGAGTTAGAAGGGCATGAGTTTACTGGGGAGAGGAGGGTGCCTGTGACAGTTAACGGAGCAGGATGCAGAACAAGGCAGGGAGAGCCTCAGATCACAACACAGGTCTAACAAAGGCTCAGCCCACTCCATGTGGAGTTTTGGGGCACAAAGACTACTCACTGGAGAAATTCCACGTTTCTCACTCCCACAGAAAGAGCTAGGTCTGCCCCCACCACGCTCTGTCATTGGCTTGGCGCCGCCGAAATAGACCGCAGCCTCAGCTTGAAACTACAGTGGATGCCAGAGATGCTGCACTAATTGCACTCCTCCCAGGGGAAAGTCAGGGGGAAAAAGTTCTTGAAGAAAAGAACTAATATCACCTCACACCGGTCAGAATGGCCATCATCAAAAAGTCTACAAACAATAAATGCTGGAGAGGGTGTGGAGAAAAGGGAATGCTCTTGCACTGTTGGTGGGAATGTAAATTGATACAGTTACTATGGAAGACAGTACGGAGATTCCTTAAAAAACTAGGAATAAAAGCAGACGTAGAGAACACTTATGGACATGGGGAGAGGGGAGGAGAGGGTAAGATGTATGGAGAGAGTAACATGGAAACTTACATTACCATATGTAAAATAGATAGCTAAGGGGAATTTGCTGTATGGCTCAGGAAACTCAAACAGGGGCTCTGGGTCAACCTAGAAGGATGGGATGGGGAGGGAGATGGGAGGGAGGTTCAAAAGGGAGGGGATATATGTATACCTATGGCTGATTCATGTTGACGTTTGACAGAAAACAACAAAATTCTGTAAGCAATTATCCTGCTGCTGCTGCTGCTAAGTCGCTTCAGCCGTGTCTGACTCTGTGCGACCGCAGAGACGGCAGCCCACCAGGCTCCCCCATCCCTGGGATTCTCCAGGCAAGAACACTGGAGTGGGTTGCCATTTCCTTCTCCAATGCATGAAAGTGAAAAGTGAAAGTGAAGTTGCTCAGTCGTGTCCGACTCTTTGCGACCTCGTGGACTGCAGCCCATCAGGCTCCTCCATCCATGGGATTTTCCAGGCAAGAGTACTGGCGTGGGGTGTCATTGCCTTCTTGACCAATTATCCTACAACTAAAAAATAAATAAATTTTAAAAACAAAAAAAGAACTGGGCAGCACACATACATTGTTGCCACACCTCCCAGTCACTCCTTTTCTCTTGGAAATGTTCAAGGATTTTAAAATCTGTACTAAAGAACCTCATTCTGCTTTCCCTCCACATGGTTTGTACTGGGTTCAGGCTCGCATAACACCCACTCTGACCTGAATCTACTTAACCTGAAATACATCAGAGATCCCAAGTCTTTAAATAAATATAAAGTAGCTGGTCCTCAAATAATAATAAAATAGAAGTCCTTATTATTAGTTCACTAGCAAAACCTAACTGTTAGGTACCTCTGAGACCTCATATCTCGTCTTCCAGTTTTGTATTAATTCTGGAAAGAACCCCAGCAGTTCACCTGTTGTGTGAATGGCCAGACAACTTCTCAAAATGGCCCTTTTGCTGATGGGCTAACATAGCAGAATACACTGAAACTGAATGAGGCTGCAAGCTGCCAGTCCTCAGTGTGCCTGCCTGCCTTAGTGCCAGTGTGTCAGTGCTCGTGACTCCAAGTTTAAAGCAGAAAATAATCGTCCCTTTTACAAATCTTTATTAATCACCTGTTACGTGTCAGGCACTGTACTCAGCGCTGCTGTTACAGTGGTTGCAGTGATTTTTAAATGTGTCTGAAATTTTTTTTTACAATCCTCACTTCAAATGTTAGAGCCTAACTCTCCTTCCCTTGAGTATGAACCAGACTTAGTGACTCACTTCTAAGAAACAGACTGTGGTAACAGTGACAGGATGACTTCCGAGACCAGGTCATAAAAAGCAGTGGCTTCCTCCTTGCTCTCACTTGGGTCACTCACTCGGGGGAAAACCGGCTGCCGTTTCACGAGGACACCCAAGTAGCCCTATGGAAAGTTCCATGCGGTGAGGGACTTGGGCCTCCAGACAAAACCCATGTGGGGGAGCGATCTTGGAAGTGGATCCTCCAGCGTCAATCAAGCCTCGGATGCTGTAGCCTCAGCAACATCACGACTGCAACTTCACGAGAGACCCACAGTCTTCACACACCTTCATAGCCACCCAGTAAGCCTACCCTCTAGTTCCTGATCCACAGAAACTATGAAATAATAACTATCTATTATTGTTCCACGTCATCAGATTTTAGGGTGACTTGCGTGCATTCTCTGCTGCTCAGTCATGTCTGACTCTTGGAGACCCCATGGACTGTAGCCCACCAGACTCCACTGTCCATGGGATTCTCCAGGCAAGAGTGCTGGGGTGGGTTGCCATTTCCTCCTCCAGGGGATCTTCCCAGCCCGGGGATCGAACTTGCGCCACCTGCATTGGCAGATGGATTCCTTACCACGGAGCCACCTGGTGATCTGCTATACAGAAATAGACACGGTGCAGACAAGACCAAATGATCCCTGTTCTCTTTCTGGGAGCAGATGACGACCTATTTTTTTCTTTCTTTTTTTAAAACTAAACTAATCGGAGTATAGCCAATGAACAAAGTTGTGACAGCTTCAGGTGGACAGCAAAGGGACTCAGCCATACATATACATGTATCCATTCTCCTCCAAGCTCCCCTCCCATCCAGGCTTCCACATAACATCAAGCAGTTCCCTGTGCCATACAGTAGGTCTTCACTGGTTATCCATTTTAAATACAGCAGTGTGTACATGTCCACCCCAAACTGCTTAACTATACCTTCCCTCCACCCTTTCCCCACACCCAGCAACCATAAGTTCGTTCTCTAAGTCTGTGAGTCTATTTTGTAAATAAACTTTCTTGTCTTTTTAGATTTCGCATACAAGGGATGTCATACGGTGTTTATTCTTCTCTGTCTGACTTATTCAATATGACAGCCTCTAGGTCCATTCATGTTGCTGCAAATGACATTGTTCTGATAACCCGTTATCAACATGTATGTGGCTCATCACCTCTACCACGTTATAAGCTTCCTGAGGATGAGAACAAGGTTATTTATCTTTATATCAGATTGGTCCTGAGCCCCCTTCTCCTCTCACTCTGTCCTCTCTTCTTCAATCACCTTATGATCTATAACTTCATCCACCATTTGCAAGCTGATGCCTCCAGCCCAGACCTTTCCTCATACCTGCCTATGTGACGTACCCATATGGGTATCTCAAGATCCCTCACATACATATTTGGGGAAAACTCATCACAATGTACCCCTCCCAACTCAAGCCTCCTTTAGGTTTCCTTTCTCAGCAAGTGCCGCCTACACCCAACCAACCATCAAATTCTGCAAGTCAGAATCTAGGAGTCTTCCTTGCAATCTCCCACCTGTCAATTTCTCTGTCAAACCCATCACCAGGTCTCACTAACTTTGCTTCTCAAAGGTATTTAAATCCCACAACTTTCATCTTCACTGCCACCCCCTAAAGCCAAGCTATCTTTTACCTTACTCACCATCTTCCATCTGGCATCCTAACCAAACTCCCCACATTAACTACAGGCTCATATCACCAATTTATTCTAAGTCAAACAGATAGAACAGCATTTGAGTTTTTAAAGTTGAATCTGGACAGGTCATACTTAAAGGGTTAGGATCCTCAGTGACTTTCCACTGTTCTTAAAGACCTTATCTGTAATATAAATGACAACAGGGCCCTGCAGTATCTAGCCCATTTACCTCTCCAGCCTAATTTTGTGCTATTCTCTTCCTTTTTCTCAGTATTTCAGTCACAGGGTACTACTTTCAGTTCCTCAAAAGTGCCTTGCTCTCTGCAGCCCTGGGGCCCTCACACTTGCTGTTTCTTTTTCTCACTCCATCTACCACCTTTGCTTAGTAAACCCCTGAAAAGCCTTCTGGTCTCAGCTCAGACCTCAGCCCTTCAGAGAAGCCTCCCCAGACCAGATGCAGTCTCACATTTACACGTCCTCATTGTTCTCTGTATCTCCTCTCTCATTGTATCTAGATTGTTTTATAATTACATATTTGCGTGATTATTTGAGGCAGAAATCATGCCTGTTCTGCTCACTGTGACATTTCCAGCCCATAGACTGTAGAGAAGCTATTCAACAAAATTTGTTTTGAAAGGAAAGGAGGAAGGGAGAGATTCAAGTGATCACTGACAAAATCTGAATAGACCAAAGCTTGGCAAAACATATTTATTATCTGGTACATTTGATTGCCAATATCTTTAAGATATGTTAAGTTTTTCCTGAAGCCTAAAAATTTCATATTTTAATCTATTTTATATTTGCATCAGTTAGGATTTCATGAGGCTGAAAATAACTGACTATAGTACTTAACCAAATAGAGGTTTTCTTTTTCTCTCATAATAGAAGTTTTGAGGTAAGGCTGAGGTAGCTGTTTCAGGAAGTCAGCAAGGTCTCACACTCCTTCTAGCTTCTTTCTCTGACACTCCTGACTTTCTTCCTCAGAACTGAAAGCTAGGCTGCTTCCCCTCCCTTCCTCGAGCATGGTATCCATACTCTAGGCAGAAAGAAGAGGAAGACTCAAAGCAAAATGCCTGTGCCAGCTGGACTTACCTCTTTTTAGCAGGAGAACAATGGCTTCCTGGATCTCCCCGCAGGAAACTCCTACCCATGCCTCTGGTCAGACCTGGGCTGTGGCCACTGGGGCTTCAGAGGGGTCTTAAGGAAGGTGCATGTTCTTGAAGGGGCACACTGCTGCCTCAACAGTACAGGAGATCTGAATCTAGGTGGAGACTGGAGACCGTGAAGCCAGCCAGGAGTGTCAGCCATACCACTGCCACAGACACCAAGATCACCCGATTCCAAGGCTCTGACTCAGCCCCAGAATCCTAGATGAGAGCCATCTTTTCCAATTTAGAATTCTGAGCCAAGAGAAGCAGACTCTGCAGATATGGTGCTAAGCCCTGTGGGGAAAAAGTGAAAAATTCCATCAAATACAAGTTGTTTTATCTATATAATCCTAAACAGGGAATAATCTTTCCTCCTTGAAATGTTATTCCATTTTAGAGACAAAGACTATATATATATATATATATGTATATTTAATTTTAAAAATCAAATTTCATGAATTTCCTGATGGTTCAGTGGTTGGGACCCCACACTTTCACTGCCGAGGGCCCAGGTTTGATCCCCAGTCAGGGAACTGGGAGCCCACAGGCCACACAGTACGGCCAACAACAAAATCAAAATCAAACCGCGTTAGTCGCTCAGTCGTGTCCAACTCTGTGCAACCCCAGGACTGTAGCCCTCCAGGCTCCTCTGTCCATGGGGTTCTCCAGGCAAGAATACTGGAGTGGGTTGCCATGCCCGTCTCCAGGGATCTTCCCGACCCAGAGACTGAACCCAGGTCTCCTGAATTGAAGGCAATGCAGTCAAAATTTGAGCCTTCAGTTAAAGCCTGTTGCCACTAGGCGTTGCTCCTTCAGTCATATGGTTTCATTCACACCCTTCGGGCAGGTACTTGTTCAACTACAGCAGGAGTAAATGAGACTCTCCACACAGCTACTAAATGAAAAGTGTAGAATATGCATATAGTCAATATAGCTGTAGTGAAGAATTACGAGATCAACAGCGGGGGAAGGAGACAGTGGGATGAACTGAGAAAGTAGCATTGACATACATACACTGCCATGTGTGAAATAGCTAGTGGGATGCTGCTATGTATCACAGGGAGTTAAGCCTGGTGCTCTGTGACGACCTAGAGGGGTGGGATGGGGAGGGGAGGTTGAAAGGGAGGCTCAAGAGGGAGGGCTATATATATATATATATAGTTATGACTGATTCACATTGTTGTATGGCAGAAACCAACACAACATTCAAAGCAATTATCCTCCAATTAAAAAATTTTTAAATATATTAAAAAAAAATTTTTTTAAGAATTAGGAGATCAGAAGGCTATGTAAGAAGAATTAACAATACCAGGAATGCACAGAGTGATTGAGCCCATCATAGACTTCAGAAAGAAGGTACCAGGGTGATTTGTGGGGACAGGTTTCCTCAACAAGGAAGTGACAAGTTTGATGACTCAGAGGCAAAAAGAGATGACATATGGAACATAGGCAACAAGAATATTGCAAACAAGACATGTCTGCTATATGCGCAACTATACAGGCATCTTCTTCAATTCGTTTCATTGCTTACTAATGTTTTTCAATTAGTTTCATTGCCTTTAATTAGTTAAATTCAACAAACATTTACTGACCATCATCTACATGCCAGAAATTCTAGGAAAGGCTAGTATTCTTCCCTGCAAGGGAAGACAAAGATTATTACTGTTCAGTGGAACTTTGGAGGGCACATATTCTACTTCCCCATTTAGAGATGAAGATATTAAGGTCCAGAAATATTAAGTGACTCCTTGTTGACACCTGTTAGTTAACAGAAAGCCATGGAAAGATCCAGGGTCCTTAGAACCTCACCCAAACAAAATTCTCAAGACCTGGAGGCCATGTCCTTGAAAGTAAGGCAGTTCCTTACTTTCAGAGAGGATAAGGTTTTGTTATCGCTGCTGTCGTTTTGATTCTTGCTCACAACTGACTTACCGTGTGCAAAGGAAGGCAATTCAAAACTTTTCCCTTATTCTCGAACGTACGTTAGTTTTCTTCACCATCATCCAGCATATATCAGCTGAAACCTAGTTAAAAAGTCCTCTCCAGGAAGTCCGGGTGAACCCACCTCGGATCACTATACTCTGCCATCTTTCCCCCACATAGCTCTTCCTCTGGTTTCCCTCCCAGCCATTCAGCACCTCCATTCACACCCACCAGGTTAATCTGTGTTTGCTAATTAATGATTTTAAGATGCTCTGATGTCATTTCAGAGGCTATGTTTTCCAATTACCTTTGTAAGCTCCAGAAAAGCAAAGGCAGTACTTCTCAAAAGCTAAAGGTTTGAAAAAAGAAGAAGTTCTGCCACTTACTCTGTACCCTTTGGAAAATTAATTAACATCATTGAACCTCAAAGTCCCTGTATGTTCAGGGAGGAAATATGTAAGGATTTAATGAGATAATGCACCACAAAGCACTGAGTGGTATAAACTGCACTCTGGAATAAAACCAGGGCTCAATAAATGTTTATTACCATTTTAAAAAGGTGTTCCTCTTTCCCGTCTCTTCGAGGAATGCCTAACCTGTGTCATTCGTTAAATGTGGGTTCAAATCCTACCTCTTCCACTGATAGACTATATAACCTTGAGCAATTCCCATTACCTCTCTGAGCTTCCTGGAACAAAACCTGGCCTATGGGCCACATTCAGTATTTACTGACTGAATAAGATAGTTTCCTTATTAATAATACAGTGATAATAAATCCCACCTCACATGATTGTTACAGGAGTTAAATGAGATTATGTAAGAAAAATATCGGCTGTGTTCCCCTTCTAAAGTTTAACTGATGAACTGGTTACCTTGGAAGTTCAGTTCAGTCACTCAGTTTTGTCCAACTCTTTATGACCCCATGAACCGCAGCACGCCAGGCCTCCCTGTCCATCACCAACTCCCGGAGTCCACCCAAACCCCTGTCCATTGAGTCGGTGATGCCATCCAACCATCTCATCCTCTGTCGTCCCCTTCTCCTGCCCTCAATCTTTCCCAGCATCAGAGTCTTTTCCAGTGAGCCAGCTCTTCACATCAGATGGCCAAAGTATTGGAGTTTCAGCTTCAAAATCAGTCCTTCCAATGAACGCCCAGGACTGATCTCCTTTAGGATGGACTGCAGTCCATCCTTGGACTGGATCTCCTTGGTTGGATCTCCTTGCAGTCCAAGGGACTCTCAAGAGTCTTCTCCAACACCACAGTTCAAAAGCATCAATTCTTCAGCACTCAGCTTTCTTTATAGTCCAACTCTCACATCCATACATGACCACTGGAAAAACCATAGCCTTGACTAGACGGATCTTTGTTGACAAAGTAATGACTCTGCTTTTGAATATGCTGTCTAGGTTGGTCATAACTTTCCTTCCAAGGAGCAAGCATCTTTTAATGTCATGGCTGCAATCACCATCTGCAGTGATTTTGGAGCCCAGAAAGATAAAGTCAGCCACTGTTTCCACTGTTGCCCCATCCATTTGCCATAAAGTGATGGGACTGGATGCCATGATGTTAGTTTCCTAAATGTTGAGCTTTAAGCCAACTTTTTCACTCTCCTCTTTCACTTTCATCAAGAGACTCTTTAGTTCCTCTTCACTTTCTGCATACCTGAGGTTATTGATATTTCTCCCGGCAATCTTGATTCCAGCTTGTGCTTCCTCCAGCCCAGTGTTTCTCATGATGTACTCTGCATGTAAGTTAAATAAGCAGGGTGACAATATACAGCCTTGACGTACTCCTTTTCCTATTTGGAACCAGTCTGTTGTTCCATGTCCAGTTCTAACTGTTGCTTCCTGACCTGCATACAGGTTTCTCAAGAGGCAGGTCAGGTGGTCTGGTATTCCCATCTCTTTCAGAATTTTCCAGTTTCTTGTGGTCCACACAGTCAAAGGCTTTGGCATAGTCATTAAAGCAGAAATAGATGTTTTTCTGGAACTCTCTTGTTTTCTCAATGATCCAGCGGATGTTGGCAATTTGATCTCTGGTTCTTCTGCCTTTTCTAAAACCAGCTTGAACATCAGGGAGTTCACGGTTCACATATTGCTGAAGCCTGGCTTGCAGAATTTTAAGCATTACTTTACTAGTGTGTGAGACGGGTGCAATTGTGCAGTAGTTTGAGCATTCTTTTGCATTGCCTTTCTTTGGGATTGGAATGAAAACTGGCCTTTTCCAGTCCTGTGGCCACTGCTGAGTTTTCCAAATTTGCTGGCATATTGAGTGTAGCACTTTCACAGCATCATCTTTCAGGATTTGAAAGAGCTCAACTGGAATTCCATCGCCTCCACTAGCTTTGTTTGTAGTGATGCTTTCTAAGGCCCACTTGTCTTCACATTCCAGGATGTCTGGCTCTAGGTGAGTGATCACACCATCGTGATTACCTGGGTTGTGAAGATCTTTTTTGTACAGTTCTTCTGTGTATTCTTGCCACCTCTTCTTAATATCTTCTGCTTCTGTTAGGTCCCTACCATTTCTGTCCTTTATTGAGCCCATCTTTGCATGACATGTTCCCTTGGTATCTCTAATTTCCTTGAAGAGATCTCTAGTCTCTCCCATTCTACTGTTTTCCTCTATTTCTTTGCATTGATCACTGAGGAAGGCTTTCTTATCTCTCCTTGCTATTCTTTGGAACTCTGCATTCAAATACCTTGGAAGGGGACAGATTAATTGAATATTAGATCAAGAGTCTTTCATTTATGTGATGTTTTCTTACTTATCTATATTTTTAAATTTATTTCCCTGCTCTTGGAGGAGATGCAGTGAGGATACATAATACCTCTCCTATCCATCTAGACCAACTGAGAAAGAAGACAAATGTATAATCATATGAGGTTCAAAGTATCCTGTTTGCTAAGCTAATATAGAGACTGTGAGTTATACGGAACAAGGGGCCTCCTCATACTGAAACCCAAAGTTAGGCAGACTTCTATACAGTGGAGCACTAGACCACTGAAGGCCTCCCCACCCCCACCACCCACAGGGAGCAGATCAAACTGTGTAGTCTCCATAGGCAGGTTGCACCCCAAGGAAGGAATGTGAGAAAGAAGATGGGTCCTGCAGGTCCCTTCTCTCTCTTACTCAGGAAACTCACTCCATTTCCCTAGGGGAGGAATGAAGGTGAAACAGAGACCAAGAGTGTTCTGGGAAAACCCCTCACCTTGGGAAAAAAACGTAGGCAAGAAGTATTCTAAGCACTTGCTACTAACATGCTCTATATGCAAGATGGATTGCATCATAATCCTTAATTCCCCAGCAAGAATTTAGATGGTATATGAACAGTGGTTAAGAGGCAGGCTACCTGATTTTGAATCTAGCCTCCGCTGCCTACAAGTTTTATGATTTGGAGCAAGTTATTTACTATCCTGAACCTCTGTCTTGTCATCTCTGAAATGCCAGCCAAATGGTACCTCCCTCACAGGATGGCTGTGATGATTAAATGAAAGAAAGTCTATAAAGGGCCATAACAGTCAAAGTGGGGACTTCCCTGGTGGTGCGGTGGTCAGGCATCCACCTTGCAACACACAGGATGTGACAGCCATCCCTGGTTAGAGAACTAAAATCCTACAAGCTGCAGAGCAACTAAGTCCACGAGCCGCAACTACCGAGCCCTCAGCCACAGCTAAAGAGTCCGTGCAGCTCAATGAAAGATCCCATGTGATGCAACAAAATAAATATTTAAAGCAAAAACAGCCAAGCATAAATGCAAAATAAATGTGAGTTATTATCACCAGTGAGTTTGTCCCATAAAAACTATGGGTCCCTTAGATTAAAAGATGAAATGAGATACCATGCTAGCCAACTGCAAACCAATTATCTTACTTGAACTCAAAGCAAAAAATAATTACAATCAACTCCTGATCATATCTGTGATCTTAGGACCATGAAAACCATCTCTCAGTGCCATTGTCTCCTCCTCACTTCCCATAGAATTACATTCTTCATCCTATTAAACTAATTTCTTTGACCTCCTCAAATTCCATTACATTCAACTTTCTTATCTTAGTCCTTATAAATTAATGTTCTTTCTTATGAACAACTATGAGGAAATTGTCAAAGAGAAAAATCCTCATGAGATGTTGTATACTCTTATGTCAGGAGTTCTGCTGAGCCAAGAGGTTGGCAGAGATAAAAGGCCAGGGTTGGTTCAGGGCTTGTGACATAAGTGTGATTTGTGGTTATAACAACTAAGAAGAGTGGTCAGTGAGCTGTACTACCCAAGAAGGATTCCCGGTCGTCAGTTACGCATTATGAGGGTAGCAAGTATAAGGAAAACTGAGAAAGATTCCAACTTGGAGGAGACTGGAATATTTTATAGAAGTCTGAAATTTGTAAAGTGGCTACCCAGGTCAGGATAGAGACCTCAAAGCTGATCACACATCTCCTTTTCCACAACAAAGGAGTACAGAAGATTGTGGTTATCTGTGCAGGTTTTGGAGTCAAATAGACCAGGGTTCAAGCTCCACTTTACCACTTCTTTGTTATGTAACTTGGGTAACTCAAATGCCAGTGTTCTGGGCTTCACTGCTGGCTCAGTGGTAAAGAATCTGTCTGCCAATGCAAAAGACATGGGTTCAATCCCTGGTCTGGGAAGATCCCACATGCTCCGGAGCAGCTAAGCCTGTGTGCCACAATTATTGAGCCTGTGCTCTACAGCCTGGGAACTGCAGCTCCTCAGCCCACGTGCTGCAGCTACAGAAGCTCGCCTGCCTAGAGCCCGCGCTCTGCAGCAAGAGAAGCCCGCCGCACCTAGAGCGGCCCTGCCTCCACCAACAGAGAAGCCCCTGAGCAGCAGTGAAGACCCAGCACAGCCGAAACTAAGTAAATAACGCTATTTTTAAAATATCAGTGTCCCTGCGTATAAACATGAGATAATAATACCTACATTATTACACACATACCTCTGAAGAGAGTTCAATAAAGCAACATGCGTTAAATTCTTGGCAGATGACCTGCACATATCTGTGCTCACTAAAGTCAAGTTTTTAATACTATTATTGGTGGCTTAGATGGTAAAACATGTGTTTACAACGCAGGAGACCTGGGTTCGATACCTGGGTTGGGAAGATCCCCTGGAGAAGGAAATGGCAGTCCACTCCAGTACTCTTGCCTGGAAAATCCCATGGACAGAGGAGCCTGGTAGGCTATAGTCTATGGGGTCGCAAAGAGTCGGACACGACAGAGCGACTTCACACACACACACATACACAACAGTAAACACAGATGGGGGTCAATATCCAAAATATATAAAGAACTCATACAATTCAATTAACAACAACAATAAAAAGCAAAAAAAAATCCACAATTTGATTAAAAATGAGAAGAGAAACTACATAGACATTTTTCCAAAGAAGACATCCAAATGGCCAACAGACACGTGAAAAAGCCTCAATGTCTCTAATCATCAGGGAAATACAAATTAAAACTACAATAAGATATCACCTCAAACAAGCCAATCTCCTAAAAACAGAAAGGAAATGGTAGTTTATTATTTTCTTCATCATTAGGATGAGACAATCAACTTAATTTTAGAAATTAAGTACAAGAAAGAAGTCACCTAAGGAATTCTCTGGTGGTCCAGCGCTTAGGCCTCAGCGCTTTCACTGTGGTGGCCTGGGTTCAATAGCTCCATGGGGCATGGCCAAAAAAAAGAAAAAGAAGCCACCTAAAATGTATTACCAATTTTTCCCATTTTGTCCAGTTACATCTACAGGAAATAGTTTTTTTTTTTTCTTAATTGGAGGATCGTTACCTTACCATGTTGTGTTGGAGTCTGCTGTACAACAATGCAAATCAGCCATAATTATACATATATCCCCTCCCTCTTGAGCCTCTCTCCTCCCTCCCCATTCCACCCCTCTAGGTCTAAATCAGAAAGAGAAAAGACAGGAAGTTTCTTAAGTCACAACATGTACCCTGCTAAGCTTTGCTTTTAACCACTATGTACTTTTCCTATGTCGAACCAATACTTGCATTCTTTTCTGCCATCAAAACCTAAGGACTTTGGGTGAAATGGCGTGGTCAGTACAGGCTCATCGCTTATACCTCTCTGCTGGAGGATGTTGATGTTGACAATTCAGCAAACTATGCCTCTGTGGGGACAGAGCATATGTAGGAAATCTCTACACCTTCAGCTCAATTTTACTGTGAATCTAAAATTTCTCTAAACAATAAAGTCTATTAAAAGAAAAAAAAACTAAAAGCACTTATAATTACATGAGCTGAATCAAGGGGGACATAGAAGATACAAACAGTGAATTTCACACAACGTAAATTTGAAACAGCAGTTTCAACCATACCCTTTTCCATTCTTTTTCCAGTTCTACCAAGAAAACCACCTCAAGCTTATAAGCTGCCTTTCTCTGTCTGCAGAGGAGAAGCCTGGGAGAAGAAAAGGCATCTCTTCCTCAGGACTGTGCAGCCTCAGGCCAGAGCCACTGGCAAGTAGGTCTCAGGCTGAATTCAGCTCCAACTGGCTTCCTCAATCAGACACCTTTACCCAGTGCACCAACTGTGCAACAGTCCACAGCATCCCTGATTAGCTATCAGAGTAATTGTGAACTACATATCCTTTCCTTTCCTCTGTCGAGTCAGAGATGAGAGCAATATTGCTTTAGATAGTCATGAAGTAGAAGGAAAGTCAAAAAGTGAAAGAGGATCCCAGAGCAGGAACCTCTGAATAATGGAGTTGACTCTTGAACTCTCAGCATCAGCTGCTCCATCTTACTTCTCTCATTCTAAACCCACAGCCTCAGTTGAAAACCAAGAGTTTATTTACATAGGATGGGTTCAACCACAAACTATCTGAATTAATGTTGAAGGACCTAACTTGACTCTGCTCCATGAGACCAGAGCCAGTATTTATTTTTTCTCACTATTGTTTCCCCAGCTTTTAACATGGTGCTTGGTAAATTAAAAAGGGCTCAATAAATATTTATTGGCAGAATTGCTGTTTTTTATAGGGGAATAATAAAGTCAATTGCTGCACTCCTTTCACATGCATGAGAGCATTTCCCTTACAGCTGAAGCACAATAAAAATGCTTTGAACATTTTTAAAGTCTATAGGTAAGAAGAAGAAGAAGAAAGGCAGGTGGGAGACAAGTGCATTGATGAAGTCTGCATCAAGCAGTTTGGGAGTTGAGAACCTGGGTTTTCGAGTCCCAGGTTAGAATCCCAGGTTTTCCATCTATTAAATGAGGGACCCTGCACAAAATGACTCAAACTGTCTCAACTTCCTCATCTCTGAAATAATGGGAATAATAATGCCCACCCAGCAGGGCTGTTGAGCAGATTAAAAGTCAGTGTATGTAAGAGACATCTAATCTGGTTACTGACCCATAGTAAATGCTCAATAAATAGCAGTTATCATTATTTTTGTGTGTGCCTTCAGAAAGCTAGGGGGGGAAAGAAAGTAAAAGGGAAAACTTATGCAAATGTGGCAAAATCTTGACAGCTGGTGAATCTAGGTGATATGTACATAGAGGTTCAACATTTCGGTCTTCCCACTTCTATGTAAGGGCTTCCTTGGAGGCTTGGTCAGTAAGGAATAGGCCTGCAGTGTAGGAGACCAGAATTCAATCCCTGGGTTCAGGGGGGACGATCCCCTGGAGAAGGAAACGGCAACCCACTCGTCTGGAAGATTCCATGGGGTCGCGAGAATCAGACATGACTTAGCGACTAAACCTTCACCACTTTTAGGCACATTTGACATTTTCCATAAATTTTTTTAAGTTGAAAAGCACAGGGGAGGTGGAAGGGCAGGGGGAAAAAGCAGAAAGCACACAAAAGCACACGTGCTTCCAAACAAACCAAATATTCAGTCAGGGCTTCATTTATTCCCTCAAAACACTTGAGCACCGTGTGTGGGATATCAGGAGCCCTCGGCGCGTGGGATGCTGGGGTCCCTGCCTTTCAGGGAGCTCACGGTCTAGCTGGAGATGGACACTAAACACATAGTCACACACGCAGATATACAGGCACAAGTAAGAAGATGCTCCCAAGTGATCTAGCTGTGCCGAGAGGACAGCGAAGGACTCGGTTTAAAGAAGGAAGTCAGGAAGGCCCCTCTGAGGAAGTGGTATGTAAACGAAGACCTGAAGGAGCTTGGCTGGGCAAAACAAGGGGAGAGAAAACCCAGGTGGAGTGGCCGGGTCAGAGGTCCCCAAATCATAAAGCAAGGTCCTGAGGCAGGCGTGGAGGGTAGGCCAGTGTACTGGAGCACAGAGCAAGAGCTTTCCTCAAGAGGAGACCGCGGAGCTGGCTGGGGCCTCAGATGACCTGTTAGAGCTCTGGGTCTCCGACCTGCAAATCCTTGAAAGGGAATGGCAGGCTCAGCTGTCCGTTAAAAATATTCTCCCTGGCCTCATGGAACAGAACAAAGGGGCCATATTTGTAGATGCATGGAACCTCTCCAGATGAATACACAAGAAATTAGCAGTGGTGGCTATTTCTGGGGAAGGGAACTGAGAGATTAAAGAGGCTGAAGGGAGACAGTTTTTACCGTATGTGCCCTTTTGAACTATTGATGAGTTTTCTACTAAAAAAAAAAAAATCACACCCGTCAGACTGGCCATCATTAAAAAAGTCTACAAATAATAAATGCTAGAGAGGATGCGGAGAGAACAGAACCCTCCTATGCTATTGGTGGGAATGTAAATTAGCATAGCCACTACAGAGAACAGTGCAGAGGTTCCTTAAAAAACACTAAAAATAGAGCTACCATGTGATCCAGCAATCCCACTCCAGGGCACATATCTGGAAAAGAGGAAAATTCTAATTCGAAAAGATACACGGCATCCCAGTGCTCACAGCAGCACTATTTACAACAGCCAAGACACAAAAGCAACCTAAATATCCATTAATAGATGAATGGATAAAGAAGATATATATATATGATGATATAGAAGATATATACATAGATAATAAAGAAGATATATATATATATGATGGATCTCCTACATCATTTACATCTATTCCATATTTCACAAAGGAATATTACTCAGCCACAAAAAAGAATGAAATAATGTCACTTTCAGCAACATGGGTGGAGATTATCACACTAAGTGAAGCAAGTCGGACAGAGAAAGATAAATATCATACACTATCACTTATATATGGAATCTAAAAAAAAAATGATACAATGAGCTTATTTACAAGACAGACTCACAGACACAGAAAACAAACTTATGGCTACCAAAGGAGAGACGTACAGGGGAGGGATAAATTAGAAGTTTTGAATTAACAGATACACACTACTATATATAAAGTAGATAAACAAAAAGCTACTGTACAGCACAGGGAACTACATTTAATATCTTGCAATAACCTATAATGTAAACAAAATGTGAAAAAGAATATATATATATACATTAAAAAACTGAAACACTTTGCTATACACCTAAAACTAAATCAACTATACTTCCATAAAAAGGTAATAATAAATAAAATGTTATAAGCTTATAAAAAGCACATCACATAATCATTTTAGGAGAAAAGCATCTCCCACCCTCAAAAGGAAGACACATCAAATCACGTGTCCTGGCACAGACAGACACACAGCGTCGGGTCACATGGCAGTGGAGTGGAAGACAGGCTGACGGCAGATTTCAGACCAAACAGGAGCTTTCCCAATGATGCAGTGACTTTATCTCTCCTCAGGCCTTCCAGTGGTGCAGCCTGTCAGAAGGCCCAGGACAGGTAATTTCTAGCGAGAAGCCTAGAGTTTAGAGAGTCTTTTCAGGCTGTGGTCCTTGAAGCACTACTCAGGAGAGACGGCCAGGTAAGCATGCTCAGGAATGCACGCACGGATGACTGGCTCCTGGAGCAGCCTCTGTAGGGGATGCAGGGTTTTCAAAGGTCCTCGGGGGGCTTCGCTCCAGGCATGAGCAGAGTGTTTACAGGAGGCAGAGATGATGCCGGTAGTAAGTGGTAAAGTTAGGAGCTGACATTCTGCGCCCTGCAGGCTTATTAAAGCACGCCCATCGCTGATATAAGAGGCTTGATTCAGTTAACTCTTGCCTTTACCATGGCCTCTCTTTCCCTCCCTCCTTCCCATCTTGTTCATCCCATCATGTGATTACAACTCACTTGAAGACTTTGCAACCTGCAAGAGTATGGTTCACAGTATGTAAACAGTGGATTCTGCTGTGATGGGATTGCTGGCTATTTTTACATTTTTCTCTCTTGTTTCTAATTTTTCTCCAGTAAACATGTTTACTTCTGTAGTATACAAGGGCGTGGGGATATCTTTTTCAATGTTTGCATACAATCTTACCCCCAAGACACTGGAAACTACAACTACCTCTTTGTGCTTTTCTATCAGAACTACAAAATGAGCAAAAACAGACTTTTTAGGCCAGGTCCAGGGATAGGTACTGCCAAGGCTCTGGACCTACGTCTATACTTTCTTTTCTTTTTCTTTTTTCTCACATTCTTCAAGGGTCAAAGGTTCAACTTATTTCTCGATTCTCCAACCCAGCGTTCCCTGCCCCCACCCTATTCACCTAACACCTGCTAGCTGGGCACTCTCTTGAACCATATTCTTCACTTCAGCTGCATTTTTAAATTAACTTTCTAAACTGGGAAAGCAATACTCCACACCGCTAAGCAGAGGCAGTTTCACTAAGACAGATGGAAACAAAGAAATGGGACCACATTCACTTCATTATTTGCATAGGCCCAGACACTGAAAGCTGGGGCCTCTAGAGTCAGCCAAGTTGTTCTTACAACTCCTGAAAAGTCACCCCTCCTTCTGGTCCCCAGCCCCGTTCAGTGATCCTTCACCTGTTTGGGGCTGCAGCTGTATGACGAGGGGCCGAGTACCCACCCCAGAGTCAGTCTGCCTAGGTTCAAACCCTCCTGCTTGCTGGTTCAGCTCCGGTTCAAGTAACTTGAACAAATCACTTCACTAAACCTCTATTTCCTCATCTGCAAAATGGGAACAACATCTGAGTTAAACAAGGTAGTGCGTGTGGTACCTAGTAAGCACTAAATAGTAGTGAATTATGTTTAATTTCAGCAATTTTACCACTTACTCCTGCTGCCTCTCAACCCATTTAAATTGCTACCATTTAGATGCCTATTTTTAATGAAAGAATATTCATTTTATCTCTGAATAACTGGGGGGATTTTTATCCTGATTGCCTCCGAGTCTTCACAAACCTGGGGGGAGAAAGAATTCCCTGGTTATTTGGCGTGATGTTACTGGACAGCTGCTCAGTGCAGGGTTCTGTGTGTGGAAGAAGGAGGAGGAAGAAGAGGAAAGGGGTGCAGGAGGAGGAGACAATGCAGACTGAAGGCCTTAGTGGATAGAGAACAGATGAAGGAACAGTCCAGGTGAAAAAGGGAGAAGTCAGTGTTTCACTGTGCCTTAAACAATATGATGAAATGAGGTCAGCAGAGTCCTAATAGGTTATTTGAAATTTTCAAATTGTACATCTAGGACAATGGCTCTTAACTAAGGGCAGTTTTGTCCCCCAGGGGACATTGGGTAATGTCTGAAGACCTTTTTGATTGCCAAAAAGGAATGAGGGGACAGCTACTGGTACCTACTAGGTAGAGGCTAAACATCCCACAATTTACAGGACAGCTTCCACAACAAAGAATTTTCCAACCCAAAATGTCAACAGTACTGAGGTAGAAAAACCCAGATTGAGATTTCCACTTCTTGAGAGAAAAGCAGACTTGTCTTCCTTTACCTTTAAAAGATGAGTGCTCACTGAAGTTCTAACTTGTATTTCAAATATTTTTATTCCTGAGGATAAGTCAGTGTTTTCAGATTCAGCTCATCATAGCATCCTCCTTCGCTTTCATTGCTGGGGCTCATCATTGCTTACCTGTTGCCTTACTCTACAAACCATTCCTTCGTTTCAAGAAAGGAAGCAAATATGCAGGAAGGCAGTAGCCACATGTGTTAATGATTACATGATATCACAATAAAATTCCAGGCCTGATAGCCTTCTCATCAAGGTTTCTTTAGATAAATCAAGACACTTCACCAGAATGGCTGCTGTCCAAGCAGATTACATTAAAAAACTAGTAGCGCATTACAAAAAAACAAAACTTATCAACATGATTAATCAGGAAGAGTTTTACTGGCTGTTTGTTAATGCATTTCACCAATCAAACAACTGAGGAATGTGACTGCTGGCTGTTGACCCTGGTAACCCAACACCACTGTGCTACGTTAAACTGATAAATTAGTTTAAAAGAATGTTTACTTCCCTTTACTGTATGACTCTACTCAGCGTCCTTTTATAAGAGGATGAGCCAGCTTCCAAGAGTCTAGTGTATAAGGCAAAGAAAGGGCCACACAAAGGAACTGAACTTACTGTGAATATATTACCTAGTAGGCAGGAGGACTCAGCCACTCCAAAGCCCCTTGAAAAGGGCCATATCCCTTCTTAGAAGCTGCCCCTCTACACATGTCCAGTGAAGGAGAAAAACAAAGGTCTCCCCAGGAAGCCTTGAGCCTCTCAGTTGGGAAACTATGGCAGGCCCTCCAATCATACTCCTTTTCTAGCTACTTGACTTTGGTGGCTAATTGAGATCTGAGAGGTACCAAGGAAACACAAATGACATTCCAGACAATCAACCATCACTGACCAGAAGTTTAAATAAACCGATCACTTGTTGGCATTTGTTAGAGTCAGCGAATATGTGCAGTAAGGACTAAAGGGGTGGCTTAAGAGCTGAGGGTTTGAAAGTAGCTGGCACTAAGACTTAATGTCTTGATGGCTAACGAGAGTTGCTACTGCTTACTGGTCATTTATTATGGCCATGTGCAAGGTACTTTCTCACCACTGGATCATTTAATCCTTGCAGCTAGGATTATTATATTCCCTCGATTTGCAGATGAGGAAATGGAGCCTCTGAGAGGCTACACAGTCAGCCTTCATCGGAAATATTTGGAGGCAGGAGTGAGAAAGACCCTTACCCTGGGGAGAGTCTTCAATGGGCAAAATTTGCCTCAGCACAAACTTGAATGAATGACAGATGAGGCAAGGTGTAAAGGTCCAAGAGACTTGGAGAAGAGCCCAGGGAGAGAATGCAAGACATCTAAAGCTAACAAGGGAGCGGCTGGCTTGGGCTGGTTCAGGCCAGGATAGAACCAGTAGTCTGATTAGAAGACCCTCTGCAAGAGTCCAGAGCTCTGAAGTATGGGATGTAACCACCTGTGGCAAAAGGGTTCATTGTTAAATGTAAATCACTTTAAGAGAAGAATATTAGCTTTTCAGTTCAAGATGCATCATTTGGGTTGAAATCAAATGGGAAAAATCTGTTTGGTGCCCAGATCTGAGTTCAAGGGGCAATGTATGACTTTCATCCTCCAATAAAACGCCCTCACCAGCCTCACAAGCATGGGTCTGACATGCATGCTGTTTGGCTTACAAATAGAAGCAGGAATTGAAATTAGATCACATCAGGCCTTCGTAACCTCAGGTCAGTGTCACAATGAGACTGGGAGCCCTGGAGAAACAAGTCCTTGAGGAAGGGGGGCTCCGGATGGCTGAAGAACTTGAAAACAAGTAGAGTAGGGTGTAGAGGCAAAATCCCAACAGGAATTGAGGAGCCGTCACACATCTGGAGGACCACTGAACGCCATCCTGCCTGCTTCCCCATTTTGATCAGAGTCATGCCAGCTGGGATTAATGTGAACCAATCAGCTGGCATTTGCAAATAATAGCTTAGCTTGTTGTTGTTAAATATTTCAAAAGCACAAGAAGTTTAAGGAATACTCTAACAAGCATGTATGCAACTGAACAAATATTGATGTCTTTTAGCCTAATTCCACAAGCTGTTTTTGTAAAAAGTGTTGGAAATGTGACTCCTCAGGGGGCTTTGGGGTAAATCGTTTAGAGAACAAAACCTTAGATGTCTTCCAAGGCAGTTCCACTGTACAAGTGAGGGGGGAAAAAAGGAGGCCGGAGTGGTCACATGATTTAACCAAGATCTGACATGTGCTCAGAGCCAAGCCTAGAACCAAGTCTCCTGACTCCCACTCAGCACTCTTTCCCCTCTACGCACAGCCCACAGTCCTCCAGCTGTCTGCCTGCACCTCCCTCGGCCTTTTCAGAAGTCTCAGGCCCCACTCAAAATCTAGCTTCTCCTTTTTCCTTTTATTTATTTATTTAAAGTCAGTATAAAATGTACTGGCCTCTCATAAGGACTCTTTGAGGGTTTCCCTGGTGTCTCCAGGGGTAAAGAACCCACCTGCCAATGCAGGAGACGCGGGTTCCATCATTGGTCTGGGAAGATCCTACATGCTGAGGAGCAACTAAGCCCATGGGCCACAATTGAGCCTGTGCTCTAGAGCCCGGGAGCCACAAGTATGGCGCCCACACACCCTAGAGTTTATGCTCTGCAGCAAGAGAAGCATAACAATGAGAAGCCTGAGCGCTGCCCCTAGACAGTAGCCCCTGCTCACCACAACCAGAAAAAAGTCCACGCAGCAACAGAGACCCAGCACGGTCACAAATAAATAAATAACCAAGATTATTCTTTTTAATTTATAGAAAGACTCTTTGGAATAAGGTGAATTCATGACACACAAGTCAGAGAACAGTTAAGCTTCCTTCAGCAGTTATAACACAGTAACAATATCAACAACTAACACTTCCTAAGTGCTCACTCTTCCAAGCCCTCCGCCAACTGCTCGGTAGATACTGTCTATTTAACCTTCACATTAATACTCTGGGGTCATTGCCATGATTCTCATATTAGAGATGTGATAACTAAGGCTCTGAGATGTTAACTCACCCACAGGCACAGCTAGAAGCAGCTGGGATGCTAAAAACTGCCCACGCCACTGGGGCATGGGTGGAGCTGATGTGTTTTGCCAACCAGACTCCCCTAATCTTCTCTATTCCCCCATGACCTCAACCAACGGGATTCCCAAGCCCAGTTGTGCACAAGAACCCCCTGGGAAGTTTGTTAAAAATAATATGCGCAGGCCCACAGTTTACCTACTGAATCAGAGTTCTAGTCTACAGCCCACAAATTCGTCTTACAACAACCTCCTCAGGTGCGGTTGCTGCTGGCACACACGGGGCTTGGGAAACTGTTGAAGGCTGTTGACTTTTCCGCCCAGTTGGAGCCAAAGAGTCTAGGCTGCAAGACCTCCTGCCCTTCTCTTCCCTTCACAGTGGGCTGCTTCTAGAGTTCCATGAGCCTGGGGCTGCTGTGTTGAGACAAGAGTCCTGGAAGGTGTCTGTTTGCTTTAGAAAATGTAGACATCTGGGCCCCCCTGCCACTTGCTTGCTGCCCAAAGGGAGAGCTGTTACATGCAAACAGAGATCAGGTGGCCAGGAAAGGAAGGGAGACACAGCCATCACCAGCTGGTCCCACTCTCCCCTTTCTGAGGAATCACTCATGAGAAACCCTGGTCAGGCAGCTGTCCTCCTGCTGGGGGAGAAAGTTTTTTCCTTTGTATCCATCAGCTCATCTAATCGGTTGGTATCCAGCAGAGCCAGGGGTCAGGAAGTCCCCAAAAGCTTGGGCAGTATTGCTGAACTGACTTCACAGCATCCCAAGGAGGGCAGAGCAATGGAAGGCTGGTCACAGAAGGGGCTGAGAGGCTGTCTGGTCACTTACCACATGGGAAACTGAGGCCCAGGGAGGGAAACAGAGAGGAGGTGTCTGTATTTTGACCTGTGTTTATCTATGAGAAGATTCAACCTCAAAGAGATGTTGAGAGGCTCACCCTGAGTCAAACTGTGTTCACAGGCAAGCAGGTTCCCAAACAAGGACAGAATGGTCCCCTGGTTGATCGAACTAGCTCTCTGAATTGTGAGCATTTCTCTCTTTGCCTGTCCCTCTGGTATAAATGATTAGGTAGGTTTGGAAAATATGACATTTATTTAACTTATATGCAGAGTACATCATGAGAAATGCTGGGCTGGAGGAAGCACAAGCTGGAATCAAGATTGCTGGGAGAAATATCAATAACCTCAGATATGCAGATGACACCACCCTTATGGCAAAAAGTAAAGAAGAACTAAAGAGCCTCTTGATGAAAGTGAAAGAGGAGAGTGAAAAAGTTGGCTTAAAGCTCAACATTCAGAAAACTAAGATCATGACATCCAGTCCCATCACTTCATGGCAAATAGATGGGGAAATAGTGGAAACAGGGGCTGATTTTATTTTGGGGGGCTCCAAAATCACTGCAGATGGTGACTGCAGCCATGAAGTTAAAAGATGCTTACTCCTTGGAAGGAAAGTTATGTCCAACCTAGACAGTACATTAGAAAGCAGAGACATTACTTTGTCAACAAAGGTCCATCTAGTCAAGGCTATGGTTTTTCCAGTGGTCATGTATGGATGTGAGAGTTGGACTATAAAGAAAGCTGAGTGCCGAAGAATTGATGCTTTTGAATTGTGGTGTTGGAGAAGACTCTCAAAAGTTCCTTGGACTGCAAGGAGATCCAACCAGTCCATCCTAAAAGAGATCAGTCCTGGGTGTTCATTGGAAGGACTGATGTTGAAGCTGAAACTCCAATACTTTGGCTACCTGAAGAGAGCTGGCTCGTTGGAAAAGACCCTGATGCTGGGAAAGATTGAGGGCAGAAGGAGAAGGGGATGACAGAGGATGAGATGGTTGGATGGCATCACCGACTCAATGGACATGGGTTTGGGTGGACTCTGGGAGCTGGTGATGGGCAGGGAGGCCTGGCGTGCTGTGGTTCATGGGGTCACAAAGAATCAGACACAACTGAACAACTGAACTGAACTGAATTGATGTCAGTGGAAAGTCATTGTCAGAAACCATTCTGCATATATTCTATACTTCTTTCCTACATAAATCTTAGGCCTACATCCTGGACTGCAACTGGAGTACATGGTTGGGTCCAAGCACATGATGAATCCAAGGCCTGCCAAAACCTGGGACTTTGTAATCATTTCTCTTTTCATATCTTATCTGGTTGGTCTTTATCAAATGGTCCTTCAGGTCTGTCAGTTCCATCATCACGCAATCCAATCCCCCTTTCTTTTAGATTTTAAAATTGTGGACAAATCAAGTACCACATAGTTTCTTGCTATGCTGTAAAATCTTCAGTTTTCAGAAAAATAATAACAACATTTTCTGTATACGAGGCACTGCACCAAGCACTATACATGCCATATTTTACTGAAATTTGCCAACAACATTTGAAGTAGGTACTATCATTATTCTTACTTTATATGCCAAGAAACCTGAAATTCAGAGAAGCTCTGTGACTTGCCTTAGGTCCTTCAGCTGGGATTCAGATCAAGGAAGATTTCCTACAGGACCCGCCCCTTCCCCATGGTGTTTCTCATAATTCTGGAAACAGGATTTGAGATGTTAAGATCCATCTACTTTATAAACATTTCAATGGACATTTATTGAATGTCTTTGATAGGCATGGTCCCACGGTGTTTACAAAGGTGATCTGAGAGCTAGCCCTTCCTCTCACAGAGAGTCAGACGGGTATTCAATTCATACTATCAAAGGTAGAAAGTCCTAAGTGCTACATTGGAAGCACAGATAAAGTGCAATAAAAATACACTAAGAAGGGTAGTCAACAAGCAGGCAATAAGCAATGACTTCCTGGAGGAGGTGGCTTAGGTAACCTCCTTGAAGGACAAATAATGTACTACTGGTAGAGACAAGAGAGTGCAGTCCTTCGCAGTGAGACAGTGTGATGTAGTGAGTGGTTTCAAATCCACTTACTAGCTGCTCAGCTTCACCTCTGGCCCTGGTTTCCTCATCTGGCCGGGTGGAGGTAGTCGCATGGATCTCTCGGGGCTGTGCTGATTGTTGTGGGGCTAATGGATACAAAAATCTAGAACAGCACACAGGAGGGACTCACTGATGCTCTGTTCCCTTTTGGGTTCACTGAGTCATTTCAGAACTCACAACCCGGAGGCCACTGTCCAACAAAGCCAAGTCTGTGTTCCTCTGAGAAAGTTCCTCTGTCCCTTCCTCTCACCAAGGCTCCGCTTCAGTCAAATGTTCAAAAGCAGCCACTTCAACTCACAACAGGGTTTGTAAAGGCAGTGAGCACTGAAGCTTGACTGCAGTGGTGTGGCTGGGAGCTACTGTAAGAGAACAAATGGACTGTTTATCAGCTTTCTATCTGTCCCTAACGAAACCATGGGAAATGAGGCATGAAACTCCCGGTTTTTAAAAAGATGACAAACACTGGCTAATTTGCTGGAGTAGAACATAGTGAGCTGAATGTTTAATTTTGCATTAAATCTATATCTAGCATTTTCATTAAAAAGGGCAAAATGTAGACTCTATTGATGCTTCAGTGCCCATTTCCAATTAATGCTTAACATTTAAAACTGTGCATGAAATTGCAAATGTATCCGCAAACACATAAGAAGGACCGGACTAAGTGCTGTGTGCTTACTCACAGCCAGCCATTTCTGAGGCTGCCAATGGATTATTGCAGGGGTTATTTGCCCACACCTGCCTGGGCTGTGAATAGTTAATATCCCTGATTACTTAGTTAAATATCATTTTAGACTGAGAGACAGAGAGAGGCATGGAGGAAATAGGGGACCATATAACTTGTGTAGAGAACAATGAAGTCATGATAGACTTCTTGATTCATGGTTGATAGTTCTAGGGTAATTAGGCTAGTATCCTGAAAAAGCTGTTAGCTTCCCTAATTATCACTCATGGCCACGTGGCCAAGTGACTAAGGAATAAAAAGGACCAAAGGTTTCAGAGTAAACATCCTTATTTTTCAAAAAGAACTAATTTGTGCCATTGCCAGAACTAATAAAAAATGATTTCCCCATTATGAAATGAGAACTTTTACCTATTTTTAAAATAATCTTAACTTCAATATGTCTTACATGAAGCTATGCAAACAGCTAGGAAGAACCTCTATAATAGAAGGTAATTTCACTACTCAGAGTAACAAAAAGTAAATGTCATATAAGTGAAAAGTGATATACTCCAGAACTAGGAAGCAGGATAGTGTAATATTATGGAAGTAGATTTTGGAGTCAGACTCCTTGGGTTTAAATCCCAGTCCTTGCCAGCAATTACCAATTGGCACCAACTGAATAAGGAATGGAGGCGGGTTAATTCTTCAAAGGGAGTGAGTTGGGGCCCCAAGAGGAGAATCAAAAGGGATACATGGAGATGGGAACAACAGATGTCTAGGCTACTTCAAAGAATGATAATATAACTGAGGGGTGGAGAGCAGGGACTCTCAAATCCATAGGACAGACCAGGGTCAAAAAACTTAATGTGTGTAAGTTAAGGCTAATTTCATTTCAAACTAGCACGAGGGTCCATAAAATAGACTCCCAGCCAGCCCTACTATATCATAGCAGCTGCATATTCAGGGTGTACCCCCAGCACAGTGGGGATGGCAACTAGAAGCCAACAGGACAAGTTATATAAATACAGGGTCCAGGGAGAGATTTATGATTGGTTTTAGATAGTGAAATGGGCTGTGTCAGACTCTTCAGGGGAGCCAGAGGAATAATCTATAGACTTTCCGACACTGATTTTGACTTTGTGATTCATCTTTGTGTTTCATACATTCAGGTATCCCTCTGAAGTCCTAGCACACAAGATCAGACACTATCACAGAGACCGATTCTGAGTGCCTCAACACCACTCAGCACCCTGTCAGGACGGCTTTTGGTTTTAGGAATACCCACAAGGACTCTGGCACTACCTTGAAGGGACTCTGCTTTCTATTGGGGTTCCGGGTTTCCAGAGAATAAAGTATGAATATCTAAGCCACTATTTTCCAAGTTATGTTCACAGAATAGTCATTCTAAGGAAAATAATGAGTGCTACACAAGCACAGTGTTCTCAGACCAAACAAACGTTAAGGATGCTTTGCTAAATAAGATTAAATTTACTTCTTTATTCTTCAGGACTTTTCAGAGCCTTTAAGATGTTAATAGGCCATGTAAATATCCAAAAAAGAATAAGACACACTAAAGTTTGCAAGCTTATTTGATCTCAGAATCTTTTCTTCCCCATATCCACACTCTGTGTGGCTGGTATTTTTCTCACAATTGTTTTGGAAACGACTTTTCTAAGCTTGGAACTGAGAATTTCTACTTCTCAGTTAGAAAGTTTCTAGAGAATGCTGCTCCCACAATAACAAAAGGCGTAAGCCACAACACTAAAAATTTTCAGTCCACCAGAGAATGGAGCTGCAAAACAACCAAGGTAACTAAATTCCAAAGGATAACAAGCCCTTCTGAGGAGAGAAAAGACATATCAACTCTTTCTCATGTCAAATAATGGGAAGAATCAGTGATCACAAAATTGGGTAAGAAGAAAAATTCTTGAAGGCTGAGTGTGGGCTAGCATAACAGTCAAGAATCTCTAAGCACTCCAGACACAAGAGAAATTGCTGCCAGCTTGTCATCTCTTTTCCATTAGTGTCCACTTGGTGCCCATGAGAAAGACTAGAAGCAGACAGTGGACCTGAGAGATCCTTTCTCGTGGTGGTCCAGTCCTACAGTATCTGCCAAGGTGTGAGGGCAGAGCAGGAGTACCTGGAGAAGTCCATTCATCCTCCAAGCCCTAGTTTGGAGGACAAGGTGATGCTTGTCTGCTCCTGGAGGAGGGGCAAGAGATAGTCTTGTGTCTAGGAGTCAAAGCAGAAATCTGCTGGGCCCAAGATCCTCCACTAATTCAAAGCAGACTTTAGTTGCTATGAGGGAAAGGGCAAGAAACCTGTCTGTGCTCTGAATCCAGAACTTAGTAGGAAGCGGAGTTCATCTGTCACTGGAACTGAAATGTTGAAAAATCACTGCCCTGGTCAATTTTTTCATGTCAGTGAAAGGGTCAGGTTAGGGTAGAAGAAGATAGACTGGCTGGTTGGGAGGCTGGGGAGAGATAACAGTATATCATGCTGCTGCTGCTGCTGCTAAGTTGCTTCAGTCGTGTCCGACTCTGTGCGACCCCATAGACGGCAGCCCACCAGGCTCCGCCATCCCTGGGATTCTCCAGGCAAGAACATTGGAGTGGGTTGCCATTTCCTTCTCCAATGCATGAAAGTGAAAAGTGAAAGTGAAGTCGCCCAGTTGTGTCTGACTCTTTGCGACCCTGTGGACTGCAGCCCACCACGCTCCTCCGTCCATGGGATTCTCCAGGCAAGAGTACTGGAGTGGGGTGCCATTGTGGTTACTAAAGTGGTTACATAGTGGTATACAGTGGTACAAAGTGGTACAGAGTGGTTCCTAAAGGAAATCAATATTCATTGGAAGAACTGATGCTGAAGCTGAAGCTCCAATACTTTGGTCACCTGATACGAAGAGCTGACTCAATAGAAAGACCCTGATGCTGGGAAAGATCAAGGACAGAAGTAGAAGGGGACAGGAGAAGATTGAAATGGTTAGATGGCATCACTGACTCAATGGACATGAGTTTGAGCAAACTCCGGGAGACAGTGAAGGACAGGGAAGCCTGGTGTGCTGCAGTTCATGGGGTCGCAAGGAGTGGGACACGACTTATCGACTGAACAGCAACAACATGGTGGTTACTAGGCTGGGCTCTGAGGTCAGACGGACCTGGCTTGGGATTCACGGCTACCATCTCACAGCCATGGGCACGTTATCCAAGGTCACTGAACTTTAGTTTCCTTATGTAATATAAGAATGAGAGCAATAGTATCTTCCCTAGAGAATTGTTGAGAAAATAGGCCACAGTGTCTGGCACAGGGAAAGCAATCGATGAAGGCTAGCTGTTGCTTTGATTACAGCAAGTGTTGGAAACTGATAAAGAGTATTAGTCTGCTAGCACTGCCATAATAAAAATACCATACACGGGGTGGCTTAAACAACAGATACTGTTTTCTCACAATTCTGGCAGCCAGAAGCGTGAGATCGGGTGCCAGTATGGTCAGGCCCTGACGAGAGCCCTCTTCCTGATCTGCACGTGGCCCTCTTTATGCCGTGTCCTCACATGGCAGAGAGAGCAGAGACAGAGAGCTAACTCTGTGATGTCCCTTCTTCTAAGGTCAGTAATCCCATCATGAGGGCCCTACTCTTATAATCTTATCTACACCTATTTATCTCCCAAAGGCCCCATCTTCAAATACTATCACATTAGGGGTAAGGGCTTCAATACAGAAATTGGGGGAGAGGACACAATTTAGTCCAAAGCAAGTTACAAGGGGCATTTTCTCAGTTGTTAGTGGAAAGTCATTTTTACGTGACAGTCATCTGGTTCCCCCTTTTCTGTTCACATCTGCCTAGTTTTCTACTAGAAATTCATTTAACCACTCTCAATCCTCGTGATTCAGGTGGGACTGACCTCTCTCTATCCCTCCCTCTAAGGGCAGGGACAAGACCAAGACCTGGCTATTCCATCTCCAGGCTATGGTGATAAGTTCAGAAATAAATGCATGTTCACCAAGGCAGTACAATGAGAGAAAGTTCCAGGACTTTTGATGGAACTGTTGGGAAACAGACTACCTCTATCCCCTGAAGTCACTAAACCTAGAGTCTCTGACCATGAAGAAAGACTGCCTGAGATGGAAGCCTCTGTGTTTAAAGGAAAGAAGAGTTGAAAAATAATGATGGAGTCATGAAGATATTGTTTGAATGCTAAACCATCAATTAATTTAACTGAATTAATCTCTTTATAATATTGAGTAAACCCAAGCTTTTTTTCTCAGATCAACTTGATATTAGACCAAATTGAATCTTTACTATTTCACAACCTAAATGTCCATAGACAGATGAATGGATAAAGAAGATGTGGTACATATATACAATGGGATGTTCAGTTCAGTTCAGTCGCTCAGTCGTGCCCAACTCTTTGCGACCCCATGAATCACAGCATGCCGGGCCTCCCTGTCCATCACCAACTCCCAGAGTTCACTCAAACTCACGTCCATTGAGTTGGTAATGCCATCCAGCCATCTCATCCTCTGTTGTCCCCTTCTCCTGCCCCCAATCCCTCCCAGCATCAGAGTCTTTTCCAATGAGTCAACTCTTCGCATGAGGTGGCCAGAGTACTGGAGCTTCAGCTTTAGTGTCAGTCCTTCCAATGAACACCCGGGACTGATCTCCTTTACGATGGACTGACTGGTTGGATCTCCTTGTAGTCCAAGGGACTCTCAAGAGTCTTCTCCAACACCACAGTTCAAAAGCATCAATTCTTCGGCGCTCAGCTTTCTTCACAGTCCAACTCTCACATCCACACATGACCACTGGAAAAACCATAGCCTTGACTAGACGGACCTTTGTTGGCAAAGTAATGTCTCTGCTTTTCAATATGCTGTCTAGGTTGGTCATAACTTCCCTTCCAAGGAGTAAGCATCTTTTAATTTCATGGCCGCAATCACCATCTGCAGTGATTTCGGAGTCCAAAAAAATAAGGTCTGACACTGTTTCCACTGTTTCCCCATCTATTTGCCATGAAGTGATGGGACCAGATGCCATGATCTTCGTTTTCTGAATGTTGAGCTTTAAGCCAACTTTTTCACTCTCCTCTTTCACTTTCATCAAGAGGCTTTTTAGTTCCTCTTCACTTTCTGCCATAAGGGTGGTGTCATCTGCATATCTGAGGTTATTGATATTTCTCCCGGCAATCTTGATTCCAGCTTGTGCTTCTTCCAGCCCCGTGTTTCTCATGATGTACTCTGCAAGTAAGTTAAATAAGCAGGGTGACAATATACAGCCTTGACGTACTCCTTTTCCTATTTGGAACCATATATTACCCACTATAAAAATTAGTGAAATGGTGCCATTTGCAACAACATGGATGAACATGATTGTCATGCCAGGCAAAGTAAGTCAGAAAGAGAAAGCTAAATATCAGAGTATGTCACATACGTGGGATCTAAAATGTGACACAAAAGAACGTATCCACAAAGTAGAAACAGACTCACAGACATAGAGAACAGACGTGGTTGTCAAGAGAGATGGGTGGAGAAAAGAAGAATCAAAAGTTTGGGATTAGCAGATGCAAGCCAGTATATATGAGATAATAAACATCCAGGTCCTACTGTGTAGTGTAGGGAAGCGTATTCAATATCCTGTGATAAACTATAACGGAGAGGAGTATGAAAAAAGATGTGAGTGAGTCACTTTGCTCTGTAGCAGAAGTTAGGATGGCAGTTTGAATAAACCACACTTCAATTAAAAAAAATTTTTTTTCTGCCCACATTGCCCTGCATGTGAGATCTTAGTTCCCTGACCAGGGATCAAACCCATGTCCCCTGCAGTGGAAACCTGGAGGCTTGACCACCGGACCACCAAGGAAGTCCCTTTAAAAATCTTTATTGCTTCAAACACACATCAAGAGAAAGACTTTATGACCTCGAATTAGGCAGAGGTCTTAGACACAACATCTAAATTGTAAGCCATAAAAGAAAAAAAATTGATAAATTGGACTTTATCAAAATTCTAAAATTCTGTTCTATGAAAAAATACTGTTAAGAAAATGAAAAGACAAGCCACAACCTGGGAAAAATATTTGCATGATGATGAAGGATTTATATCCAGAATATATAAAGAATCTTCCCAGCTCAATACAAAAAAGCAAAGCATTTACAATGGGGAAAAGATTTGAATTGACACTTCACCAAAGAAGATATACAAATGGAAAATAAGTACATGAAAAAAATGTTCAACATTATTAGTCATGACAGAAACGCATATTCAAGCCACAATGAGACAGCACACTATTATAATGGCTCTTAACTTTTTTTTTTTTAACAATAATAAATGTTGGTAAGGATTGGAAGCAACAGGAATGCTCACATACTGCAGGTGGGAATGCAACATGACATAGCTACTATGGTGGATTGAATAAGTGTTTCTTCCTCCACCCGCCAAAATTCACATTCAGTCTGAACCTCAGAGTGTGACCTTATTTGAGTAGGGTCTTTGTACATAAAATTAGCTAAGATGTGATCATAACTGATCAGTTGTTGCGGTTCACTTGCTAAGTTATGTACAACTCTTTGTGACCCCTGTCCTTCATTGTCTCCTGGAGTTGGTTCAAACTCATGTCCATTGAGTTGGTAATACTAACTGTCTCATCCTCTGTTACCTTTTACCTTCAATTTTTCCCAGCAATAATTGATTAGAGTGAGCCCTCTTGAAAAAAGAGGAGAGGACACAGAAAGACACATGAGAGAAGAAGATGATAGGAAGGACTAAGACAGAGATTGAAGTGACGTAGCTGAAAGCCAGGGAATGGCCAGGACCACCAGGAGCCATCAGATCTAGGAAGAGGCAAAGAAGGTATTCTCCCCTAGAGTCTTCAAAAGGAGTATGGCCCTGCCAACCAATTTCAGACTTCTAGGCTCCAGAACTGTGAAATAACCCATTTCTGTTGCTTTAAGCCATCAAGTTTGTGGTAATTTGTTACAACAGCTCTAAGAAAGTGAAAAACAGTTTTCATTAAGTTAAACTCACATTTATTATGTAACTCCAGAATTAAATTTACAATCACACAAAAACTTTTACGTGAACTGTTTATAGAAGCTTTACTTGTAATTTCCCCAAACTGGAAACAATCCAAACATCCTTCAGGTGGTAAATGGATATGGGACGTCCATACCATGGAATATTACTCAGCAATAAGAGAAGCTAACTATTTCCAAAAGTTAAGAACATGGATAAATCAAAACTGCATTATGCTAAATGAAAAAAGCTACACTTAAAAGGCAACACACTATATGATTCCATTTATATGACATTCTAGAAAAGGAAAAACTATACAAACAGAGAGCAAATTAGTGGATACCAGGGACAGGTTTTAGAAAAAGCAGAGGAACCAGAGATCAAATTGCCAACATCCGCTGGATCATGGAAAAAAGCAAGAGAGTTCCAGAAAAACATCTATTTCTGCTTTATTGATTATGCCAAAGCCTTTGACTGTGTGGATCACAATAAACTGTGGAAAATTCTGAAAGAGATGGGAATATCAGACCACCTAACTTGCCTCTTGAGAAATCTGTATGCAGGTCAGGAAGCAACAGTTAGAACTGGACATGGAACAACAGACTGGTTCCAAATAGGAAAAGGAGTATGTCAAGGCTGTATACTGTCACCCTGCTTATTTAACTTACTTGCAGAGTACATCATGAGAAACGCTGGGCTGAAAGAAGCACAAGCTGGAATCAAGATTGCTGGGAGAAATATCAATAACCTCAGATATGCAGATGACACCACCCTTATGGCAGAAAGTGAAGAGGAACTAAAAAGCCTCTTGATGAAAGTGGAAGAGGAGAGTGAAAAAGTT
>SJYQ01012327.1:118372-129482 GCA_006410935.1 Redunca redunca
CATGGGAAATAGATGGGGAAACAGTGGAAACAGTGTCAGACTTTATTTTTTTGGGCTCCCAAATCACTGCAGATGGTGACTGCAGCCATGAAATTAAAAGACACTTACTCCTTGGAAGGAAAGTTACTAACGCATATATATGGAATTTAGAAAGATGATGATGATGACCCTGTATTCGAGACAACAAAAGAGACTCAGATGTGTAGAGCAGACTTTTGGACTCTGGGGGAGAGGGAGAGGGTGGGATGAGATGGGAGAATGGCATTGAAACATNTGGTGTTGGAGAAGACTCCTGAGAGTCCCTTGGACTGCAGGGAGATCCAACCAGTCCATTCTGAAGGAGATCAGCCCTGGGATTTCTTTGGAAGGAATGATGCTAAAGCTTGAAACTCCAGTACTTTGGCGACCTCATGTGAAGAGTTGACTCATTGGAAAAGACTCTGATGCTGGGAGGGATTGGGGGCAGGAGGAGAAGGGGACGACAGAGGATGAGATGGCTAGAGGGCATCACGGACTCGATGGATGTGAGTCTGAGTGAACTCCGGGAGTTGGTGATGAACAGGGAGGCCTGGCGTGCTGGGATTCATGGGGTCGCAAAGAGTTGGACACGACTGAGCGACTGAACTGAACCTGAACGGAACTGAGGGACTGGGGGTGAGAAGTGCGGCAGGAGGAAGAGGGAATTTGCGGGGTGATGTAACTGTTCTCTATCCTGTGTGCTACTGCTTATACAATAGTGTATTGTCAAAACACAGATGTATATGGCAAAGAGTGAATAACCTTACTGAATGTAAATAATAAATAAATATTACATCAAAGACATAGAAACAGCCTGCCAATACAGTATGCTTTGTGTATTTGCTTTCAATGTCATACACATATATGATGGCAAAATCTTCATATTTGCTTTGACACATCTAAGGAGGCTGATATTTTTTCAACAGCAATTCAGTTCAAAACATATTACTGAGTATCACCCATACTCAATAGTTTCCTGTCCTGTGAAGGAGAATGACAGAATCTTAAGTATTGACAGTGTAGAAGGGTTTGAACAGGAACCACTTCTGAGCTATTGTGGTAATAAATCAGATTTGTGTAATTTTCTCAAAATAGAAAATAACCTCACAACATCCATCTGAAAAAATAAGATCACAAAAAGAGGAAGACAGAGGAAGATGCAAAACTGTCTGAGCAGTCACAAACCTTAAAAATTAATTACTAAATGTAAAAAATAATAATGGATTTCAGTATATCTGTTCCATATAACCAGGTTAGCCTGACTGTGAGTTACCAAATGAGAAGTATTCATAGGACAGACAGATTTCTAGCCTTTTACCTAAAGAAAAGTGTCACTAAGTTACAGTGATTGTTCATCTTTGGCAGAAACAGTATGTGTAGTTCTTAAGAAAGTAGGCTCTGGAGTTCATTTTAGTTTTAATCCTATAACTACCACCAAATCTGTAACCTTGGCCAAATCACTTAACCTGCAAAATGTGGATATTAATATTTACACTACAAAGTTGTCACACATTACATAACATAATGTGTGCTAAAGTTTATAGTAGCATCCAGCATATAACAAACTCTCAGCCAAAATGATAATGAGAAAAAGAAAAAAGTTGGAAGAATCATATTTACCATTTTCAAAACTTAGCACAAAGCTACAGTTACCAAAACAATGTGATACTAGCACAAGAACAGACATAGAACAGAATAGAATTGAAAGCTCAGAAATATACCCATACATCTTTGGCCAACTGCTCTTCCATGGGGGTGCCAAGACCATTCAATGGGGAAAGAATAATGTTTTCAACAAGTAGTGCCAGGAAAACTAGGTATCTACCTACAACAGAATGAAGTTGAACACCTTCCTCAAACCACATACAAAAATTAACTCAAAACATTAATGACTAAGATATTAGAGCTAAAACCATAAAACTCTTAAGGTAAACATAGAGATAAATCTTTATAACGTTGGATTTGGCAATGAATTTTTAGATATGACATCAAAAGCATGAGCAACGAAAGAAAAAAATAGATTTGACTTCATTAAAATTTAAAAATGTTTTCTGTACATAGGACATTATCAAGAAAATGAAAAGACAGCCCACAGAATGGGAGAAAACATCAGCAAATCATACATCTGATAAAAAGCTCTAGTAAATGGTATAATTAGTTCATCCAGAATATGTAAAGAACTCTTACAACTCAACAACAAAAAGACAAACAACCCAATTTATGGGAAAAGGACTTGAAGAGACATTTTATCCAAAGAAAATATATAAATTACAAACAAGCACATAAAAAGATGCTCAGCTTCATCAGTCATTAGAGAAATGCAAATCAAAACCACAAGATGCCACTTCACACCCCAAAGATGGTTATAATAAAAAACAAAAAAGGAAAATAACAAGTACTGGTGAAGATGGAGAAATTAGAATCCTTATACATTGCTGGTGGGAATATAAAATGGTGCAGCCATTATGGTAAACATTTTGGCAGTTCCTCAGATAATTATAGAATTACCATATGACCTAGAAATTCCACTCCTACATATATACCCAAAAGAATTAAAAGCAAGTACTCAAACAAACACATGAATACATATGTTCATAGTAGCACCGTTCACAATAGCCAACAGGTAGAGACAACCCAGACATCTATTAACTGACAACTATAAAGAAATTGCAGTATATACATACAAAGAAATATTATTTAGCCACAAAAAGGAATGACATATTGATATATGTTACAACACAGATGAACCTCAAAAATGTTATGCTAAAGTTTCAGAGGCTAGACAAAAAGACTACATATTGTATTATTCTATTTATGTGAAATATCTACAACGGATAAACCCACAGAGACAGAAAGCAGACTAGTGGGTACCAGGGGCAGGGGGCAAGGGAGAATAAGTGCTTGCTTAATGGGTACAGAGCTTTATTTTGGAACAATAAAAATGTTTTGGAACAGATTAAAGATGGTGGTTATAAAACACTGGGAATGTACTAAATGGCACTGAATTGTTCACTCTATAAAGATTAACTTCATGGTATGTATCGTTTGTCTCAATAAAAATTTGAGTATGAATTGTATCTAGAAAATATTTAACTTTACTGAGAACATTAATGATGATTAGAAAAAAATGGAAAAAAAATATAACCCTGCAGTAAGTGTTAGCTATTTTTTTTTAATCTAAGGTTTTGCCCAATACAACACTGAAATAGTACAATTTAAAATATGAGTGGACTGGTAAGCAGGGCATCTGCTCTTCCATGTCAGAGGATTCAGATAGTGAGACACATAAAGATTCCTAATTCCGGGCTTCTTCAATCTGGTGCTTCGTACATTCTGACAGTCCTTTCATCTGTGGCCTAACGGTAATGAGCAGGAAGACCTAGACAGAATTGAATGCTGCTGCTATGTCCCTTCAGTCGTGTCCAACTCTGTACGGCCCCATAGACTGCAGCCCACAAAGCTCCCCACTTCCTGGGATTCTCCAGGCGAGAACACTGGAGTGGGTTGCCATTTCCTTCTCCAATGTACGAAAGTGAAAAGTGAAAGTGAAGTCGCTCAGTCGGGTCCAGCTCTTAGCGACCCCATGGACTGACTGCAGCCTACCAGGCTCCTCCGCCCATGGGATTTTCCAGGCAAGAGTACTGGAGTGGGGTGCCATTGTCTTCTCCGGAATTGAATGCTAGCTATTGTCTATTCAAAAGTTGGCCCACACCTTGGAAGGAGAAAGCTGACTATATGTGAGGATGAGTAAGAGATCTCTTCCTTCTGCTGCAAAATGCAAGTTCTATTGCTTATGGCCAGCCACAGATACATGAAGTACAGAAATGAAGTTGTAAGAACTCTGTATTAGTCCAGAAACCAACATATTTTTAGATATTTAATATAGGAAAAGGGCCCCAAAGCGAGGATTATTGAATGAATTATTACTGAATATTGGTTAGATATTTGAGGGAAATTTTTAATTTGGTTCCTCATCTCATAGTTAAGTGTTAGTTACTCAGTTGTGCCCAACTCTGTGCAACCCCATGGACAGTAACCCACCAGGCTTCTCTGTCCATGAAATTTTCCAGGCAAGAATACTGGCATGGGTTGTCATTCCCTTCTCCAGCCTCATCTCATATTATCCAGTTCAGCTCAGTTCAGTCGCTCAGTCGTGTCTGACTCTTTGCGACCCCATGAATTAATTGCACCACGCCAGGCCTCCCGGTCCATCACCAACTCCCGGAGTTCACTCAAACTCACGTCCATCAAGTCGGTGATGCCATCCAGCCATCTCATCCTCTGTCGTCCCCTTCTCCTCCTGCCCCCAATCCCTCCCAGCATCAGTCTTTTCCAATGAGTCAACTCTTCGCATGAGGTGGCCAAAGTACTGGAGTTTCAGCTTTAGCATCAGTCCTTCCAGTGAATACCCAGGACTGATCTCCTTTAGGATGGACTGGTTGGATCTCGTTGTAGTCCAAGGGACTCTCAAGAGTCTTTTCCAACACCACAGTTCAAAAGCATCAAATCCTCAGCACTCAGCTTTCTTCACAGTCCAACTCTCACATCCATACAATGACCACTAGAAAAACCATAGCCTTGACTAGACGGACCTTTGTTGCCAAAGTAATGTCTCTGCTTTTTAATATGTTATCTAGGTTGGTCAGAACTTTTCTTCCAAGGAGAAAGCGTCTTTTAATTTCATGGCTGCAGTCACCATCTACAGTGATTTTGGAGCCCAAAAAAAAAGTCTGACACTGTTTCCACCGTTTCCCCATCTATTTCCCATGAAGTGATGGGACCAGATGCCATGATTTTAGTTTTCTGAATGTTGAGCTTTAAGCTAACTTTTTTACTCTCCTCTTTCATTTTCATCAAGAGGCTTTTTAGTTCCTCTTCACTTTCTTCCATAAGGGTGGTGTCATCTGCATCTCATATTGTAGGACAAAATAAACAAGTAGATTAAGAATTCAATGTCAAGGGCTTACCTGGTGGTTCAACGGTAAAGAATCCTCAATGCAGGAGACACAGGTTTGATCCCTGATCCAGGAGGATCCCAGATGCCATGGAGGAACTAAGCCCAGGGGCCACAAGTACTGAGTCTGTGCTCTAGAGCCCAGGAGCCACAACCGCTGAAGCCCGTGCTCCAATACAAGAGAAGCCCCCGCAACGAGAAGCCTGTGCACCGCAACTGAAGGGCAGCCCCCACTCCCTGCAACTAGAGAAAAGCCTCTGCAGTAACAGACTCAGCACAGTCAAAGCAATACATAATTTTTTAACAATAAAAAATAATTAAAAAATTTAAAAAGAATTCAATGTAGAAAGAAAGGGGGGGTGGGGGAAGGATGGAAAGGAAGAGCCTTAGAGAAAATTGTTTATTTTACTTGGATGCTTCTTTGCTCTGTGAATGAGGAAAGACTTTCTAAGTTTAAGTGAAATAAAAGAAATCATAAAGAAGATACTGCTATATTTGACTACACAAAATTTTTCACATCAAAATTACAAGCATGTATTTTAGAAACAGAAACATTTCTGTAATAAATGAGACAAAAAGTCTCATCCTTCAACATAAAGGGTTCGAGTAAATCCATAGGAAAAGGACTAAGCTGCAAAGACTATGCCAAAGAAGAAAAGGATATAAATAGCATATAAAATAATTTAATTTTTAATACTAAAAACATAAAATTAATCTACCATTCTCGTCCTGTACTTAAAGATAAGAAAAAAGCACTCCCCCATTGGTGAAGGTGTGGTGAAATGAGCCTTGTTCTCCACTGATGTAAATTAATAGAACTTTCCCAGGAAACAATTTCACAATATTTATCAAATATTCATCCTCTCTATGAACATGCTCTAGAATGAATTAAACTGAAATGGATGTAAATTGAGCTCAACTTGGAAAATGTTATAACAACAAAACAACGTTACACAACCCCAAAACAAAAGAATTAAGAAATATGCTGCTGTTGCTGCTGCTAAGTCACTTCAGTCGTGTCCGACTCTGTGCGACCCCAAAGACGTCAGCCCACCAGGCTCCACAGTCCCTGGGATTCTCCAGGCAAGAACACTGGAGTGGGTTGCCATTTCCTTCTCCAATGCATGAAAGTGAAAAATGAAAGTGAAGTTTCTCAGTCATGTCCAACTCTTGGTGACCCCATGGACTGCAGCTTACCAGGCTCCTCCGTCCATGGGATTTTCCAGGCAAGAGGACTGGAGTGGGGTGCCATTGCCTTCTCCTAAGAAATACGACATCACCACAAAAACATATACTCTATTACACAATCATTAAGATGACATCTATAAAAGAAAATACTTATATTTACATAAAATATTTTAGACACAGGAATGCCCAGTATAATCTCATTTATGATAGTGAATTGGCATAACTATGCAGATAAAAAATGCACATCACACAACTCAGCAATTCTATACACTAGAAATTTGTCCTAGGTAATTTAGAGCAGAAATTCTATGCATGCAAGATATTTATTGTAGTACTGTATGTAAGAGCAAAAGGCTGAAAACAACTTAATGGTACATCAAATCAGTTAGGATTCAGACACAAAATGAAATATAATCCAACCAGCCAAAAAAAAAAAGTAAAGAAAAAGAAAAGGTCTGTGTATACTGATATAGGACAATATTTAAGATCTTTTGCTGTGGAAAAAAGCAAGATCTAGAAAAGACTGAATAGTACATTAAGATTAGTACTGAGACAAAGGAGTAGATACTTTACAAGTGTGTTTGTATAAAAATATATACCACTGCCAAAAGAACACCAAGGAGATCACTAAGAAATTGCCTCTGATAGTCAACTAGATGGCCGGGGCAGGGAGAAAGAGAAAAAGGAGGGACACTTACTTTTGACCATATTACCTTTTCTACTATTTACATTTTTAACCATTCAAAAATAATTTTAAGATGAAAGATGTCAAAATTTAAAATTATGAAGCATATAAACTAGTGGGGAAAACGACTAAAGAAACTGTCCTAGAATTTCCATAGACTTGAATCCCTAAATGGTGGGATCACAAGTGACAATTCTTTTTCTTCTGCACACTTTATTTTTCATTTACTTCACATTGAGAATGGATGGCTTTCATAACCAAGAAAAATTAATGTGGATTCAGATGATAGATTTGAAGAAGGTCATATCCTGGTGCAGTCCCCTGAAGCCTATTTAATCCTTATGTAACTGGAGAACAGCCCTTATCTACAAGGCAGATGGTAGAAAACAAAACCGTCACAATTCCAGTAATAAAAACTGAAAGCAAAGTTGAATAAAAACTACTCAGATAATGGTAGAAGGGGTCTATGAAGATCCCAAGGCATTTTCCGGCCCTTTCCCTAATTTTCACTTCAAGAACTATAATTTTCCTTTTTCTTTAAGAGGCACTTGACTGAACCAATCTGACTCTCCTCAACTTTTGGTTCCCAATAAAACAAAAGAAAGAGAAGGGGGAGCAAAAATGCAGGGTCAGAGGAAGGAGGAGAGCTGGCCAGCCATGGCCCTGGCAGAGGTGGAGCCACCTGCCTGATGCCAGGGGAGATGGGAGGGAAGTGGTGAGGAAGAGGTGAGAGTTCTGGGCGTGGGATGCCAGATGTTGGCCTTTGTTCAGGACACTTTAATCGTAGTTCAAATCATACTACGTTGAGGGATGAAGCGGGCACAGGAGGCCCTGAATGAAAATGAGGAGAGAAGAGGGCGTTGGTGGGGGCAGTTCTATAAACAGGTCTGCCTTAGTTGGTTATTTGTAAAAATATTATAACTACTGAGAGACTCTATGTCCAGAATTAAAATAAATTTGAGGTTCTTCTTTGCTCATTTGACTTGTTATTAGCTTTCTTACCATGAACAACCATGTGTAAAAACATAAACAAATTAATCCTGGAAAGTTGTTTTTAGAAAAAACAATTTTTTTTTAGTTTAACTTCCCTGAGTGGAAAAACAGGTAGTAGTAGCTTAGTCACTAATATTCCCAGCCCTCCTGATATGCAAAGATTTGCTGTCATTGTTTCTTGACAATGCCCCTGGTCTCTCTGCTTCTTTCCTTCCAAGTACCTAGGAGTCTTGGTATTACAAATGAATTGTGTCTTTGGAAAAATAAGTGTCTAGCTATAATATGTGAACAGCACCACTGTTTTTAAGTGTTTGCAAACTCTGCAATTCAATTTTTAAGTTCAGATGAAGTATTTAAAATAGCATAGGGACTTCCCTGGAGGTCCAGTGATTAAGACTCTGCATATCCAATGCAGGAGACATGGGTTCAATCCCTGGTCAGGGAAATGAGATCCAACATGCTGCATGGCATGGTCAAAGAAAAAATTTAAAAGAAAAAAAATTTTTAGTTAACAATAAAAATTTTTCATTAGTTTAAAAAAGCATATTTTATAAACATGATACTTTTTAACTTTTTGAAAAGTAAAACATCCTACAAATGTAAATATATTTTAATGTTCCATGTTCAGATAATAATGAATAACGACTAAAATTCAGAACAATATATTTTCCAGAAATTGCAGACTTAAATTCTCTGGTTACCATTAACATTGTGATTGTGTTTTTCTTAATGCCTGAAATAACATCTAAACAAGGGGCAGCTGCTTCAGGCAAGTCACATTTGGGTGATTTTAAAGACCTTAATGAGATCAGGTAATTGCTTGGTGAAGCTAAAAATTTTACCTTCAATTAACTAATCAGAAGCACCATACATCATTATAACTGTCTCACTCCCTTCCACCTACATACCATCAACTCAATATATGGGAGGCAGGTGTCTAAGAAACCACTTCCTCTAGACTTCTAAACCTGCACTCAAAGGCCATTTTTTAAACATTTATTGAATAAGTCTGCCCAATTTACAATTAATGGAAAGTCTGTAGCAATGCAGATTCCAGAGGCAGCTAAGGAAAGCTAAAACCTTGAAGCAGAATATGAAGCAAACATATTTTATGTTCCTTCTACATTTGTTTCTTTGCAAGTCATAAACTACTTTAAGAAAACATTTAAAAACATTTGCATTTCTTGCTTCCATTTGCTAAATGGATGATGCTGATAAAAAACAGTAGCAATAACAGACTGCCCTCAAATAGTCTCATTTTTCAGTAAACAAGGTACATTGTAAATGAAACTCTTGGTTGAAACTGAGAAGTGTGAATTGGAAATTGAAATGAAATCGCCAAATCTAAGGGAAGGATGGCCAATATAAACCCACAGAAGCACTTCCTCTTAAAATTCATGTTGGTAACATGGCGAATATCTTCTTTCAGTGCTTGTTAAAAGCACTAAACAGACCTAAACATGTCCTCCCCCCATCCACGACCAAGCCCAGCAAAGACTCTCTCCTGTACTTGCAGCCCTCACTGTCTTTCTGCTGTGTGCCTGGAGTCATCCAGGGAAGCTATCAGGCCAAGGAATAGGCAATACAATGAGTGTGCAAGGCTTGGGGAGGGGGGCAATGTCTCTCCTTTCTGTTGGGGAGGGCACACGGTGTTCACTTTCATCCTGTAGTACAATATTTACAAAAGCTTACTTCGTGAAAAACCCAGTGCTAGATGTTGGGGGCCCCATAGTAAGCCGTTGAGCTGCTCTACGTTCAGGGGCCCTTGTGGGACATGCATCAGAAGATCAGATGGAGAAATATAATGATACTAAACAGGTACTACAATGGGAACACCAAATAATATGGGCCAGGGGTAGATTTTTGTTTAACATTTTGAAAAATATAAAGTGTATTTTACAATACTCATTTCCCCAGAAAACTAGAAGGTGCTCCAGTTTATTAGCTTCTTGTGTAACAGAAAAATGTGCCACACACACAGAAACTGAACATCCCCTATACTGCGTGGTAATCCCTTCCAGAATTAATGCTGGATTTGAATTAAGGCAAAAAGATTAAAATAAATGAAAACTCTCAACTATCTTCTTACAGCTAGAATTAGACTTGGCTTGATACTCTTGCCTGGAGAATCCCATGGAGGGAGGAGCCTGGTAGGCTACAGTCCATGGGGTCGCAAAGAGTCAGACACGAATGAGCGACTTCACTTCACTTGATAGCTTCTCAAGGGTGAAGAAGTGAAGAAGGCACACACACTGTAACTGCCTGGGGCTAGAAGTGATACCAACTTTGTTGTTGTTTAATAACTAAATCATGTCCAACTCTTGCAACCCCATGGACTATATACTGCCAGGCTCCTCTGTCCATGGGATTTCCCGGACAAGAATACTGGAGTGGGTTGCCATTTTCTTGTCGGAGGCATGACAGTTTAAATGAGGAAGTTCACATTACATCACTGATTGGTATAGTAATTGAGGTCTTGGGCTTAACTTCTCGGTGACAGTTTCCTCATCAGGAAAACAGAGGAACAATAGCATCTACCTCAGAGGATCTTTGTGAGAATTAAATGATATAAGATATGTGAAGGCGTCCTATAATATTTAATGCATAGGAAGCGCACAGTATATGTTCATTCATTCATTCAATCATTGGGCACTTACTATGGAGCACCTATTATGTGTCAGGCTGGAGATCAATAGCAGTAGACAAAACACAAAAATCCCCATGCTTGTGGTAATACCATCTCAATGAGAGACAAATAAGTGATAAATAAATAAGTTAAAATATTATATCCATTTGTAAGAAGGGAAATAGAGAACAGTAAATTGTGAGAGGGGAATAGGGAAGAGGCAGTTGTGATTTTAAATAGAAGGCCAGGGAAGGCCAAGCCTGAGGGAGGTGAGGGAACCAGCCAGGAGACAATCTGAGCAAGGAGAGTTCCAGATGGAACAAAGTGCAAAAGCAAAGAGATTTGTGTGACTGGAAGGGGAGAATGCAGTCCACAATCCCTTTTCCAAAATGCTGGAACCCAAACACATGCAAAGATTCTAGTCTTATTTATTCCCTGACCTCCTTCCCTTCCAAATCTATGAACATAATTCTCTCTGCCCCTAGACCAGCCCTCCATTTACTTTTCTTTTTCTAATTCATTGATTTTTAATTGAAGGATAATTGCTTTGCAACATTGTATTGTCTTCTGTACATCAACATGAATCAGCCATTAGATATACAGATGTCCCCTCCCTGTTGACCCTCCCTCCCACCTCCCACCTCAT
>SJYQ01012328.1:0-45068 GCA_006410935.1 Redunca redunca
TGTACAGCAGAAACTGACAGCATTATAAAGCATTATACTCCAATAAAAAAGGAATATATAGTGTGTGTATATATATATATACACACATATATATATAGTTTATACAGTAGAATTTAGTCACATTATCACTGATTACACCTGGAAGAACACAGAAACAAATGCAACCCATATATTATTTTTAAGTGCAAAGTAATAACTCTCTACATGTACAGCATATGAGAGAATCCTTGCAACCTGATGGAGTAATTAGAGGCTGGGAATCTTGACGTGGTATAACATTTGCTTATCTCTGAGCGGATGTGAGCCATCCTCACTGCCCTTAGGACTTCTGACACGGCCCAGCATCTCAATTTAAACAGAGGCAACCTGACCGTAATAAAAATCTAAACTGTCCGCATGGCCCACCCCGAGATTGTTGGAGGCTGTTTCCTTCAGTTGGCTGTTCCTCTGAGTGTTCTTTTGAATAAAATCCTGAGGTGAAAACTCCTTCTCTAAGTTCCTGGTGTGTGCTTTCATTAAGGATACTCAAAACCTGTCATTAGAAAGTTCCTGATGCATCAGGCCATTACTATGGGTAAAGCCGATGAAAGCCATCTTTGATCTGTTTGCTTAAGTTTCTTCCATGAGAGGTTATTCATTTTCTTACTAGTTTTTCAGGTCCTTTTCTAAAGTGTTAAGACTTTCACACTCAAAGTTTCCTTTTAACAGAAACTCACCTGATTAACGATGACATTGAATAAAAGCTCTTTTCAGGGCAGTACATTATACAAATAGAGGATTTTATTTATCAATAGTTATATATATGTCATTGAATATTTATTGCCTTTATTTCCCTTTAGGTGTCTTATAAGATTTTAAGTAACTTCAGTGTTTTGTCATTGAAAGAAATAGGAATTACCTGTGATGTTTAGACCCTGATGTGGTCTGGCTAATTTCCCTCATACTTACAGAAATCGGGTATTATTTTCCTCCAGCTGAGTGATAACTTTCTCAACTGGGAAGGATCCTTTCATGTGTTCCCTTGTCTCTTCGTGAGGAAATTCAACCTGAGAGTCATTTTGACTTCCAAGCAAGTTCACAGAATTCTGAACCATAAGCTGAGCTTAGTCCCAGTTGAGACCAATAGTTTTCCAAGCACCAGAATTTTTATTAATTCAAGCAGTCTCAGGATAGCTATAAAAAGTCATATGTTCTATGGTCTTTTTAACTTTTCAGATTACTAACACCGTAAGTAAGGTAAGTCGCTCCTGTTTTTTAGGTCCTGCTGTGTACAGGACAGCGTGCCAGGTAATGCAGGAATGTTTGCAGACGCAGACTGTCTTTCCTCCCCTGTCCGTGTGTGGTATATTCCATGATGCACATTCAGTGCCGTGAGGGACAGGATGGGGTGTGATCTACAAGGGGAATGCGTGTGGTGGTCAGGAGTAAGCAAAGCGCCTCTAGGCATGAGGAGTGTCTTCTGTTCCTTAGCATTTTCATTTTTCACTTTACTTGTGTCTGTGCTGGGCCTCCATTGCTGCGTGGGGGCTTCCTCTGGTTGCAGCAAACGGGGGCTACTCTCTCTCTGCAGAGCACGGGCCCTAGGCTGGCGGGCTCAGTGGTTGTGGCTGAAGGGACTAGTTGCCCTGCGGCGGGCAGGATCTTCCCAGATCAAAGATCGGACCCCTGTCCCCTGCATTGGCAGGCGGATTTTTAACCAGTAGACCAGCAGGGAAGTCCTATTCTTTAATTTAAAAAAAAAACTCATTGCTGGAGTTACCCTCCAATGCAACCTACTGCAAGTGGGCACTAAGAATAACTATATCAGAGGTCAGCCGAATTTGTGTTGTTTTTAATGGATATGTTTCATTTTCCCTGTACTGCTTGTAAACTTCGTCATGTTTCTTTTCCTTTTAGACCTGGAATGGCCAAATATCAAGGTGAAGTTCAGAGTTTGAAACTGGATGATGATTCAGTCATAGAAGGAGTAAGTGACCAAGTGCTTGTGGCGGTTGTGGTCAGTTTCGCTTTGATTGCTACCCTGGTATATGCACTTTTCAGGTGAGACTAAAGGACAAAAGAATTGAAATAATGCGTATTTCCCAGGGCAACTGACTTTCTGTGTCTAGTGATGTTTAATATCTAGTGTGAAAAGGAAGTACTAGACTTCAGTGACTGAATATGTATTAAGGCATTTTATTTTCCCGTCATCAACGTTTTCCAGTCAGAAAAAATTTAAATTTGTCGTCCATATTTTGAATGAAATGTTAATATTTTCTGTTGGACTGTCACAGTTTTAACATGTAATTTTCATAACTGAATCCATCTACTTGCAGCTGATATAATAGGCACAAATATATTTTCATGTTTAAATGAAAAAACCTGGAGCCAAAAAATAACCTTGGACAGTGTAGAAGGACTTAAGATTAGAATTAACAGTTACTGTTGTAGAATCAGGAATAATCCTTAAAGATCTCAGATGTCTATATGCCAGTACAAGAGACAAGGTAATAAGCTAGAAATGTAAATACTGACAAATAGAGGTTACTTTCATATGTATCACTGAAAACAGAAATGAGCAAAAAAGTATAAAATAGAAAAGAGATTAACTCTAAAAACTACAGATCTTTTCGTTTCTTATAAAAATTTAGAAAGGATTATTGAACAGGGTGTGAGCATTCTCTTTTACTTCCACGTGGTTAGTTTCTGAGTTAGGGTAACATTATGTTGGTTTCAGTAGAATACTTACACGGTACCTGGTGATGCACTTGTGGGCATAGTGGGGAAATGGTGACCAGATGGTAGCAGATTTACTATCTGCTGAGTTTATAACTGACTGACAGGTTGTTCCCAGGAGTACTGACTAATGTTTTAATGTAAACCAAAAAAGGACACTGAATTTTTGTAGGGCTCTGACCTTTGAGCTTGTTCTGCTCATCTCTATTAGCAGGTGGGTTGAAGAAGAAAACAGAAGCGTGTTTATTAGATCGTTCATTGAGAAGGATAGCTGATACACTGATAAAACAGAATCAAGATTCAAAAATGGGTCATCCTATACCTCTGTGGTAGGCTGGTTTTTGACAGTGGCACCAACACCTTTCAGTAGGGAAAGAGTTCAACAAATGATGTTGGGACAAGGTTCAGTTCAGTTCAGTTGCTCAGTCGTGTCTGACTCTTTGCGATCCCGCCAATCGCAGCACACCAGGCCTCCCTGTCCATCACCAACTCCCGGAGTTCACTCAGACTCATGTCCATCGAGTCGGTGATGCCATCCAGCCATCTCATCCTCTGTCGTCCCCTTCTCCTCCTGCCCCCAATCCCTCCCAGCATCAGAGTCTTTTCCAGTGAGTCAACCCTTCTCATGAGGTGGCCAAAGTACTGGAGTTTCAGCTTCAGCATCATTCCTTCCAAAGAAATCCCAGGGCTCATCTCCTTCAGAATGGACTGGTTGGATCTCCTTGCAGTCCAAGGGACTCTCAAGAGTCTTCTCCAACACCACAGTTCAAAAGCATCAATTCTTCGGTGCTCAGCTTTCTTCACAGGCCAACTCTCACATCCATACATGACTACTGGAAAAACCATAGCCTTGACTAGACGGACCTTTGTTGGCAAGGTTACCTACATGCAAAAGAATAAAGTTGACTATATCATATACAAAAATTAACTCAAGATGGATCAAAGATTTAAATGTAAGAGCTAAAACTATAGAACTCTAGGAGTAAATCATGGAGATTCTTAGATACGATGCCACAAGCATGATCAACAAAAGAAAATAGATAAATTGGAATTCATCAAAAGTAACAGCTTTTTTTTTTTTGCTTCAAAGACCGTCATCAAGACAATGAAAAATCAGTTCACTGAATGGGAGAAAATATTTCAGATCACATGTCTGATCTGAAGTATTTCAGACATAGGCCCTTATGTCTGAATATGTAGAGAACTCAAACCTTGGTAACAAAAAGACAAATAACACAGTTAATAAACGGGCAAAGGATCAGAATAGGCATTCCTCCAAAGAGGTACAAGCAGCCAACGAGTATGTGAACACATGCCTGACATCGTTAGTCATTCAGGGAAATGCAAACGAAACCACAGTGAGATACAGCTTCACACCCACTTCACTGAGATGGCTGGGTTCAAAAAGTCAAATAATAATGATTGTTGGGGATGTGGGGAAATTGGAGCCCTCAGACACTGGTAGTGCAGGCACTTTGAAAAGCCATCAGTTCCTCAAAGGACTAAACACAGTGTTAGCACGTGTCCTAGCAGTTTCACTCCCATGAATATGTACAGTGAGAAATGAAAGCATATCTCCATGTAAAAATGCGTACAGGAATGTTTACAGCAGGACTGTTCGTAACATCCAAAAGGTGGAAACATGACTGGATCCATCAGCAGGAAAATGGATAAACAAAATGTGGTCGGGCCATGCACAGGAATCATCGTTCAGCTATGAGAAGAAATGGCACACTGAGGTATGCATGCTGCCTTATGGAGGAAACTTGAAAACACTGCACTAAGGAACGTAAGCCAGATGCAAAAGGCCGTGTGCTGGAGTCTGTCTGTGTGTCCACAGTAGGAAAATCTGTGGAGACAGAAAGTAGATTCACGGTAGATTGTAGATTCTAGAGGGTCTAGAGTGGAAGGCGGAGCTATCGGGAGTGATAGCTGAATGTTTCTTTTTGAAGTGATGAAAATATTTTAAAATTGACTGTGGTGATTAATTATATCTCAATAAAGCTGCTTTTAAAATGAGTTGTGGCTGGGTAAATTCCCAAAAAAATGTGTTCCTTACCTATTAAGAATGGGATATAGATACGAATTTATCGTCATTTGAAAGTATCCATGATAAATTGTTGAGGAGAAGGCAACGGCACCCCACTCCAGTACTCTTGCCTGGAAAATACCATGGATGGAGGAGCCTGGTAGGCTGCAGTCCGTGGGGTCGCTCAGAGTCGGACAGGACTGAGTGACTTCACTTTCACTTTTCATCTTCATGCATTGGAGAAGGAAATGGCAACCCACTCCAGTGTTTTTGCCTGGAGAATCCCAGGGACGGGGGAGCCTGGTGGGCTGCCGTCTCTGGGGTCCCACAGAGTCGGACACGACTGAAGCGACTTAGCAGCAGCAGCAGCAGCAGCATGATAAATTGTTGAGTGAGAATTAAGTGAAAGACACCTCACAAAACCATAGGTCAAGTAGCCCATTTTGTTTTTAAGGCGGATTTTTATAAATTAATTTTATTGAAAAATAGTTTTATTTTTCTAATTTCTCTACTAGGGATAATTATTACTTGTAAGTAAAAGTTTTTTCCTCACAGGCTGCAGTGAGGTAAAATCCAAAATAAAAAGTTTCTATTAGTAAGGCAATTGTATATTGTAGACGCCAAAAGCTTACCAGCATTAGAGTGTGTTAATCAGAATAATCAGATAAAGTTCGCATATAGATTGTATTCAGCTTGGGTCAAGCATTTTAAACTGGAAAAGATTCAGGGGAGGTTATCAAAATGGGCAAAGCTACGGAAACAAACCATATAAAAATGCCTGAAAGAACTGGGGGTATCTTGCTTAGGGGAAAGACTATAGGATGCGCAGGCTTTACATATGGCAAGGGTGTGTTTTGTTGAAGAAGAAAAAAGTGAAGTCACTCAATCGTGTCCAGCTCTTTGCGACCCCATGGACACCAGGCTCCTCCGTCCATGGGATTTTCCAGGCAAGAGTACTGGAGTGGGTTGCCGTTTCCTTCTCCAGGGAACTTCCCGACCCAGGGATCGAGCCCAGGTCTCCCACATCGTAGACAGACGCTTATCCGTCTGAGCTACCACTTGAAGAAGAGAATGGTTTATTCTGTGTAGCTTCACGGGCTGCACTGGGGTGTCCAGGAAAGACCTGTGGACATTTCCTGCTTCTGCAGTGAAGGGACCACCTGTTCCTCCTGTTTCTGTCTTATGTGTCTCCTTCATTCTTATACGGAACTCTTTACTTCTGGTCACCAAATGTATGTGGCTTTTCCCCTGCCAAGCAGTTCTTCTTGACACCATCTGGGCGTCCCACAGTTTAACTCAGTTCTGACCCAGTTTGCCTGGAGACACTCTCAGATCGTCACACAGGTTAGGGGCTCCATCCCACCACACTTCAGATGCCAACAGCCGGTAATAGGTCCCCAGGTTACCCACAGCCTCTGTCTGATTCCTGTCCCCAGGTTCTCCACCAGAAATCGGAGGCTCTCGTAACCCCTGCCTCAGGTTCGATTACCTTGCCAGAGCAGCTCTCAGAAGTCGGGGAAGCAGTGGGCTTACCAGTTTATTAAGGAGTGTGATGAAGGATACAGATACTCAGACGGGTAATGAGGTGCACTGGGCAAGGCCTGGGGGGTCCTGAGTGCAGGGGCCTCTGTCCCTGTGGGGTCGGGGTGTGGGGTCATCCCCCTCCTGGGGTGGACGTGTTCACCTGCATGAAGCTCTCCAGGGATTTTGTGGAGGCATCTTCATGTAGATGGGATCCGTTATTAACTCTGTTTCTGGGCCCTCTCCTCTTTCTGGAGAATGGGGCCAGGAGTCAGGGGATGGGGGACACTGAAAATTCCAACCGTCTAATCCTGTCCTTGTTGTTCCGGTGACCAGCCCTCATCTGGGTGCCCACCCAGAGTCACCTGCTGAGAACAGAAGAGACTCCTGTCACCCAGGAATTTCCAAGGGTTTCAGGAGCTCTGTGTGAGGGACCAGGGCAGAGACCAAATACTATGGAATACAGGGTGCTCCCAGTGTACTTCTCACTTAGGGATTTACAAGTGTTTCTGGAGGTCTGTGCCAGGGACCAGGGCAGAGACCAGTGTGTGTATTTCCTATTATATAGGGCCAGCAGGTGGGCATGAGTGCCGAGGTTTCAGCTTAAGATACAACTTTTCAAACGACATGAGGTGCTCTCCCAGCGCACGGATGCTGTATTCAGTCTGTCAGACGACTGGACTTGGGTCAGGAGGTCAGTTTAAGGTGCCGTCTGGCCCTTCAGATTCAAATTCAGTTTGCAGCTGTAATCCTGTCCCTTCCAACCGGAGTCATCAATAAGTTGGAGGAGAGGCAGCATGCATAGTAGAAGAGTCAAAGGAAACTTTTATCTATTTTCTGTAATTTATGTGATGTTTTTAGTCATTACGATTCATTCTTTCTTCACATTGTGGTGAAATACCCGTAACATAAAAGTCGTCATTTAAGTACTAGTTGGCATGAAGAACATTCACAGTGCTGTGTAACCATCACCACTGTCTATTTCTAGAACTTTCTCAGCATTCGAAACAGAAACTCTACCCATTAAATAATAGCTCCCTATTCCTCCTTTCCCAGTCCCTGGTAACCTTTATTCCACCTTCCATCTCAAGATACTAGGCTAGTCTACATACCTCATAAACAGGAATTGGACCGTATTTTGTCCTTTTGTGTCTGGCTTATTTCTCTTAGTGTAATGCATTCTGGATTCATCTATGTTGTATCATCCAGCAGAATTTTATTCCTATTTTATGGCCAAATAGTATTCCATGGCGCGTGTATGCTATATTTATTCATCTGTTGATGGACATTTGGGTTGTTCCCACCTTCTGGCTGTTGTGAATGGCGCTCTGTGAACGAGGGGCTACAAGAAAGTGTTTGAGTCCCTGCTTTCGACTGGAATTGCTGGATCATACAGTAACGCTGTGTTTAACTTTTTGAGAAACATTTAATCTGCTTTTCACAGCAACTGCCGCGTCTTCCATTCCCCCCCAGCCACGCACGACCGCTCCAGTATCCCTGCATCCTGGCCGGCAGTCGATACTTCCTGTTTTTTTGATAGTCCTCCTCGTGGACGTGAACTGGTATCTCATTGTGGTTTCGGTTTGCATTTCACTAATGACTAATGATGTTGGACATCATTTCATGTGCTTATTGGAGATTTGTGTATCTCCTTTAGAGAAATGTTTATTCCAGTCCTTCGTGCGTATTTGAATTAGGTCGTTGGCTGTTTGGCGTTTGAGTCACGAGTTCTTTCTATATTCCGTCTCAATCACTTATCAGATATATGACTTATTAATATTCTGTTTCATCGTGTTGGTTGTCCTTCTGGCCTCTTTTTTTACTTCTTTCCCTTGGTTTACTGTATTTATCTGTCTTGCTGTGCCGGGTCTTTGTCGCTGGGTGCGTGGGCTTCCTCTGTTGTGGAGAGCGGGGCCTCCTCTCTAGTTTGGGTGCCCGGCCTTCTCGTGGAGCCCGGGCCCCAGGGCATCAGGGCTTCAGTGGTTGCTGCCCCCACCTCTGGACTGTGGGCTCAGTAGTTGTGGTGCGTGGACTTAGTTGCTTCGAGTCGTGTGGAATCTTCCCAGATCAGGCATTGAACTCATGTCTCCTGCACGGGCAGGAGGATTCTTTACCACTGAGCCACCAGGGAAGCCCTGCTTTTATCCTCTTGCTAGTGTTCGTTGATGCACAAAATTTTTTAAATTTTGATGAAGTCCTATTTATCTTTTTTTTTCTCTCTCTCTTTTGTTGCCCATGTTTTGGTGTCATGGTTAAGAAGTCATTGTTAAGTTGAAGGTCACAAAGATTTCCATCTGTTTTTTCTAAGATGTTCATAGTTTTAGCACGTAAGTTTAAGGGCTAGATCCATTTTGAGTTAATTTTTGTATACGACATGAGGTAAGGGTCCAGATTCATTCTTTTGCAAGTGGATATCCAGTTTTTCCAACATCTTTTGTTGCAAAGGCTGTCCTTACTCCACTAAAGGGCCTCGGCATCCTTGTCAAAAGCCAATGAACCGTATATATTTAAGCGTGTCTCTCTGGTCTCTGTGGTCTGCTCCCTTGGTTTATTCATTTGTCCTTGTTTCCGGTACCCCATTGTTTTTACTATAACTCTGCAGCAAGTTTTGAAATCAGGAAATGTCTTACAACTTCTTTCCTCGCTTTCAAGATTATTTTGGCTCTTTGGAGTCCCTGGAGATACCGTGTAAATTTTAGGATGCGTTTTTCTATTTCTGCCAAGAATGCTGTTGGGATTTTGATAGAGGTGGCACTGAATCTGTAGCTAGACCACTTCGGATAGTATTGACATCTTAACAGTGTTGTCTTCCAGTCTGTGAACATGGGGTGTCTTCTTTAATATTTCTCAGCAGTGCTTTGTAGTTTAATTAATTTCTTTAAAAATATTTTCTATTTGTTCTTCCTTCTTGAGCCATTAATAATAGCTGCCATGTGTTGACAGACCAGAAGCCAAGTGACAAGGGTCTGGTATGCAGCTTAACCCATGCTTGCATATCAGTAAACTTTGATTCCAGTTTCATTTCTTGACCCAGGCTTTGGGTATCATTGCTTTCCTCACCTGAGAGGTTCCTGGCTCCTTTCCAGGGCTGTGTGTAACTTAAACTAGTTTGACAGTTTTGGTTTCTCCTTTCAAAGAGCCTAGAAGGACCATAAATCATTGGATAGATACAACAACAGGTGTTACTCTGTTTCATCCTAGAGCCACTCACTTTGGCATCTCAGTTTAGACCTTCTTCGTGTCAAATCCAATCATTTTCTCATCGCTAAGGTGATCATAGTATTAAAGAACAAAAATTCAGCCAGTTCATTTGAAGATCTAATTGGCTTTACTAAGCCATTCATGAATCAGGCAGCCTCTTGTCCAGCAAGTAGAGAGGTGCCCTGAAGAGCTGTATGAAATGGAAGGGTTTCATAGGCAGAAGGAGGGTGGGGCAAGGAAGTTATTCGCAAAAGTAGGGATTATTTCAGGCCAGGACTACCTCTGGGGGAAGGAAATGGTAGGGGTCTTACCATTGCAGACCACCTCCTTGGTGCTGCCCCAGAAGCCCCAGATTGGCTGATTTACGTCACCTGGGGAAGGTGGGCCAGGTGTGAAGCCTAGGTTTGGTATCTTGGGCTGTAGCACAAGTGACAAATGACTAACCTGCAGTTTTCTCTACCACAGTATGTTCCAGATTTTCTAATCTAGCTCTCAGTCTGTCTTGATTACCCCATTTTCTGGATTTTTGGTTCTGTACCGAAAGTTGCCAGTCACATTTAGTTACCTGAACTCACACCATGATCAGAATCTTGGGCTGTTTTTTCTTATTCTTTGACTGCACCTTGACTTTCTAATATTCCATCAGATTTAAGAATTTCAATATCTTTTATGGAAAAAAAGTAAAAGAAATACCTTCCAGNTGGCACCCCACTCCAGTACTCTTGCTTGGAAAATTCCATGGACGGAGGAGCCTGATAGGTTGCAGTCCATGGGGTTGCTAAGAGTTGGACACAACTGAGTGACTTCCCTTTCACTTTTCACTTTCATGCATTGGAGAAGGAAATGGCAACCCACTCCAGTGTCCTTGCCTGATGGATCCCAGGGACAGGGGAGCCTAGTGAGCTGCCGTCAGAGTCGGACATGACTGAAGCGACTTAGCATAGCATATATAATAAATATATATATATACACACTCTGAAACTCATGACTTTTTTTCAATGAAAGGAAATGAATGGTTCTGCAGTGTCAAAGAGTCAAGAATTTCCAGTTAGCTGTGTGTTTGAAAAAGTGAAAATGTTAGTTGCTCAGTCATGTTTGACTCTTTGCAACCCCAGGGACTGTAGCCCACCAGGGTCCTCTGTCCATGGGATTCTCCAGGCAAGAATTTCCAACCTAGGGATCCAAGCTGGGTTTCTTGCATTGCAGCCAGATTCTTTATCATCTGGACCACCAGGAAGACCAGACTGGTGTGTAAATGAGACAGTTCCTAGCCTGTTCTTGGATAGGTGGTTTTTCCCACAGAGTAGCTTTCTTTCACCGATTGATTCATTCAATCATAAGAACATAACATTTAAAAATAAATAATCCACCAAAATTTAAGATGTTTAAACAGAGTTCAAGCAGTTTCATTACATTGATGTCAAGCTTCTGATTAGATATTTGACTTTAAATTGCTTTTTTGTCATCTCTGAAATAATGGTTATATTTTTTCAGCTTTCTTTTCTAAAATTTAAATGTTTTACTAAAAATTAAATAACCATAGGATGGATATCTGTAATTTTTTTATCCCATTGAAATGCCGATCTGAGTTCTAGGTGCTGGGGAGTATTGATTCAGCCAGAGTAAAGGTCCTTCTACAGATTAACACCAATGCTGAGTGGACTTGAAATACTGCCGTTAAAAGAGATTTAGGTTTAGAAAAAACTGCTACAGCCAAATGAAATTAAACCGATTCCGATGTAAATGTGCGCTTCCCACCCTGCAGCCTTAACTAGCGCTTCTGATTGTCAGTCCTCTCGTGTCTTGTCCTTTTGTATCAGCCACTAACATCTTACCTTTGATTCTTTTTTTTTTAATTAGCGTATAATTGCTTACAGTGTGTCAGTTTCTGCTGTACAGTGTTACGAATCAGCCGTATATATGCATACATCCCAGCCCTCTAGGCCATCGCAGAGCGCAGTGCTGAGCTCCCCGTGCGCTTCAGCAGGCCCCCGCTAGCTGTCTGTCTGCACACGGTGGTGTGTAGACGGCTGTGCTACTCTCTCAATTCACGCCACCCTCTCCCTCCCCCGCTGTGCTCACAAGTCCGTTCACTCTGCGCCTCTGTCCCTACCTTGGAAACAGAATTCATTTGTTCCATTTTTATAGATGCCACATATGGACGTTAATATGCAGTATTTGTTTTTCTCTTTCTGCCTTCACTCTGTATGACACACTCTAGGTCCATCCACATCTTGTTAATGTTTTAAGATATTAGTGGTATGACAGGTTTGGGCTTTTCTACATCATACATTTTGGTTTGGGTTTTTTTCTGTCCCTGTGTCTTTATGGGTGAAAAGTTGGGCGAAAGACCCGATTAGATATGGAAAAGATATGTCTTGCATAATAATAAGAGACATTTTACAGAAAAAGTAAACATGTTAATTGTTCTCTATATGATGTGTAAGTCTGCAATTACATTCAGTCCCCAAGGCACTACTAGGCCTGTGGGTTTCATCATTTGCTAGTTAAACCTGATCAGCGCGCTCAGAATGGCCTGGAACGTTCATTCCTGCAGCTGGAGTACAGGTGTTGGCCGTCATCTCTACTTCTCATGTTACTAGAAGTCTAGGTCAAAAGTTAGATCGAGAAGGAAAACTGATTCATCAGACAGTATTTTATATTGAACTTTACTATGTTTTTCTTCAACAGAAATGCGCATCAAAATATTCATCCAGAAAACCAAGAGCTAGTGAGGGTGCTTCGGGAACAGCTTCAAACAGAACAGGTACTGTCGTGACACAAGTCTGTGCATTTGTGTGAGGAGGGCATAGTCTTACTCCTTTTGCGGAAGAAATAGTGATGAAATGTCAGTAAATTCCTTCCCCAGAAGCATGGGCTTCTCTCCTGCTTGGAGTTACCTTTCCTTATCCTATTGATTGTACATTTTCAGATTAGGCAAATGATTAGCCTTAATCTAATTTAAGATATTTTCATGTGCTAATTTTAACTTGCTTTAAAAGACAGCAGTTTCCTATTTAACTGATAAGGAAAAAAAATCACTGTCTCATTGACTTTAATGAAATGTGGTGAAAAAACTACTCTTTCTAAAATACCTTTCCCTAAGACCTTCAGTTGGAGAAGGAAATGGCAACCCACTCCAGTATTCTTGCCTGGAGAATCCCAGGGATGGGGGAGCCTGGTGGGCTGCCATCTATGGGGTCGCACAGAGTCGGACATGACTGAAGCGACTTAGCAAGACCTTCAAATAAATGACTGTAACGGGTGGGTTTTTTCCTTCTCTGGTCAAAATGAACAAAACTAGCTAGGCAGAGAGAACTCTCCTCTGCCTCGTCTTTGTTTTTAGCTGTATGGGCTCACCAGGAACCAGAAATAATTTCATGAAGGCTGGGTTAAGTAGGATATTATACACCTTCATGGGGCTTCCCAGGTGGCGTTAGTGATAAAGAACCCACCTGCCAGTGCAGGAGTTGTTAAGAGACGTGGGTTTGATCCCTGGGTCGGGAAGATCCCCTGGAGAAGGGCACAGCAACCCACTCCAGTATTCTTGGCTGGAGAATCCCATGGACAGAGAAGGCTGGTGGGCTTACCGTCCATAGGGTCGCAAAGAGTCAGACACGACTGAAGTGACTAACGCACAGCACACCTTCACCTGAGATAGCGAACATAAAATAAAAAAAAGAAACATTAAAAATTGATTGCCTACCCACCAATCCAACTTTAATTCCAAAGAGAGTTTTTATGATATATCCATTTACCTCTTATTTATTAACCATCTACCATATGCCAGATATTGTTCCAGGCATTGGAAATTCATTCATGAACTAAATGGACAAGAATTCTTGCTTCATAGATCTTAAATCCATTGACACAGAAATAGTGTAAACATATCCGTAGTATTGTGTTCCGGAGCTTTTGTTATCAGTAATTCACGCAGGGATGCCGTTTCATAATTTACAAAGTGATTTCACATCTAACTATGTCATTTAATCTCCAAACATGTAACATGGTCAGGGATATATGAATGAAACAGATGTTAGAAACAGAAGAAAGTGAACACTTGGAGAGCTGCTTGGCCTACCGGATTCTTCACCGAATGAAGGCTTCAGCTCAGCCTGCAGAGTAATTCACACTAACTGAACTCTTTCTAGTGGAGTGACTCCAGGGTTAGTCCAGGTGTTCATCTTTAGACTGTGTTCAGGAAGAAAGGCAGAGCCCGGGCAGGGTAAGGGGAACAGCAGCGGAGGCTCGTGAGTTTATGAAACCTGTAAGGCTTGAACTGAGTGCCCGCCGGAGATTTCGAGGACTGCGCAGTCCTGACTGCATCCTCACCTGTGCTTGAGCAAGCAGCTGATTTTGCAATGCCCGTGTGTGCCGTGTCTCAACGTGTGCGCGTTTTTCTCGCCAGGATGCACCTGCTGCTGCCCGACAGCAGTTCTACACTGACATGTACTGTCCGATCTGCTTACACCAAGCTTCCCTCCCCGTGGAGACCAACTGCGGACATCTCTTTTGCGGTGAGCATGCTTCTCTGGGTGAAAGGGATTGTTTAGACCGAGACCTGTGTGTGCGTGTGTGCATGTGAGCGGGAGTCCTAATTTTCTCTCCACCACCGTCTGTATTTTTATGAGTAGGATGGATTGCTTCTGGGATCCTACTCTTCTTTTCAGCCACTTTTATTGAGTGTTCGTGGGCTTAAAAAGAAGAACCTAGTTATTCACCTCCCCAATAAACAGCACTGCGTTTCTTTGAATAGTAAGTGTATCAGCACCACGAGGGAGTCGCTGAAGCCCTTTCTCATCACCTTCTGGGTATCTTCGTTTGTTACTTCTTCTTTCCAAAGGGTCAGGAAGGGTCTTGTCTCGGGGACCTTGCCCGAGACCTTCCCTCAGCTCTGCTACCCCTTTCTCACTCTGAGTCGACGCAGAGGTGCTTCCCTCAGTTCCTGCGTGACCCCCAGAGGCTTGGGAACCCTGGAGCATGTGGAGGAATGAGACGGGACATTGATGTCACTCTTAGTATCCGGGCGGGCGCTGTCTACCCCTGGGTGTTCTTCCCGACCTTCCAGAAAGAGTTCATCGAGAGCAGCGGGGTGTCCTGTAGCTGTTTGCTGGCTATGGTCACGGGAAATGGGGGAAGTTCAGTTATTCCGTGCTTGCTGTGTGCTGGACACAACATACCCGCGTCTCCTCCAAGCCCACAGACAAGGAGACCAAGGTGCAGCTGTGCTGAGGTTTGGCAGAGGGCATCCCAGCTGCAGGCGGACAGAGCTCGGTTTTAAACCTGGTCTAACGTCAAAGCCAGGGCTGAATTCTGCATGATCGCTGGTTTATACCGAGACTCGCTACTTAAGGTTTCTGTCATCACTAGACCTGATTTTTATTGGGACTGTTTCCATTTGAACCAGGATAGGGTTCTCATTGCTCCCCGGCTGTACCCAGTTTCCACGTCCAGACTGATTAAAACTGTGGCGTACATTGATCTGCGCATTGCTCTCTCCCCATGGTGTCTTTTGTCTGAGATTCAGAATTCTGAGGTATACAGTGTTCCTGTGGATGCTGTCGGGGATGAAATAGAATTTGGAACCTGTCCCGGTGACACAGGGTTTTCTATACCTCGTGCTCCTTCCGTCAGTGCTTGCCAGTCCCATTATTGCCTCACCTGTTAATTTCAGCCTCTTCCTCAGGTTTTAGCCTTAAGGAGCTACCGAATTGTAAAACACTATTTCAGCGTCTATCCTTAGTTATCTGTTGGAAGTGCTGGTGAGCAGCAAAATAATGCATGATCAGAGGGGTGGGGGGAATTAAACGGCCATCAGAGAAAACAGCTGCTCCCTGCTCGGAGCTCTGGTCGCTGGTCCTTGTCACTGGAGCCCGTCGCCGAGTCTGGCCGTGGCCCCGGCCATCCTCTCACCCGCGACCCCAGGCCGGCGCTGGGAATCCGGGAGGTCTGGCTGGCTAGTTGGAGTCTGTTTGCCAGGCCTGGCCCTGGCGATTCACTGAGCAGATAACCCGGGCAGCCGAAAGACGGCTGTGCCGTGCTCTTGGTTTTTCACCTCTGGGTCTGAGGCAATAGGTTAGATTCCTCCTGTTATACTGCTCTACTTGTCGGACAGATTTATGTACTGTCTGTGGGTCCAAAGGTTAAAAAAAAAATAGCACCTAGCTATTCAACTTCATAGTAAACAGGAACGTGTCTCTTAGAATAGCAGTTCAAGGATATCGGTATGAGGTGTGTGAGGGGCACTCCAGCTCAGCTCTGTGTGGAACTATAGTTCTGTGCCTTTACACAGCCAAGGATACCAGCAGCCCCCCGCATCCCCTTCCTTGCATTTGTAACCCACGTCATTGTATTTACTTCTCCAGAGATCTTGTGGGGTCTCATTCCCATTTTACAAAATAAACAGATCTGAAGAGATCGTGGCCTTTCTCCCATCATCCAATTGAGGTGGATTGCCCCTTTATTTATTTCAACTTTTTTTTTTAATGTGGACTATTTTTGAAGTCTTGATTGAGTTTGTTACAATATTGCTCCTGTTGTGTACGTTCTGGTTTTTTTTTTGGCCACAAGGCATGTGGCCGAACCTCCCCAACTAGGGTTTGAACCCACACCCTCTGCATTGGAAGGTGAAATCTTACCCTCTGGACCACAGGGACGTGCTGGATCTCCCGTTTAAAGAGGGGAAAAGTTGAGGAAACAAGAAAAAGCATCAGGCACATCCCAGCAGATGTGTGTGAACTGAGTGTTTATTAGTTGGCCCATAGTTTTCCAGTGTAGGCAAGCGGCTGTCACGTAACGTGCAAACAAGGACACCTGCTTTCCGATTGGTGGAAATAAGATTAAATCAGTCAACATGTGTCAAAGCACACTGGACTTTCTGGGTGAAAAGGTACTAGATCTGAGGCGTCTGAGGGGTAATACTCACAGATTATGATCCTTTGCTTTTGCGTAGTTTCCATGTGACATTAGATTGCTCAGAGTATTTAGTAAATATTATTTAACACAGCACTCTGAGAGCAGAAGAAAATCCCAGATACAGGCGGTTTGGCATTTAAATTCCTCTTTAAATTGTTGAACCAGTTTCCCCCACAGTCACTAACATCCAGGTGGGCCAGCCGTGGCTTGCTCACCAGGCCCCTCAGGTACCACTGTTTCTGCCTCTGGCATGCATTCTTTTTTTATTGTAAAACCTGGAGCATCCTCCCCTCCTGTGTTTTGCCAAACTAAATCTTAGCGATCCCACGAAGTTGGGTTCAAATTCTGTACTCTTTTTGCACCAGAAGTTAACGTGGCACAGTTCAGGATTTCGCTCCCTTCTGATTGATTTGAATGTGTCACCTTGGTGTCCTCAGTCTGACTGTCAGCGCTCGCTCTGAACTGTGGACATGTGTTTGATCTGGAAGAATCAGAACAAGGAACACAGAGGCCTAAGCTGGGTGGCTGAGGCGAGAGGAAGAAGACAGAAGGCCCTGGAGGTAGCAGGAGCCAGGAAGCCCTTAGTTCGATGCACAGTGGAACCTGGACAATCTGAGAAAGGGGGCCTGCAGAGAGGAACGTGAACTGGCGCCGTAAACATCAGCCAGTGTTAAAAAATGTTCCTTCTGCGTTTGTTACTAGTCTGAGCTTGAGTGCATATACATGGAGCTCAGTGACCACCACTTTTTAGAGTCTGTGAATCCAGATCCTCCCGTTAGGCTGTGTTTACCTGTTTCACTGCTCGTCAAGACCTGCAAGCAGAGAAGTCCAATCCATCCAGTATAAAAACTGACTCAATTACTTAACTGGATTATGAACTTTCTTTGGGCAGGAAGCATGTAATCTTTGTATCCTTTGGTTCCTTACTCATATTACCTAATTACTGTTACTTAAGCAGCTTGGTTTCCTAAACTTTTAAAAAATATGGAACTTCTGTTTTTAGAACATATGCACCAAATTTGGAATAGAAAATTGACACCGATTTGTCAGTTATCATGTTTACAATCATGTTCAGTTACTTTATTTTGCATAAGAAGTGCAATAATTTCTGTTAAGCCTTAGAGCACTGAAGCAGTTTATGCTTGCTTTGTTTTTTTAATTGGAAGATAATTGCTATACAATGTTATATTGGTTTCTGCTATTCAGCAATGTGAGTCAGCCATATAGATAGGTATATTTCCTCCCTTCTGAGCCACCTGGCCTTCCCTCACCACGCCCCACGAGGTCATCAGAGAGCACCAAGCTGGGTCCCCTGTGATTCCAGCAGTTTTCTGCTCGCTGCTGAGCTGACACATGGGCTGAGTGTATGTTGGTGCTGCTGGCTCAGTTTGGCCCATCCTTCCCACGCCATGCCCACGGGTCTCTCCTCTACATCTACATCTCTGTTCCTGCCCTGTGTGGAGGTTCTTCGGTACCATTTTTCTAGATTCCATATATATGCATTAATATACTATCTTTGTCTTTATTTTTTCACTTACTTCACTATGTACAACAGGCTCTAGGTTCATCCACCTCACTAGAACTGACTCAGATGTAATCTTCTATTGTGTGTGTATACATACGTACCACAGCTGCTTTATCTATTCTTCTGTTGATGGACATCTAAGTTGCTTCCATGCCTAGCTATTGTAAATAGTGCTGCTCTGAACGTGGGGGTACGTGTGTCATTTTCAATTATGATTTCCCTAGGGTATATGCCCAGTAGTGGGATTGCTGGGTCATATGGTAGTTTTATTCCTAGTTTTTTGTTTGTTTTTTTTAAGCAGCCTTCGTACTGTTCTCCATAGAAGCTATATCAATTTACCTTCCCACCAGCCGTGCAAGAGGGTTCCCTTTCTCCCACATCCTCACCTGCATTAAATGTTTGTAGTATTTTTGATGATGACGGTTCTGACTGGTATGAGGTGATACCTCACTGTAGTTTTGATTGGCATTTCTCTTAATAATGAGTGCTGTTGAGCATCTTTTCATGTGTTTGTTGGCCATCTGTATATGTTTCTTTGGAGAAATGTCTGTTTAGCTCTTCGGCCCATGTTTGGTTGGATTGGGCTGTTCATTTTTCTGATACTGAGCTGCATGAGCTGCTTGTATGTTTTGTACAGTAATCATCAGTTGCTTGGTTTGCGATTATTTTCTCCTGTTCTGAAGGTTTTCTTTTCCTCTTGCTGTGCAAAAGCTTTTATGTTTAATTAGGTCCAATTGGTTTATTTTTGTTTTTATTTCCATTACTCTAGGAGCTGGGTCAAAGAGGACTTGTTGCGATTTATGTCAGAGTGTTCTGCCTATGTTTTCCTCTAAGGGTTTTATAGTTTCTGGCTTCATGCTTGCTTTTGATTGTAAAAATGCTTGTATCGTAGCTTGTAATTTAAATTAAAATATATTTCAGTGGTTAGGAATTGTTATTAGATTTGAATTTGCCTGAAGAGTTGGTTGGATGAAGTAAAAAACATTCTAAAGTAGGTGATGATGTTAAAATATTTCAAATATATGAAACTTTTGGGATATATGGGCTTAACAACATCAGTATCGATCTTTTCTTCCCATTAGGTACCTGCATTGTTGCGTACTGGCGATACGGTTCGTGGCTTGGGGCCATCAGTTGTCCAATCTGTAGACAAACGGTAATGTTGGTGTCCAGTAAACATCATTTATACAAGTCCATTTTGTATATTGGGCTTCCCTGGTGTCTCAGCTGGTAAAGAATCCACCTGCAATGCAGGAGACCCCAGTTCAATTCCTGTGTCGAGAAGATCTGCTGGAGAAAGCATCAGCTACCCACTCCAGTATTCTTGGGCTTCCCTGGTGTCTCAGCTGGTAAAGAATCTGCCTTCAGTGTGGGAGACCTGAGCTCAATCCCTGGGTTGGGAAGATCCCCTGAAGAAGGGAAAGACTACCCACTCCAGTATTCTGGCCTGGTGAATTCTATGGACTGTATAGTCCATGAGGTCACAAAGAGTTGGACACGATTATATAGTTTCTGTATCTGACTCTTGAATTATTATATTTTTAGCAGGACTTCATTTATCCAAAGCTTCTATGATGTTTCTCCATTATTTTTTTAAATTCCCAAAGAAGGGAATTCCCTTTGATATCCCTTTAGTTGTTGTGAGGAAAAAAAAAACTGGTAAATGAGTCTCCCACCCCACACCCCAAATCCTAAGAAGTCTTTGCTGTAACTCCAGCAAAGGAATAACTGAACTAGCAATCAGGCTTAAGCAAATATCCCCCACATAGACTTCTTTTGGGAAAAAAAACAAAACTGTTTTTTGGTTGTACTTTATTTTTAATCTACCCTTCCATGCTGAGGATCCAGATAGCTTTAAATGAAGAACAATGCTTTAAAAAAAGATGTCTCTTTTGGCAACAGCAGCCACATTGCATTATGAGAACAGATTAGACCATCCTAGTTGATACAGAAACTACATCAGGAGGACAGCAGTGAGCTTTGATAAACACATATTTAAGGCAGAAATGTTAGGACACATGAGATGCGCCAAATGGTCTCCATTCCTTTGACACACCGGAGATGGAAAATACTGAAAACTCTGAGAAACTGAAGTTCTTTGTTTTTGAATTAATAAATATAGCAAAGTGGGGTGTTCTATCAATTGTACATGGTTTTTCAAAATTTCCTTTCTATTTAATTTTTCATTTAAAATACACGCCTGAAAATGAGTCCTGAACGTGTGGGAGGTCTTCCAGGGCAAATGGAAGTCCTGACCAGGACAAAGAGCTTCCAAGTCGAGAAGCCAGACTTGAGCGCCTCCATTTGCTCACTTTGGCAGCCCCTCTGAGACGGGAAAGGTGTCAACCCAGAGATACCACAGAACAGAACCAGAGAAAGAGCAGCAGGTTTTCAAAAATTCTTTGTCAACTCTAATGGACGTACAGAAAAGCACACAAGTAAAGTACAGCTCACTGACTTACCACAAAGCCACACCTGCGTAACCAGCAAAGGTCCGTCCAGTCAAGGCTATGGTGTTTCCAGTAGTCATGTATAGATGTGAGAGTTGGACCATAAAGAAAGCTGAGTGCCGAAGAATTGATGCTTTGGAACTGTGGTGTTGGAAAAGACTCTTGAGAGTCCCTTGGACTGCAAGGAAATCCAGCCAGTCCATCCTAAAGGAAATCAGCCCTGAATATTCATTGGAAGGACTGATGCTGAAGCTGAAACTGAAACTCCAGTACTTTGGCCACCTGATGCGAAGAACTGACTCCTTTGAAAAGACCCTGATTCTGGAAAAGATTGAAGGCAGGAGAAGGGGATGAGATGGTTGGATGGCATCATCGACTCAATGGACATGAGGTTGGGTAAACTCCAGGAGTTGGTGATGGACAGGAAGGCCTGGCGTGCTGCAGTCCATGGGCTCGCAAAGAGTCGGACACGACCGAGCAACTGAACTGAACGGAGTAACCACCGCCTCGATGAAGAACTGGAAACTGGCTGCAGCCCCAGAAGCCTCTGCAGCACCTCGTCCAAGTCTCTGCCCGCCTCGCCACCTTTCTCTCCTAGAGGTGACCACCGTGTGACTGTCAGGCTGCTGTCGTAAGGACCCTAAGAGTCCTCATCTGGATCAGCCTAATTGGACTATGCTGATAGTTTATAGTTTCATCGCCTCAGCATGCTCGTCTAGATTACTGTTTCATTTTGCCTGATTTGGGACGTTGTATAAATAAAACCATGTAGAATGTATTGTGAAACACAAACACACAGAAACGTACACACACGTGTGTGCCTCTCAGCCATCGTTCTGGCTTATCCACTCCCCTCCGTCACTTTCTTTTTTGGTCAGAGAGACAGGGGTTCAAGGCTTTCTCTTCTCTCCTTCTTGCCTCTTCATCTCCAGATTCTGCCTCTGTCATCCTTTTTGTCACGTGATTAGGAGAAAAGTGATTTTTTGGTCCCACCTCTCCGGCTGATTTCACAAAGTGGTCAACACGGAAGCTTCCCTGCCGACGCACCTCTCATCTCTGCCAGCAACAGGGAGGCCAGGCTGCAGGTCTGCACCGAAGACTTAGTTCCAGCACCTGTTCCCTCTTCCTGCCACCCCACATGGCTTTTCATAAGGCATATGTATATTCGCATCCTTTGGAACACACTTAGGTGGACTAGAGGCTAGAAGGTGGAGATACAGTTCTTTTCATACAATAGCTTGTAGATTCCCCAACTGCAGAGGAAGTGGCCCCCTTCATCTACCTGCCTGACCACCTGCTTCACTGGGGATAGCACGCAGGCTGCTGCCCGTGACTGCAGCAGGCTCACACATTTCCCCTGGGCGTGCACACTTGATAACCAGCGGTCCAGCCACGTTGCTCAGGCAAGCCCCGTGTCAGGCGTTCTAGACACCCCAGACAGAGGAAGTCTTTGCCCTCTGGCACCATTGTAATGCCTGCCCCCGTGCTTCACGACCGCTGCGTTCAAGCCTGCCTCCCCTTCTGTCTAGGGGACTGTCAGCACCGGGGGCAAGGCCACATCTTCACTTTTCTGTATCTAGCATTTAGCACAGTGCCTCGCCCAGAGTAAGCGTTAGCTGCTCAGTCGAGTCCAACTCTTGGCAGCCCCGTGGGCTGTAGTCCACCTAGCTCCTCCATCCATAGGATTTCCCAGGCAAGAATACTGGAGTGGCTTGCCATTCCCTTCTCCAGGGGATCTTCCTGACCCAGGGATTGAACGCAGGTCTCCTGCATAACAGGCGGATTCTTCACTGTCTGAGCCACCAGGGAAGCCCGGCCCAGAGCAGGTGCTCAGTTACTGTTCAGTGAAGAATTCATTGTACTAACAAGCGGCTGCGGCTGCTGTTCCCGTCGCCTGCTGCCCTCTCTCAGTGGCTCCTGTGTTTTGCTGCTTGGGAAGCATCTGAGCAGTCAAGTCCTGGTTCTGTAGCTGAGCTGAGGAAGGGTCGAAAACACAGCGAGACGATTGAAACCCAGATCTATCCTGACCGCTGCCCATTTCTCTGGGAGCTCTTACATTTTAAATGTACTTGTTTTTGAGGTTCCATCATCTTCAGGTTACCCAAGTGTAGCCCCGGGACGTTTGTGATCCTCCTCACCTCTCCACAGAGGAAACAGGGTTAAACGTAGTACTTTATACGAGAGGGTCAAGAGTTACCTTTTCGATCGTTGTAGAGATGGGTGCAGTGACTTCATGTCTCTGTTTTAGCTGGTGGCATTCCAAGAGAATTCAGATGCCGGTGAGGATCAGGAGTCATGACTTTAATTGAAGATGAAGTCCCTGATTTTTCTCTTTCAAAATAATTAGTATATATATTTTTTATGTCACTTTGCTCCTGAGTATTTTCTCATCATTCTCGAATCTTCAAATATCCATTAGCCCAAAGAGAGAACCACTGACTTGCTCCCTGGTGTGGACTGAAAAGTCTTTGAACCATTGTTCATTTTCTTTTACAGGAGTGCAAACAACATTTTGAATTGGATTTTATTGTAAGGAAACAATAACTTATTTTCCTCTCCTCTGTGCCCTTTGTTAAAAGAAGTGAGCGAAATCTAAATTCAGAAGCTTACCTCATTTTACTAAATATAAATACTAACACAAGATGAAAAAAATTAATGCTCCAGAAAGGTGTGCCAACTTTTTTTTTTTCCCCCTGTAATATCCAGGTGACTTTACTGCTACCAGTATTTGGTGAAAATGACCAGTCTCAGGATGTTGTCTCATTGCATCAGGATATCAGTGATTATAACCGGAGATTCTCAGGGCAGCCCAGATCTGTAAGTAATGTTGCAGGGTTGCAGAGTCAGAGTGGAGTGATACTTGTCTTTTGTGAAGTGAGATTTACCAGCAAATACTCTCTAGCTGTGAAAAGTCTGGATGTGTTGGGTAAATTCTTCACTTTCATCGTTGTTGTTTACAGCTCTCCCAAGGACTGGTTTTCTTATCTTTAAAAAATGGTGTTATAAAACTTGTTAGAAAGTGGCACCAGCCAAAAAAAAGGCAACAGAAAACACTGGAGGGAAAGGTAAAATTATCAGACTCTTACACGATTCTAAAATAGGGGTTGTTCATGGGAAACTTACAACTGAGAACTTCCGGAGGGAGTTCTATAGTTGTGTTTCCTCTGTTTATTTACCCTGTGTGAATTGTTTCCTTAAGGAATCCTAAGTTTTGAGGCTTTCGTATGTCAGGTATTTAAAAGCATTCAGTTTTTAAAAGAAACAGTGTTAATTCTACAGCTGCCCCTCCTCCCCCAAAAGGCACCTGATAGATTAAAAACTCACACTTTACTGACTCATCCCAGTGTTCTCCAAATGCAACAGAGGATTCTAGAAGTGCATGTGTGACTGAATATGTACTTTGAAACCCAGAACACACTCAGTACAAACCCATACAGGAGGCTCCAGGTGCTGACATCCACCTGCTCAGCAAGCATCCCAGCGGGATGTTCCTGGTGTCTCAGCCATGAGACATAACATGAAGGGCACTGCCCAGAACGCGTGTCTCTCTGCTTGTCTCCTGGCTTACTTCTCATCCTTCAGGTTGTCCCTAAATGGACCTTCCTCAGAGAGGCTGTCCCTAATCAACTGGGTGGTCTCTGTCCTCGCCCTCTGACCTTGTTTATTACCATTCTCTCAGGAGACAGTTTCCCGAGGGTGAGGACCGCGTTTATTTAGTCACTACTGTAATCTCAGTGCCTGGGATACGGTCAGCCTTACTGTCTGTAGAACTTCAGTCAGTACAGTTCAGTTGCTCAGTCGTGTCTGACTCTTTGCAACCCCATGGACTGCAGGACAGCCTCCCTGTCCATCACCAACTCCCGGAGTTCACTCAGACTCATGTCCATCGAGTCAGTGATGCCATCCAGCCATCTCATCCTCTGTCGTCCCCTTCTCCTCCCGCCTTCAGTCTTTCCCATCTTCAGGGTCTTTTCCAATGAGTTGACTCTTCACCCCAGGTGGCCAAAGTATTGGAGCTTCAGCATCAGTCCTTCCAATGAATATTCAGGACTGATTTCCTTTAGGATGGACTGGTTGGATCTTCTTGCAGTCCAAGAGACTCTCAAGAGTCTTCTCCAGCACCACAGTTCCAAAGCATCAGTTCTTCGGCACTCAGCTTTCTTTATGGTCCAACTCTCACATCCATACATGACTACTGGAAAAACCATAGCTTTGACTGGGCAGACCTTTGTCGGCAAAGTAATGTCTCTGCTTTTTAATATGCTGTCTAGCATATAACTTACTGTCATCCTTAAGATAGAAATGCTACTACACCTCTGTATTAAACACCTATGTAGACTTGTGCTCCCGAGTACGTACTGTGTAGATGTGTGCTCCCATGTACGTACTGTTCCTCATTTGTGATGGCAGGTACATTTAAAGGCATACGTATAGTTTGCCTGTTGTGGATGGTGATGGGCCAGTCTTTTAGATGTCTAAGGTGCAAGAAAAGCTTGACCAGGTCACTACTATCCTCCTTGGGTATTTGGGAGCCTCTTGTGCTGTTTCTTATCTAGCAATTTTCTTACATATCCTCCAGAGGCATCTTAGGACGATTCTTTGAAAATCAGTGTTTCAAATTCAGGAACTACCACTGAGGTTAAAAAAATTCATTTAAAGATATTCATTGATATTTTAAAGTGTGAAGCATACCATTGCTCAGTTATTTTCTGTGTGTCAGATATATACTTGAATGAGTAAGAAAGCTTGGTGTGTGATGAAATTACAGTTTAATAAAGATACTTAGTTCTTAGTTTGGTATTTTACCTCAGAGTTGGAGTCATACTGTGATTAATATACAAATATTTCTTGATGGCCCATTTCATATTTTCTTGTCTAATCACTACAGATTTTGTGTAAATGATAACAGTATGAGAACTGAACAAAATAGCTCTGATAAAGGACAGAGAAGTATTCAAAGGATGTACCAGCTGGTCATTAAAATATTTGAAGAAATTTACCGTAGGCCTTGTGAAAGCTGTATAGCTGTTTTGCTTTAAATATTAGTTTCTTCCATAGAGAACATAAAATTGACCCAGGAAGTGATTCTAAAAAACACCATTCCTGTTTTTTGTGACCAGTTTTCCAAAAGGAGTTACAAGATTTTATCTAGTGGGGTTTTTAAACCTGTTCTCTCATCACTAGCTCAGTTCTTCCCATTTTCACCTCCATTTCCCTCTCAACTTAGATGGCACTTGTTAGACAAAATACATACTTAGCATTGGATTTATGATATTTATGCAGATGGCTAGCAGTAGATGAACGGTGGGCAGGGGAATGACCACAGGAAGTGACGTCCTTCCCCCGGCCAGTTTCTCTTGCATCTCCCAGCCCCTCAGAAATGAGACCTCAAGGGAGTGACTGAAGGGTGCTCATTACTACACGGGACCTTAGGGTCGCGCAGCCGGCCGGCAGCCGCGCAGGGCGAGGGACAAGTCTGCAGTCAGATGGTCGGCTGACTCCCTCGGGGTCATACAGAGAGGCACGGGTACTTTTCTTTTTTAAACAACTTCATTTGCATGTGATTAACATGCCATAAAGTAAACCTGTTTCAATTATATAATTCAGTGGTTTTCAGTATACTTACAGAGTAAATTTAATCTAATTATTACTCTGTTTAAAATCAGAAAAATAATCATTTCCAGATAAGGGTAAGGCCTGGCATACCAAAAATCATTGTGGCAATTAGTAATTCACTTAAACTCAAGTTCGACAGAATAAACATCCTAAGAAGGAAATCAGTTTCATTGATACTCTTAGATGGTCAAAGCCATCCAAGTTGATGTGTCTATATATTTGTATAATACATATATATACTTATATGTTCTATATATATATTGTCTGGCAATTTCTAAAGGTCTTTTATAACAATATCTTTTCTAGTTCTTAATATTCCTTGTGGCATATACTCAGTTAGATGCTGACTTCTCTCGAGTAGGTTAAACAACTTTCCTCAAAGTCACCTGGCTAATAAGGGATTGAGTTTGAGTTCAAGCCCAGATCTGTCCAACCTTAAAGTTGAGACTTGAGCTCAAGCCTCAGCTTAATGCTACACACAGGTTCTTCGTCAGTTTATTTTACTAACTCAAAGTAGAGATAACTTAAATTTTGTATTACTAATACTATATCTTGTATTTTAAGTTTATTGATACTTTAGTTGCTTTTCAGTTATCTGTAATAAGACCTATTTTATAAAAACCTACTAATCAAAGAACTTTTTTAAATAAAATGAGTAAGTAGAACATACTGTGTTCCATCAGTATGTGAAACTCCTTCATTTATGTTAATAACTGCCTGCACGTTTTAAGAAAATTGTATTATTTTGAAGTCTGACACCTTCCATACCAAATCATAATATTTGTTCTTCTTCTGCCAGATTATGGAAAGAATTATGGACCTCCCCACTTTACTGAGGCATGCATTCAGAGAGATGTTTTCAGTCGGGGGCCTTTTCTGGATGTTCCGTATCAGGATAATACTTTGTTTGATGGGAGCGTTTTTCTATCTTATATCCCCGCTAGATTTTGTACCTGAAGCCTTGTTTGGAATTCTTGGCTTTCTCGATGATTTCTTTGTCATCTTTTTGTTGCTCATCTACATCTCTATTATGTATCGAGAAGTAATAACACAGAGACTAAACAGATGAAAAAACATGAGTTTACTAAAACATCTGAGCTGATGTATAACATCAGACAAAAGGACCGTGGCAGTATGAAGCATCTGAATATTATCTAAAGAGCTTAAAACCACTTTATGACAAACATTTGATTATCATTTGGCAAATACCTAGCAATATATGACTGGAATTTTTACATGTCGCAGATTGTAATATTAAGGTTAGAATTAGAATGATTTACAACTGTATCTTGAGTCTGTGTTGTCTATAAACTCTGGAAAAATATGGAATTACATAAAATGGGATGCTTCTTTTTCTTGTATCTTCTCCGCCACCCCCTCAAATTACTCAGATTAATTGAATGTTTAGTGGGATATTGTCAGATGTAGAGTTTATCAGATTATCCTTCTCAGTGAGTACCTACATAATAATATACTGCTATGAGCCTCACCTAAATATTTTTGTTACAATAAAATATTGTACAATATTGGGGAAAAGTCAGTGTTTCTTTGAGTACTAGCTAACTTTTGTGCACTTGAAGCAGTTCTGCTTTTCCACTCTGATATAATTCTTAGTTATCAGCTGAAAGTGAAAGAAGAAACTTGAACTGTGTTAATTTGCTTTCGTTATCTTGGTTTACAGAACACTTAATCAATAGAATTAAGAACCTGTAAGACATCTGTCTGCAGTCAGCACACCTGATACTCTGTTACGGCCTTTCCGTCAGAGTTTGGTCCTTTTATAGGCATAGCATTTAAAAGTTTCGATAACTTCTAAAGGGAATTTTGTTTTTCAGGAGCCTGGGTGATACTGCAGACACATGGCAGCTCAGTGCCTCCCTCGGGAAGGTGGTTCTCATGACTGTGAGCACCAAAGACGTTAGGAGGGGACTCTTTTCTGCTTCGTGTTAGTTGCTCGGTTGTGTCCAACTTTTTGTGACCCCATGGACTGTAGCCCAACAGGCTCCTCTGTCCGTGGGATTCTCCAGGCAAGAATTCTGGAGTGGGTAGCCATTCCCTTCTCCAGAGGATCTTCCCGACCTAAAGATCAAACCTGGGTCTCTTGAATTGCAGGTGATTCTTTACCATTTGAGCCACTAGGGATGCTTATAAGGAGGGCACTAGGATCACGATTTAAATCTGACAAGAGAAATTAACAGTGGGCTGTAGCAACAGGTGGACAGATTTGGTTCATTTTCTGTCAGAAAACTGTTGTAATACTGTCCCTAGATGGCAGGATATAGCCCAGATTCATCAGGCCTCGGGCAGAAGGCAGTGAGTATGGAAGTTATCTCGGTGTTTGGATGACTATGGCATAAGTACCTAAGCTCCCCCCTGCAGTTTTCTGTTTGCGAAGAATCAAAACCGCAAGTATCATGACATCTTAAGTCCTCGGCTGGCACTGCCGTGAGTGACCTGGGCTGCAGGGTGGTCTCTGGTCCCCGGGGTGTGGGCGGTGTCAGCTCTGCCCCTGCAGTCCCCACTGGTCTTCCTGTCCACCCACGCGCCAGGGGGCCTCGCTGTGGACAGAGGGGCAGAAACGTAGATCAGTCCCAGTCTTCCAGGTGAGCCAGGTGCTATCAACTGACGAGATGCTGAATGGTGATATGTCAACAACAGCGTCTTGTCATTTGGGCCTAAGACCAAGCTGCTGCTTGTCAGAGAGGAGAACAGAATTCTTAAGTACAGCACATTGTATTTAAAGCAGTTTCTTGCACACTTTTCAATTTACCCTCAAGACAGTTATGTGAAGGAGGCAGGGTATTAACCTTCCTCTTCACAGATCAAACTCCTGATACAGATGAAAGGGTTTTTCTTTTTTGTCTAAAGTCAGGTGCAAATAAGTGACTGCACTGTTATCAGATGACTAGGATTCCTCCATGGGGAGAAACTGGGATCCTTCGGAAGATGTTTGGAACCTACAGAGGCATAGGAAAGGTCTAGAAAGATGACACATCACAGCTGCACGAATCCTGATTCTACAGTTGCCAGTCTACTTCTCACAGGGTAGCACATTTCACAGGGAAACATTTCAGCTGCACTGACTTGAAAAGCAGTGAGTAGGAGTTTGTTACACCACCATTCACTAGTCTCGAAATGCATCTCCTAACAACTGCACGTTTGGTGTGGGGCTACAGCCGTGTCGTTTGTGAAAGGATTTCATTTTCTGTGCACGTGTTCTGCTTCAAGTGTCACACTTACCGCGCTTTTATTGTAATATCTGGAAGTCCTTCTACAGCTTTCCTGGCAGAGGTGTATTGTACCAACTTTTGTAACATACAACACTGTGTGAAGTCTTACTCAATTGAAAAGGGAACATGCTGGCATCTCAGAATTCTAGAGCTGTTTATTATGTCACTTTGATTGATCACTGATGATAAATGTAAAGGGATCTGAGTATATAAAGCAGGTAGAGTCAATCAGTATTTTAAACACCATAGTAGTACTTCTGTGATTCAGAGTTAGAGCTTATAAATCAAAGCAACAATTTGGATTTTTATAAACAGTAATACTGCAACTTTCACAAAAACAGATGGTCCGACCCCATGAGCAGATGATAACTTGGGCAGCTCTGTGGGGAGCGAGACGGAGGAAACAGTTGTCTAACTGCCCAGTAGACCAGTGGTTCCAGCGACCACCGTTCTCAGCACCTGAAAGCAAGCAACACAAGAAAGGGCCATGCGGGTCCCTGTGCCGTGCAGATGCCTACCTCACAGAGTTGTTTCAGAGGGTTGACGGTTTGGTTCAAACTTTGTGATTTAAGGGTTTGTCAAGCAGTTATTTTGAATAAAAGCAACATATGTAAAATTTAAAAGTGGCTGTTACTGTCTGGTTTCTTTGATACTGTTTGCTTTAATTTCAGAACTCCTGAAATAGCATTCAGTACAATGGTTGTGATGACTTTTTCACCAATTTTGATATTTAAAAATTTTTAAACATAGAAATGTTTTTGAGGAATTTAATCGGGGCAATCTATATTAATTCTAGACAGTTAAGGGTGAAGTTGGAATGAGAGATAAGACTCGTACCCTGATTCCCACCCCATGAGCGTGTATCTTATTGAAATGGTATGGCTGATAACGGAAATGAGTGAGGCATAGGAAAGGGCACTCAAGGTGCTCCGGCCCTAAGGCCTAAGAGTCTCCCCAGAGCAGGCGGGTGGGCTTTAGGGGCTGCTGACAGGAGGTGATCCTGTCGCAGAGGTAAAGAGTCGTTGAGCTTTTGTCGAAGCATCAGAACCAGACCACCGTCGTGGTGTCCGTGTCTGTTCTGAGCGTGGCGTTCTTGCCTGCAGCACATCTGAGATGCTGTCAGTCACCATCTCCCCCATCCAGCGCTGCCCGTCTCATCCCAATCCGGACGGGGTACCAGGGCAGTACACCCGTCAGACAACACGGAGCCTGTCTGAACGCTGTCCTTTTCCTTCCAGACTATCACCTCTTGAGGGGAATGTAGTATGTGACACTGAAGAGGGCTAAACACTAAATAAAGATGCTTTAGTTACGGCTAACAGTTAAGATTTCAATTTCAAAACAAAATTTAAAAATAACTACTTAAAAATATCTAATAATTCAGATCAAAACATTCACTCTGCTAATCAGTATTACAGAAAACCTATAATTTATATCTACATGACAATCTTGTTTCATGAATCCTAGAATGTCAGAGCTATAAGGGACCTTAGAAACCGATGAATTTTTGTGTTTTCTCTGTGAAAATCAGAAACTATGGATAGCTCCCCAGCTACACAGAGGTATAGTTTTGGTTCATTTTCAGGGGATTCCAAGTTAAGAATTCTTCAGTCCTACAACCTCACCCTACAGATGAAAAGAATGAGGCTCAGAGGGAATGAAAGTTTTTTCTATAAAAACTTTATAGAAAAGGTAGTATAGCTGGATAAAAACTAAGACCTAAACTATTAGAGATCAGTGTAGCCTTAGCCTTCTCCAACACCAAAACAAGTGGCTTATTTTTCTTCAGTGTACCCTTCTAGAAAAACACAAAATTTACCCTTTTCAGCTTAAGGGGTAAATATTCTGTGTCCCTTAAAAAAATGTTCTATTAGTAAATGAATTAGCCTCTTAAGACTTTGAAGAACATCAGTCAACAGTAACCTTCAGTTTATCCCTGTTTATTCTCTTAGATGGTCATATAAACCTATGCATGTATTCACCTTTGATATTTATTGAAGGGGTCAAATGAGATTATATGACCGTATAAACAGCTTTCTCTTAACAACAACAAAAAAGGGCGGTTTTGCCTATCTTGTGTGGCCCTTGTTTGCTTAATAAGCTATTTTACTGAAGTCAAACAAACACCAAACATAAGTCATCAGGGTCAGGTGATGCCTTATCATGACATGAACACACCATTCAACCATCACTTCAGTCAACAGAGGTGTCACCACCATCCTATAATTCCCTTCGTGTGCCTGATTTCTTCAACATTATGTTTGTAAGAACTATCCATGTGGTGGGGCTGCTTTATTTTGCTTGCCATATAGTTTTCCATTTATGGCTGTGCCACAACTTATTCAACTATTAATGGACATTTGGGTGGCTTCCATTAACATTTTTAAAAAGCAGACAATCATCTTTGAAAGTATGATGAAGTCTTTGAAAGACTTCCTCGAAGTTATCCCTTGACAAGGAACAGTTAATCCTAGCCTTAGGACATGTTAAGAAATGGACAAAGTAATAAAGAAAAGCTGATGATGGGTTAGAGGTAGTGAAAATTATTTTTATATTAAGCAAATAAATTGGTTTGCAGACCACACAGTGAAAATTTAGTTTGGGGGGATTGTTTTTACAAAGAAAAATACAACACTCAGTTCAATTCAGTAATATATATTTTTAAATTACATGCAATTCACTTTACCAGTAAATTCACCATTTTGAAGTAAGGAAACATTAGGATAATATTCAACAAATAATAAGAATGTTTATTTCATTTCCAAATTATGGATAGCTGGAAGACAGAAGAGGAGAGAAGAACAGAATTTGGGAGGGAAATTCAACTAAATGGAATGACCAGATCACAAACCTCAAAAGCGCAAGCTGGACTGGCTAGGATCATTCACGCTTCTTTAGTAGCCTGCATTTCAAGCCCTGAGAACTGCTTATTCTTTCACTTGTTATACTCCTCACTCCTACAACTCCAATGACCCAGCTTCCAAAACCATTCGCAACCCTCCAAGTCCTCTCCTCTGCTGGGACACAGCTTTTTTTTTTTTTTAAGGCCATCAGCATCTCAGTAAAAAGCACTGCCATCCATCTTACGGGCTCAAGCCAGAAACTCAAGCTCGTGTGTGCACGCATGCACAGCCGTGTCTGACTCTGCCATCCCGTGGACTGTAATCAGCCAGGCTCCTCTGCCTATGCTTTTTCTAGGCAGGAACCCTGGGATGCGTTGCCATTTTCTACTCCACCTTGATTCTTCTCTTCTTCCTTTCCATCTAGCAGCAGGCCCTGGCGTTTCTACCTCTTACATACTTAGCCCCTGACACCACCTTAGACCGAAGGAACCATTCTCTTCCTTGCCTCTTAATTGGTCTGCTCACCTTCTCTGTTACCCCTTTCTGATACACAGTCACAGTGACCTTTTAAATATGTTTATCACATCTCTCTGAGGCCTAAAATGACTCCGTGGCTTCCCACTGCGCTACCATCCAGACCAACAACTTAGGAGCCTTCCCCTCACTTCATGCCCTTCTCCCCTGGCTCACTGGGCTCTACCCACAGCCTCCATTCCGTTCCCAGAAAAGACAGAACTCTACTGCCTGATCGCCTTAGTTAGCACCCATTCCCCTTTTCCCATTCTTTGGTTAAATGTTCCCTTCTCAGACATTAGGCAGTGACCCTCTCCTCTACCCTTATTAGCCTTACAGCATTCTAATGTATCCAGATTCAGGCATCTTGGCACAATGTGATTTTATTTACATTTTTATTGTCTGTCTTCCCCTTACTAGAACAGCTGCTCTATGAAAATGTGTCAGCCTTGCTCACCGATTTAAAAAAAGAGACAGAGAGCCATGAGATGACAACATTCACCATCCACACCGACGAAAGGAGCAAGCCAAGGAGGAAAAACGTCCCTCAGACGGATTTTCCCAACACAGCACCTGGGGGCCGTTAGGATTATTACAGCAGCCAAGGCCTTAGTCTCGGCCTCCCGGGAAGACTGGGCCTGCCGTGTGTGCGGGTGTCCGCTTTTGCTGTTGCGATCTCTTCCCCGAGCTCCTCAGAGCTCTGAATACCTAAAGAGGCAGGTACCGGGATGGAGAGGAGCCCAGCACGTGCTACAAATCACTCCAACTGGGGGTCCCCTTTTAAAGAGACGAACCCAATTATCCGACCACCTCAGCTCTGCACCTGTCCTGCTTCAGGTTGGGCCAGCGGACCCAACAGAATCACCTAGTTTTCCAACCTCAGCCGCACGGGAGACATAAGCCAAGGAAGCATCGAAGGGGTCGGGACTGGTCCTGCGCTCCAGCCCCTCTCCTCCCAGCTAGTTCCTTCTTCCTTCNGATGGGCTCTTCTCCTGCTCCTTTACCTGCTGAGTATTCCTCTGTCTCTTCATCTTGGTTATATTGCTGCGTTTGGGGTGGCCTTTCTATATTCTGGGAATTTGTGGAGTTCTCTTTCTTATGGAGCTTCCTCACTGTGGGTATAGTTGTATCAGTGGCTTGTCAAGATTTCCTGGTTAGGGAGGCTTGTGTTGGGGTTCTGGTGAGTGGAGCTGGGTTTCTTCTCTCTGGAGTTTGCTGCTTTTAATATTTGTTCTTTATGTTTGATCTTTGTTAATTTGATTAATATGTGTCTTGGGATGTTTTTCCTTGGGTTTATCCTGTTTGGGACTCTCTGGGTTTCTTGGACTTGGGTGATTATTTCCTTCCCCATTTTAGGGAAGTTTTCAACTATTATCTCCTCAAGTATTTTATCATGGTCTTTCTTTTTGTCTTCTTCTGGGACTCTTATGATTTTAATGTTGGAGCATTTAATATTGTCCTAGAGGTCTCTGAGATTGTACTCATTTCTTTCAATTCATTTTTCTTTTTTCCTCTCTGATTCATTTATTTCTACCATTGTATCTTCTGTCTCACTAATCCTAGCTTCTGCTCCGTTATTCTACTATATCTTGCCTCGAGAGTGTTTTTGATCTCATTTATTGCATTATTCATTATATATTGACCCTTTCTTATTTTTTCTAGGTCCTTGTTAAACCTTTCTTGCATCTTATCAATCCTTGCCTCCAGGCAATTTATCTGTGATTCCATTTTTATTTCAAGATTTTGGATCATTTTCACTATCATTATTCAGAATTCTTTATCAGGTAGATTCCCTATCTCTTTCTCTTTTGTTTGGTTTGGTGGGCATTTATCATGTTCCTTTACCTGCTGGGTATTCCTCGGTCTCTTCATCTTTTTTTTTTTTTTTGCTGCGTTAGGGGTGGCCTTTCTGTATTCTGGCAGTGTGGTGTTCTGTTTATTGTGGAGTTTCTTCACTCTGGGTGGGGTTGTATCAGTGGCTTGTCAAGGTTTCTTGGTTAGGGAAGCTTGTGTCGGTGTTCTGGTGGGTGGAGCTGGATTTCTTCTCTTTGGAGTGCAATGAAGTATCCAGTAATGAGTTATGAGATGTCAATGGTTTTGGAGTAACTTTGTGTAGCCTGCATATTGAAGCTCAGGGCTGTGTTCCTGTGTTGCTGGAGAATTTGCATGGTATGTCTTGCTCTGGAACTTTTTGGGCCTTGGGTGGTGCTTGGTTTCAGTGTAGGTATGGAGACATTTGATGAGCTCCTATCAGTTAATGTTCCCTGGAGTCAGGAGTTCTCTGGTGTTCTCAGGGTTTGGACTTAAGCCTCCTGCTTCTGGTTTTCAGTCTTATTTTTACAGTAGTCTCAAGACGTCTCCTTCTATACAGCACCATTGATAAAACATCTAGGTTAAAGATGAAAAGTTTCTCCACAGTGAGGGATACCCAGAGAGGTTCACAGAGTTACATGAAGAAGAGAACAGGGAGGAGGGAGTTAGAGGTGACCTGAATGAGATGAGGTGGAATCAAAAGAGAAGAGAGCAAGCTAGCTAGTAATCACTTCCTTATGTGTGTTCCATAGTCTGGACTGCTCAAAGATGTTCATGGAGTTATACAGAGAAGAAAAGAGGGAGGAAGGAGACAGAGGTGGCCAGAAGGATAAAGGGGGGAATCAAAAGGAGAGAGAAAGATCCAGCCCGTAATCAGTTCCTTAAGTGTTCTCCACCGTCTGGAACACACAGAGATTCACAGGGTTGGGTAGATAATAGAAGGGGGAGGGAGGAGACAGAGGCGACCTGGTGGAGAAGAAGAGAGTCCAAAGAGGGAGAAAGCAGTCAAGCTGGTAATCTCACTCCCAAGTAAAAATAGGTACTGAAGATTAGGTTCTTAAAGGTACAAAATTGATAGCAAATACCAAAAAGCAAAGATTAAAAATCTAGAGTAGAAGTTGGAGTTTTAAAAATACAATATTAGAGAAAAAGAAGAAGAAAAGTCACAGAAATTATTAAAAAGAAAATATATATATGAAGTTTGCTTTAAAAAATAGGGTCTTATTTTTTGAAAAGTAATAGTAGGTTATAAAATTGAAAATTAAAGGAGTAATAGAGGACTTAAAAATTAAAAACAAGTTAAGAAAAGAAAAAAAAATTGTAAAAATAGTAAAGATATATCTAGGACTGTCTCTGGTGTTGTTGTGGGCAGTGTGGGGTCAGTTCATTTTCGGCTAGTTCCTTCGTCCAGCTTATATTTCTCAATTTCTATAGGCCCCTTCCTATGTAGTCGGTACTAACTACAGGGTTTTAATCTATTGCACCTGTCACTTCCAAGGCGGTTCCCTCTGTTTTATCTTCTCTGTTTACTGGTCTCTTCAGTGTCTGATTTCCGCCCTGACACAAGGAGGCAGTGGTGGACACTTTTTAAGGCTCACTTGTTCAGTTGTGCTTTTCATTCCAATCCCAAAAAAGGCAATGCCAAAAAATGCTCAAAGTACCGCACAATTGCACTCATCTTCACATGCTAGTAAAGTAATGCTCAAAATTCTCCAAGGCAGGCTTCAGCAATATGTGAACGGGGGTCTTCCTGATGTTCAAGCTGGTTTTAGAAAAGGCAGAGGAACCAGAGATCAAATTGCCAACATCTGCTGGATCATGGAAAAAGCTAGAGTTCCAGAAAAACATCTATTTCTGCTTTATTGACTATGCCAAAGCCTTTGACTGTGTGTATCACAATAAACTGTGGAAAATTCTTCAAGAGATGGGGATACCAGACCACCTAACCTGTCTCTTAAGAAATCTGTGTGCAGGCCAGGAAGCAACAGTTAGAACTGGAGATGGAACAACAGACTGGTTCCAAATAGGAAAAGGAGTACGTCAAGGCTGTATATTGTCACCTGCTTAACTTCTATGCAGAGTACATCATGAGAAACACTGGACTGGAAGAAACACAAGCTGGAATCAAGATTGCCGGGAGAAATATCAATAACCTCAGATATGCAGATGACACCACCCTTATAACAGAAAGTGAAGAGGAACTAAAAAGCCTCTTGATGAAAGAGGAGAGTGAAAAAATTGACTTAATGCTCGACATTCAGAAAACGAAGATCATGGCATCCGGTCCCATCACTTCTTGGGAAATAGATGGGGAAACAGTGGAAACAGTGTTAGACTTATTTTTTTGGGCTCCAAAATCACTGTAGATGGTGACTGCAGCCATGAAATTAAAGGATGTTTACTCCTTGGAAGAAAAGTTCTGACCAACCTAGACAGCATATTCAAAAGCAGAGACATTACATTGCCAACTAAGTTTCATCTAGTCAAAGCTATGGTTTTTCCTGTGGTCATGTATTGATGTGAGAGTTGGACTGTGAAGAAGGCTGAGCGCTGAAGAATTGATGCTTTTGAACTGTGATGTTGGAGAAGACTCTTGAGAGTCCCTTGGACTGCAAAGAGATCCAACCAGTCCATTCTGAAGGAGATAAGCCCTTGGTATTCTTTGGAAGGAATGATGCTGAAGCTGAAACTCCAGTACTTTGGCCACCTCATGAGAAGAGTTGACTCATTGGAAAAGACTCTGATGCTGGGAGGGATTGGGGGCAGGAGGAGAAGGGGACGACAGAGGATGAGATGGCTGGATGGCATCACCATGGCATCATGATGGACGTGAGTCTGAGTGAACTCTGAGAGATGGTGATGGACAGGGAGGCCTGGCGTGCTGCGATTCATGGGGTCGCAAAGAGTCAGATACAACTGAGCGACTGAACTGAACTGAACTGAGTCAGTCTTTTTTTCTGTGAGCAGGCTTAGGTTAGGGCTTTTCGGTTGGTAGCTATCCCACAGTCTGGTTTGATAGCCCAAGTTAGTTCCTTCAGATTGCCCTCGGGGCATTCAGGCCTGGTCCTTACTCTAAGCAATGCAGCCCATGCCTCCCTGTCCAGCCCCTGCTTGCTAGTTGTGGATGCAGACATCTAAGCTGCTTCTCCACTGAGAGAGTTACCGTTGGGCACATAATCTGTGGTTTTTAATTATTTATTTATTCTTCGTCCCAGTAATGCTGCCCTCTGTGGTTCCAAGTCTTGCCACACACTCGGCAATGGGAGTTTCCTGGTGTTTGGAAACTTCTCTCTTTTTTAAGACTCCCTTCCTGGAAGAGAGGTCCATCCTACCTCTTTTGTCTCTCTTTTTGTCTTTTATAATTTTTCCTACCTCCTTTCAAAGACAATGGGCTGCTTTTCTGGGTGCCTGATGTCCTCTGCCAGCATTCAGAAGTTGTTTTGTGGAATTTACTCAGCGTTCAAATGTTCTTTTGATGAATTTGTCAGGGAGAAAGTGATCTCCCCATACTATTCCTCCACCATCTTAGGACCACCTCCTCTCTTTTTTTTTGATGTTCTTTTTCAAGCCTTTATCAATCATAGTAGAAAAACTTTCATATACATATATAAAAATAATACATATCATGTATATGTTTCAGAAAAGTTATGACTTTTTGCTTAACTAAAAATTCTATGACATTTTGATTCCACATATGTGACTTTGCATTAATAGAATTCTAGATATCTAATTTAAAAATATATATATGCAACAAGAAACTCCAATACTTTGGACACCTGATGTGACCAGCCGACTCATTGGAAAAGACCTCAATACTGGGAAAGAATTGAAGGGAAAAGGAGAAGGGGTGACAGGGGATGAGATGGTTGATAGCATCACCAACTCAATGGGCATGAATTTTTTTAATTAATTAATTTATTTTAATTGGAGGTTACTTTACAATATTATGGTGGTTTTTGCCGTACATCAACATGAATCAGCCACAGGTGTACATGTTTTCCCCCAACCTGAACCCCTCTCACTTCCCTACCCAACCCATCCCTCTGGGTTACCTCAGAGCACTTGCACTGTCATCTGGTTTACATATGGTTGTATACATGTTTCAATGCTATTCTCTCAAATCATCCCACTATCACCTTCTCCCACACAGTCCAATATATTTTTTAGCAAACTCCCAGAGATAGTGAAGGATAAACGACTATGGCATGGGGTCACAAAGAATTGGACATGACTTACTGACCGAATAGCAACAAAATGATCATATCTGACTCTTTGTGACCTCATGGACTATACAGTCCATGGAATTCTACAGACCAGAACACTGGAGTGGGGACCTTTCCTTTCTCTAGGGGGTCTTCCCAACCCAGGGGTCAAACCTAGGTCTCCTGCATTTCAGGCAGATTCTTTACCAGCTGAGCCACAGAGGAAGCCCAAGAATATTGGAGTGGGTAGCCTATCCCTTCTCCAACAGATCTTCCTGACCTGCATTGCAGGTGGATTCTTTACAACTGAGCTATCAGGGAAGCCTAGTAAGTGCTGAAAAATCGACAAGTCTTGAAATTTCCCTTATGTTTTGCTAAAAACTATAATTATATTAGTAATTATAACTTTAAAAATCAATAATATTTACTACACACATGCAAGTTGTGCAGCTTTAGCAACCACATTTGAATGAGGAGCCGTGGCAAAACTTTTCTTCTATTCCTCTTTAACACAGAAAGCTCAACCTGGTGCTTTGTGACAACCTAAGAGCATGGGTTGGAAAATTAGAAAATTCATCCATGGCCAAAGGACTGGAAAAGGTCAGTTTTCAGTCCAATCCCAAAGGCAATGCCAAAGAATGGTCAAACTACCACACAATTGTACTCATCTCACATGCTACTAAAGTAATGCTCAGAATTTTCCAAGCCAAGCTTCAACAATACATGAACTGTGAACTCCCAGATGTTCAAGCTGGGTTTAGAAAAGGCAGAGGAATCAGAGATCAAATTGCCAGTATCAGCTGGATCATTGAAAAAGCCAGAGAGTTCCAGAAATAACATCTATTTCTGCTTTATTGACTATAGCAAAGCCTTTGATTGTGTGGATCACAATAAACTGTGGAAAATTCGGAAAGAGATGGGAATACCAGACCACCTGACCTGCCTTTTGAGAAACCTGTATGCATGTCAGGAAGCAACAGTTAAAACTGGACATGGAACAACAGACTGGATCCAAATAGGAAAAGGAGGACATCAAGGCTGTATATTGTCATCCTGCTTATTTGACTGATATGCAGAGTGTATCATGAGAAACACTGGGCTGGAAGAAGTACAAGCTGGAATCAAGACTGCAGGGAGAAATATCAATAACCTCAGATATGCAGATGACACCACCCTTATGGTAGAAAGTGAGGAAGAACTAAAGAACCTCTTGATGAAAGTGAAAGAGGAGAGTGAAAAAGTTGGCTTCATTGAAACATGTATAATATCATATAAGAAACGAATCGCCAGTCTAGGTTCGATGCAGGATACAGGATGCTTGGGGCTGGTGCACTGGGATGTCCCAGAGGGATGGTATGGGGAGGGAGGTGTAGGGGGGTTCAGGATTGGGAACACGTGTATACCCATGGTGGATTCATGTTGATGTATGGCAAAACCAATACATTATTGTAAAGTAAAAAAGTAAAATATAATACTTTCAAGTAGCAAGTGTCTTTTAATTTCATGGCTGCAGTCACTGTCTGCAGTGATTTTGGAGCACGAGAAAATAAAATCTGCCACTGTTTCCCCATCTATTTGCCATGAAGTGATGGGACAGGATGCATAATCATCGTTTCTGAATGTTGAGTTTTAAACCAGCTTTCTCACTCTCTTCTCTAACCCTCATCAATGGCTGTTCAGTTCCTCTTTGCTTTCTGCCATTAGAGTGGTATCATCTGCCTATCTGAAACTGTTAATATTTCTTCCAGCAAACTTGATTCCAGTGTGCTCCTTCCAGCCCAGTATTTCAAATGATGTACTCTGCATATAAGTTAAATAAGCAAGATGATAATATACAGCCTTGACATACTCCTTTCCCAATTTTGAAACAATTAACTGTCCCATGTCTGATCCTTAACTGTTGCTTCTTGACCTGCATTCAGGTTTCTCAGGAACCAGGTAAGGTGGTCTAGTATTCCCATCTCTTTAAAAATTTTCCCCAGTTTTTTTTTTTTTTTTGATCCACAAAGTCATTGAGGCTTTAGTGTACTCAATGAAGAAGTGGATGTTTCTCTGGAGTTCCCTTAGCTTTCCTATGATCCAGTAGTTATCAGCAATTTGAGTTCTGGTTCTTCTGTCTTTTCTAAATCAAGCTTGTATACCTTGCTAGCACATGAAATGAGCTATTTTGGGGGTATAAATTGGTGCTTATTTTTTGTGTGAAGTACAGTGTATAAGTCAATGTACTTTTCTTTGCCCTATGAATTTTTAATTATTTCAGCACCATTTGTTGAAAAAACTGTCTTGCCTTACACCTTTTAAAAACAAATATTTGACCATATCACTGTTGGTGTGGGGCTTCCCTCATAGCTCATTTGGAAAATAATCTGCCTGTCATATTCTGGCCTAGGGAATTCCATGGACTGTATAGTCTATGGGGTCGCAAAGAGTCAGACACGACTGAGCAACTTTCACTTACACTTTCTGTTGGGCTATTTGTGGGCTCTATTCTGGTTATATTCTCTATGGGTCTATCCTTTCACCAATATCACACAGATTTCTGTAACTTTATAGTCTTGAAAATTTCCAGCATTTTCTTCACATTTAAAGTTGTGTTGGCTATTCAAGTCCATTTCCATATAAATTTCAGAATCACTTTGTCACTATCTACAAATAGTTTTTTAGATTTTGATCAAGACTACTTCAAATCTATAAATCACATAGAAAACAGTAATTAGTCTTCAGTCCATGAATATAAGGTAAATAAGAAGATATTACTTATTTAAGTCTTCTTTGATTTTTTTTCACCAGTCTTTGTAATTTTTAGCATATAGATCTAGCACATACTTTTATAGGTTTATACCTAATTATTTTATTATTGATGTATTATATTTATTTCCATTTCAATTAATCATTGCTGATATACAGAAACATAAATTTTTGCATAATAATCATGTATCCTGTGACCTTCTTAAACTCACTTGCTAGAGAAACATTTTTTAACAGATTGTTTAGAATTAAATATATAATTGTTCACTTGCTGAGTTATAACTGACTCTTTGCAACTCCATGGACTGTAACATGCCAGGCTCCATGGGGTTCTAGAAGCAAGAATACTGGAATGGGTTGCCATTTCCTTTTCCAATGTACATAATTATGTGGTGTTTAGAGACCATGTCATCACTTCTCTTTTCCCACTCCACATACTACTTACTTATTTTTCTTCTATTATTAAACTACTTTGGACTTTCACTGTGAATTTGGATAGTAGTGGTGAAGGAGGATATCCTTGCCTTGTTCCAAATCTTCAGTTCAGTTCATTTCAGTCGCTCAGTCGTGTCCGACTCTTTGTGACCCCATGAATCGCAGCACGCCAGGCCTCCCTGTCCATCACCAACTCCTGGAGTTCACTCAGACTCACGTCCATTGAGTTGGTGATGTCATCCAGCTACCTCATCCTCTGTTGTCCCCTTCTCCTCCTGGCCTCAATCCCTTCCAGCATCAGAGTCTTTTCCAATGAGTCAACTCTTCGCATGAGGTGGCCAAAGTACTGGAGTTTCAGCTATAGCATACAAATCTTAGTGGATAATACTTCAATCTTTTACCATTAAATATGATGTTAGCAATTGGATTTTTGTTTTGTGGATATCAATATTAGTTTGCTAGGGCTTCCAAACGAAATATAACAGACTAGGTGATTTAAACAGCTTAAATTTATTTCTTATAGGGTTCAAGGGAAGAAATCAAAGATCACCAGGATGTCAACAGGCTTGATTTCTTCTGGGGCCTCTGTCCTTGGCTTTCAGATGGCTGCTTTCTTGATGTATCTCCTCATGGCCTTTTCTTTGTTTGCCCACATCCCCAGTGTCTCTCTGTGTGTCCAAACTTCCTCTTCCTATCATAAGGTTCTTTATCAAGTGACAGAAGTTTATTACTAGTTTCAAAACTAGTCTCAAGCTTTCTAAGATATTTTTTTCATGAATAGATGTCAACTTTTATCAAATGTTTTTCTGCATTTATTGAAAATAATTGTATGATTTTTCTTCTTTGATTCTTAATGTTCAGCCAATTCTGCTTTCTTGAGGATGCTGTATCATTATATTGGGTTGGCTAAAGAGTTCCATTGGTTTTTAAGTAAAAATAAAAGATACAGTTTTCAATTTCACCAAGAACTTTATTGGACAACATATTCACTATTTTTTTCCACTATCTTCTATCATTTTTCAGACAACTTAATAATTCTATCTTCTCAAAAATTTTTATCTTTTTGAGCAAAGAGCTGTTCTGGGTGCCTTTTGTAGTCTTCCAGGGAATTGCAAAATTTTTTTTTTTTCCATTAAGAGAATTTTGTAAAGGCCAGAATAATTGGAAATCTGAGTTGCAATGCCTGGTGAATATGGCAGTTGAGTCAGAACTTCCCAGCCAAACTGTAACAATTTTTTGCCTGGTTATCAAAGAAACATGCATTATCCTTATGGAAGATTATGCATTTTCTGTTGACTAATTCTGGACCTTTTTTTGTCAAGTGTTGCTTTCAGTTGGTCTAATTGAGAGCAGTACTTGTTGGAATTAACCATTTGGTTTTCCAAAAAGAGCTCATAATTAGAAGACTCCCTTCCAATTCCACCATATATATATCACCTTCTTTGGATGAAGATTGGCCTTTGGTGTGGTTGGTGGTGGTTCATTTCACTTGTCTCATGAACTCACCCATTCCACATTATTATAAAGTATCCACTTTATATTGCCCATCACAATTTGTTTTATTTTTTTATTTTTTTTTTTTTAGCCTTTGGTCAATTATTTATTTACTTGATAAACATATATTTAAAGACTTCATACCAGGATATGCAGTCAATATGAAAAAAAATCATATAACGCCTTCAGTTTATAAACAGTTTCATGTGGGTAATCCATCGGCTTTCCCAGCATACAATTTGTTTTAAAAACAGAAAGTATTTGTTATGTTTAAGTAGAGAATTTCATGCAGAAGTCAAGAAGTTGTTTTTTTTTTTTTTTTAGTTTTAACTTATACAGTACCCAAACATCAAAGTGATTAACATAAACAGTGTGTCAGTCGCTCCATCATGTCTGAATCTTTGTGACTGCACAAACTATATCCTGCCAGGCTCCTCTGTCCATTGAATTCTCCAGGCAAGAATACTGGAGTCAGTAGCCATTTCCTTTTCCAAGGGATCTTCCTGAACCAGGGATCAGACCTGCATCTCCCATACTGCAGGCAGATTCTTTACCATCTAAGCAACAGGAAACATAACCAAGCTGGTAAAAATTATTTTCAACTCTCGACTTGGATATTTTGAGTGTCTTCTATTTTCCATAGTATATAACATTGAATGTTCTTAACTAATATCTTGATTTGATCATCTTCAACTGGTCTACCCAACCATGGAGCATTGTCCAGCAAGAGATTTCCAGTACAAAAGTTTGCAAACCACTTTTGACACATTCAATCAATCACAGCACCTTCTCCACGCACTGCAGAAACTCTTTCTTTGCATTTCACTTGTGTTTTTAACCTTGAAATAATAAAGATTTTTTTCTTCCATATTCAATATTAAAATGGCTACACAAAATTCATCAATTTCAATGTTTTTTAATGCACGCTGATATGACAGCTCTCACATTATAATCTAACAGAATTGTTTTGAATGAAATTAAAGAAAACTAACCCATACTAGGGGGCTTCCATGGTGGCTCAGAAGGTAAAGAAATCTGCCTGCAATGCAGGTTACCCAGACTCAATTTCTGGGTTGGGGAGATCCCTTGGAGAAGGAATGGAAGAGGAGCTTGGCAGCCTACCACCCAAGGGGTTGCAAAGAATCAGACACAACTGAAGAACTAAAGAAAGCCCTTCTAGAGCCATCTTATGGGAAAAAATGAACTTTTTGACCAACTCAATCTTTTCATTGTTTAATTTGATTTGGTACTATTTTGCCAAAGATATTTGCATATATGATCATGAGAGATATTGGTCTTTCATTTTCCTTTTCTTGCAATGTATTTGCTTTTAGAATCAGGGTAGTGTTAAGCTTGAAAAATGAGTTGATTCTCATATTTTTTAGATGACATTGTGCATGATTGTAATTATTTCTTCTTTAAATATTACATAAAATTTGCATTGCAGCCATCTATGCCTGAAGATTTCTTCACTGGTGGTGTTTGTGAATTCAATTCCTTTGATAGATATAGAATTCTTCTGGCATTGCAATAATTTATACTATCATTTTCCATAAAGAGAAGAGAAAAATATTCAATCTTCCCTCCAGCATGGTTGATGGGTATCGGTTGTTTTATTAGTGATAGGATCCATAAAATATGAGCCTGTCACACTGACATATGCACTATTTGTAAAATACAGGTTTTTCTCCCAACACAAGAGGTCTGATTATATACAATTTTAAAACAATTCCCACAGAAAAAGAAAATGCACGGTCTTTTTATAAATACAACTTTTATTATTACACACTTTATTAAGTATACACTATGTTTATGAAAC
>SJYQ01012328.1:45509-70009 GCA_006410935.1 Redunca redunca
AATCAAGATGAGAATGATAAGTTTATAGTAAATTTTAATATGAAATCTACAGAACTAAACTGGAAAATTCACAGAGAACTATTTCAGTAGCAAATTGAAAACAAACATCCAAGAGCTACTCTCAACCACAGTTGGGGAAGGAAATCAGTTAAATTTGACAACTCTTTAGAGAAATATTTTAAGCTTTAAAATTTATGATGTTAAAAATCTTAGAAAAATTCTGAAATTGTTATTTCATAACACAAATGTGTTTCTTTACTCAAATTCATTTAGTGCCAAAGTCTATCTCAATTATGAACATAAGTGTGAAAAATTTGCTTTTAAAATGATATATTTACATATAGAATTTAGTTTTACAATATAAAATATCCCACTATAGCTAAACAAATTTCCTGAGAAATTTGTGTATAGCTAAACAGATTTCCTGAGAAATCTGTATGCAGGTCAAGAAGCAACAGTTAGAACTGGATATGGAATAACAGGCTGGTTCCAAATCAGGAAAGGAGTACGTCAAGGCTGTATTTTTCACCCTGCTTATTTGACTGATATGCAGAGTACATTATGTGAAATGCTGGGCTGGATGAAGCACAAGCTGGAATCAAGATTGTCAGCAGAAATATCAATAACCTCAGACATGCACCACACTTATGGCAGAAAGCAAAGAAGAACTAAAGAGCCTCTTGATGAAAATGAAAGAGGAGAGTGAAAAAGTTGGCCTAAAACTCAACATTCAGAAAACTAAGATCATGGCATCTGGTCCCATCACTTCATGGCAAATAGATGGGGAAACAGTGGAAAGTAAGAAACTAGTTTTTGGAGCTCCAAAATCACTGCAGATAGTGACTACAGCCATGAAATGAAAAGACGCTTACCCCTTGGAAGGAAAGTTATGACCAACCTAGACAGCGTATTCAAAAGCAGAGACATTACTTTACCAACAAAGGTCCATCTAGTCAAAGCTAGTTTTTCTAGTAGTCATGTATGGATATGATAGTTGGACTATAAAGAAAGCTGAGCACTAAAGAATTGATGCTTTTGAACTGTGGTGTCGAAGATTCTTGAGAGTCCCTTGAACTGTAAGGAAATCCAAGCTGTCTATCCCAAAGGAAATCAGTCCTGAATATTCACTTGAAGGATTGAAGCTGAAGCTGAAAGTCCAATACTTTGATGCGAAGAGCTGACACATGGAAAATACCCTGATGCTGGAAAAGACTGAAGGCAGGAGAAGGGGATGACAGAGGATGAGATGTTTGGATGGCATCACCGAATCAATAGACTTGAGTTTGAGCAAGCTCGGGGATTGGGTGGTGGACAGGGAAGCCTGGCATGCTGCAGTCCATGGGGGTCACAAGGAGTTGGACATGACTGAGTGAAGCAGAGTGACAATATACAACCTTGACGTACTCCTGTCCCAATTTTAAATCAGTCCGCTGTATACATGTCTGGTTTTAACTGTTGCTTTTTGACTTGTAAACAGGTTTCTCAGGAGGCAGGTAGGTATGGTGGTCTTGTATTCCCTTTTCTTTCAGAATTTCCCGCAATTTGTAGTTGTCCACAGAGTCAAAGGCTTTAGCGTAGTCCATGAAGCAGAGGTAGATGTTTTTTCTCAAATTCTCTTGATTTTTCTATGATACAATGGTTGTTGGCAATTTGATTTCTGGCTCCTCTGCCTCTTCTAAATCCAGCTTGAACATCTGAAATTTCACAGTTCTTGTACTGCTGAAGCCTGGTGTGCAGTACTCGTTCAATGAAATCAAGTGAAAATAATACATGAGTGAAAAGATAGAACTGAATGAGAAAGAAAACTCTTAGATCAGAGATTTTTGACCTAATAAAAATCTAAATGACAATTACAGGAGGCACTGAAATTACTGACATTCCTCTTTGAGGAACAGACTCATGGATTTATGTTCTATGCACTACATTAAAAATAAAGGATTATAAAGTATTTTTCTAATATCAACATAAGAAAATATTGGTGAGCTATCCAAACTGTATTACTGAATAAAAAATAATATATAAGAACCTACAAATGGTCATATCTACTTTGATCATTGTATTGAAAAACATCAGATAGACATACATGTAAGAAATTAAAATTTGCATTGGGTCCTTCTTTCTATTATATCTACTATAATACAGGGAAAGGCTACAAACATCTGTTTTCAATTCTCCCATTAAAAATTTTACATGAAGATTCAGTAAAAATTCAATAGAAAGGAAAATATGCACATGTAATTTCTTTAAGAATAAATTCTGATCTAATTTTAGAATTTTAGAACTGTTGATATGCTTGGTTCTAATGTTTTTAATATTTACACTCAACACTAATCTTTCTTCTGAGCCTAGGAATCCCATAAATATGATGGGATAAACATTTTTAAGCAGTGACCTAGAATCCTGAAAGATGAGAGAACTCCAAAAGATTATAACTCATCTTTTGACAGATTTAATGTAGTGGGTTGGATGGAGCATCTCCCTCACTCCACCCACCAAATTCTTGTTTATCCAAGAATTTCAGAATCCGATCTTATTTGGAAATGGGAGCTTTGGAGATGTAATTAAGGATCAAGATGAACTCATGGGCCTCCCAGGTGGCACTAGTGGTAAAGAACCTGCCTGCCAATGCAGGAGATGTAAGAGATGAGGGTTTGACCCCTGGATTGCGACTACCCCCTGGAGGAGGGCATAGCAACCCACTCCAGTATTCTTGCCTGGAGAATCCCTTGGACTGAGTAGCCTCCCAGAATACAGTCCATAGGGTCCCAAAGAGTTGGACATGAGAGAAGCCACTTAGCACACACCCATGCAAGGTGAACTCATGCTGCTTTAGAGTTGGCTGTAAATCCAATGAAAAAGACATGAATAGGCAGTGGGGAGAAGGCCACTTGAAGACAGAGGCAGAGATTAGAGTGATGTGGTCAAGGACACACAAAGAGCTGGAAGAGGCAATGAAACATTTTCCCTAGTACCTTTAGAGGTAGTGTGACTCTATCAATACCTTGACTTCTGTCCTCCAGAACCATGAAAGGATAAATCCCTGTTAAGTTTGCAGCAATTTGTTTCAGCAGCCACAAGAAACTAATACAATGGGTATGATCTACTCCAATGCTTCACAGTCGCAAATTTAATCTGTAGGCAGGTGTTCATGTCCATTGAATTGGTGATGTGATCCAACCATCTCATCCTCTGTTGCCCTTTTCTCCTTCTCCAATCTACAGTCTTTTATAACATCAGGGTCTTTTCCGATGAGTTGACTGTTCACATCTGGTGGTCAAAGTATTGAAGCTTCAGTGTCAACATCAGTCCTTCCAATGAGTATTCAGGGTTTATTTCCTTTAAGATTGATTGTTTGATCTCATTGTTGTCCAAGGGACTCTCAAGAGTCTTCTCCAGCACCACAGTTTGAAAGCATCAATCCTTCAGCCCTCTGTCTTCTTTATTGTCCAGCTCTCACATCCATACACAACTGCTAGAAAGACCATAGCTTTGACTATGAGGATTTTGTAGGCAAAGTAATGTCTTTGCTTTTTAGCATATTGGCTAGTTTGCCATAACTTTTCTGTCAAGAAGCATTCGTCTTCTTATTTCATGGCTACACAGTGATGTTGGACACAAGAAGGGGAAATCTGTCACTACTTCCAACTTTTCCTCTTCTATTTGCCATGAAATGATGGGACTGGATGCCATGATCTTAGTTTTTTTCAATACTGAGTTTTAAGCCAGCTTTTTCTCTCTTCTTCACCCTCATTACGAGGTTCTTTAGTTCTTCTTCGCTTTCTGCCATTAGAGTGATATCATCCCCATATCTGAGGTTGTTGATATTTCTCTGGGAAGTCTTGATTCCAGCTTGTCATTCATCCAACCTGGCATTTCACATGACATGATCTGTGTATAAGTTAAATAAATGGGTGACAAACAGCCTTGTACTTCCTTTCTCAATCCTGAACCAGTCAGTTGTTCCATATAAGGTTCTGTTTCTTCTTGAACAACATACAGGTTTTTCAGGAGACAGGTAAGATGTTCTGGTTTTCTCATCTCTTTTAGACTTTTCCAATGTACACCCATGGTGGATTCAGGCTGATGTATGGCAAAACCAATACAGTATTGTAAAGTAAACTAAAAATAAAATAAAATGAAAAAAAAAAATGTAATTATAGTATGTAAGCTCTAAGAGGCCTGGAAATTTTGTTTCTTTTGTTCAGTGTTGTACCTAGAACAGAACAAGGACTTCACATGTATTTGTTTAGTAAATAAAAAATTTTTTCTTAAAAAAAGGGGGGGAAAAAAGAGTTTTCCACAGTTTGTTATGATCCATACAGTCAAAGGCTTTAGAGTACTCAATGAAACAGAGGGGTTTTTTTGGAAATCCCTTGCTTTTTCTATGATTCAGCAAATGTTGGCAATTTGATGTCTGGTTCCTCTCCCTTTTCTAAACCAAGCTTGAACATCTGGAATTTCTCAGGTCACATGATGCTGAAGCCTAGCTTGGAGGATTTTGAGCATAACCTTACTAGTATGGGAGATGAGTGCAATTGCCCAGTGGTTTAAACATTCTTTAGTACTGCCCTTCTTGGGAATTTGAATGAAGACTCATCTTTTCCAGTCCTGTGGCCACTTCTGGATTTTCCATATTTGCAGACATATTGAGTGCAGAACTTTAACACCACCATTTTTTAGGATTTTAAATAGCTCTACTGGAATTATATCACCTCCACTAGCTTTATTGGCAACAGTGCTTCCTAAGGCCCATCTGACTTCATACTCCAGAATGTCTGGCTCTAAGTGAGTGACCACACCATTGTGGTTATCCGGGTCATTAAGATATTTTATGTAGGGTTCTTCTTTGTATTCTTGCCATCTCTTTTTTTTCTTTTGTACAAAATTCCTTTATTATAGTGCAAACAACTCTCAGCAGTGACATCATAATGCTAAAACACATTTAGCAACATTTTACACCACGCAGTAAATAAGAAAGTGTTTCTTTGAAAATATGTCATCATAGGAACATTATTTCTACATTAATAATGTAGCTGGAAAACACCAAGGGTGTTTCTCTCAAGGCAAAATGGCTCCCGCCCTCTTTTTGGATATTTTCTTAATACAAATGAAAGGATTTGCCATTTTAACAAATCATCAACAATTCTAAGAACGATCCCTCTGGAGGTTTTGAACTAAGGTTGGCATGATTTGAAATGGGGTTTCAAATTTTTTAAAAAAAATTAAGTCAATTCTGGGATAGCCCAGAAAGTAGAAGTCACTTCTATTAACTTTTAAGTAGATATATACATTCACTCCAATTTTGATGCAGAAATGAACAGATTATCAAAAGCCTGCCTATTATTCCCCCAGAGCCTGATTGTTATTTATGTTCCTTGGTTTTGGTCATATTGCAGAATTAGGGCTCTGGTCAGGAATAAAATCTTACACACCCAAATGCTTTCCTGTGAAGCTTAAAATTGCACTTTTCATCCTGAATTCCCACCTTAGACCTCACATGCAAATGAGAGGATGTGAACAGTTTCCAGTTTACAGCTAATGTTTAATACAGCTGGATTCAGTTCAGTTCAGTTCAGTCGCTCAGTCATGTCCGACTCTTTGTGACCCCATGAACCGCAGCACGCCAGGCCTCCCTGTCCATCACCAACTCCCGGAGTTCACCCAAACTCATATCCATTGAGTCGGTGATGCCATCCAGCCATCTCAAACTCTGTCATCCCCTTCTCCTCCTGCCCCCAATCCCTCCCAGCATCAGATTAGCCCCCCGCTAAAGGAACGACCGAGGATGAGATGGCTGGATGGCATCACTGACTCGATGGACGCGAGTCTGCGTGAACTCCGGGAGTTGGTGATGGACAGGGGGCCTGGCGTGCTGCGATTCATGGGGTCGCAGAGTCGGACACGACTGAGCGACTGAACTGAACTGAACTGAACTGAATTATACCTGAATCAAACCATCACATCATTCTGATAAATTTCAATAAGCTTAACCAAGAGGTTCTCACTGACCCCACAGAACAATGAAGGGTTAATAGTGTATCTTTACACTAAGCTGCCTAAGGTCTTGGCTGCTAACCGGTTAGCTGCTAGGTAGAGAAAACAGTGTCAGTTCCAACAGTTCCCCCAACTCCTCCAGTTTCTGCTGAATTATGCAGTGGGTGGGAATGGATGCCCACTCAAAGAAAAACCTCCTGTTGGTTGGGGGTGGTCTTCTACCACAATGAGACTCAAAACCCCTACCAATATATTTCAGGGTGTCCTCTAGGTTTCTCTACAAATACTTGACAATATCTAGTGGCTGCACAAGGTTAGTCACGGGCTCCAAAATACAGAGCCAGAGCACAGCCCTCCTGGCTGAATATGGCTGGTTAAGTCAGCTGGGACATAAAGCTTTTCAATGTTCAGACAGTCATTGGATAAAGCATCTTCTTACATAACACAATGGAACTGTGCTAAACAGTTTCAAAGCTGAGGAGAATCCAAATATATCACCTATAAAAAAAATTCACGATTTTAGTTTGCTTTTTCTTAAACTTTGGTACTGAAACACTGTCTACATTCTTGACATGTGAAAAGGATGTGGCCACTTCAGTGCCTCTGCATGTTGTGTAAAAAAACTCAAAAGCAAAGCAGGACAAGGACATGTCATAACAAGATGCAGTATGCTGTACAAATAAAACCTAAATTATATNGCAGTTTACGAAATCCAGCACCCAGGACTCCAAACATCCCTTGCCTTGCAGTGATGTGTGTATCACTGCAGGCTTTTCCTGGAGACTACCTACTGTCTAATCAGTTCCACAAGTACAGGGAAACTCCCAGAGCTTCATTGGAGCATTCATGTTATTGGCTGGACGCAAAGACCTAGAGTCCTGGGAGTTAACTTTTCAGATAAACTAACTGGATCATTTCCTAGGTTGGATCTTGTCTTATTGTACTATCTTAGCAGAGCCCACACAGTAGGAAGCATCTTCTACTCTGAAGCTCCAAAAGCATTGCTTAGGGATTGGTGAGGGTCACATAATAAAAGTGATACAATGAGCTAACAGCTTAAGTTGATATAAATTATTTCTAAGTAAATTATTTGGGGCCATTTGCTTCTGCTTTCCATTGCATTCCTAAATCATTTTCACACTCTACCTTTAAAAATGTATATAATAGTCCATTTTTAAAACTATCGATGCAATCACCTCTTAATGTGTTTTCAACTAGCTTAATAACAACTTGATGAGCTATTATGTAGATCCAGTGAAAAGTAGTTAATTAGTCTTAAGGACGCCAATACTGTGCTAATTTCACAGTATGGAGAAAAAGCACTATTAAGTAGAGTTTTACATAATCATTAATAATTTGAAAAGCAGTCTTACTGAACTGTTGCAAAGTTTTCCCAAAAGCACTTACAACAATTTATATCAAGATATTCTAAGTTTAGGGGTAGGAGGATAAGACTCAACTCTTTAAGGTAGAAACTCATCTTTCTCATGACTGTAATAGGTAATTTCCCCACTCAGACCTAAGATAAGTGTACATTCAAAAGTTCATAACAAGCTGTTCTTGAGACGTTAATCATCTCTAACACATACACTGAGTAGAAATAAATAACTACAAGAAAGCTTAAAAAATCCAAGTTAACATTATGCTGTGCAAAAAGAAAAAAAAAAACAAAAAACAAAAAAACAAAACAAACAAACAAACAAAAAAACACCTTGAACAACCTACATTCTATGTTAAATACCCTGACTAAAATGTTGGTTGTGCTACACAATTCAACTTCAGTGCAGAAATGAGTTGATTTCTGTGTACGTCTTTTTTGTTGTTTTAAGTCTTTATCACTTTTGTTCGAAATATCACCTTGCTTTGAAAAGACGAATAACTTATTACCAAATCACAAATCGTCACAAATCCATCTCAGTTTAGTCTGAATAAAATCCAGCATAAATGTACTACTTTGTTCTGGGAATAATGACTTGGTGTCTTAGTTCCGATAGCTTCCTAAAGGCAAACCACCGTTGAAGTCATTTTGGGTTTAAACTGCACAGAAAGAAAAGAGTGAAGTCTGCCTTTTTGTTTTCTTTTTGACACTTCTTCCAGATCAACAGTCAGGCAGTTGTGGCACCTGATGCTCTTTGAAACAGACGTGGTTTAAACATCAGCCAAGCTTACTGATCTGGAGGTCTCCGTTTATCTTTATGGTGTCAATTGCAGATAACATTTGAATGCGGTGGTAAAAATCAAAAAGTTGGTGTCCATCCACCTACACTCTAAAACGTGGGTGCTCACAAAGGATTTCCACCCTGAATGGCTGGTCTGGGATGAATGGGAAGTAAGGGATCGCTGACTGTTCTTCACTCCTTTCCCCAGATATACAAGAATTTCTGAGTAGCTGCGTCCGTGAACACTGCTTTGAGTTCAAGTGCCACGTTGGCGGGAGGATCTTCTGAACCACCCCAGGTCAAGGTGACTGCAAAGGTTTCTGGGTTGAGGTCTACAATGCCCATCAATAACATCTTCTTGCCTGGTCTCATGCCACCTTTAAAGTGCCCACAAAACGGCACGATCAGTCGTGGGAAGTACACGTCGGGTTGAAATGGAGAGCCCAAGGAGTTGTTTAAATGCCCGTCATCTAAGTTTCACCACTGCATTGCTGTCGGCCACCGACCCCGCCATCTTCTTGCGCAGTGTGTTGGGGTGCACGGCCGGCAGCCAGGGGCGTGGGACGTGGGAAGCGGCGGGCGGGCGGGGGTGCGGGTCTTGCCATCTCTTCTTGATCTCTTCTGCTTTTGTTAGGTCTTTACTGTTTCTGTCATTTATTGTGCCCTTCTTTGGATGAAATGTTCCTTTGATATTTCCAATTTTCTTGAAGATATCTCTAGTCTTTCCCTTTTTATTGTACTCCTCTATTTCTTTGCATTGTTCATTGAAGAAAGCCTTCTTGTCTCTCCTGGTTATTCTAGGGAACTCTGCATTTAGTTTCGGTGTACCTTTCCCTCTCTCTCTTGCTTTTAACTTCTCCTCTTTCCTTGGCTATTTGTAAAGCCTCCTCAGACAACCACTTTGCCTTCTTGAATTTCTTTTTCTTTGGGATGGCTTTGTTCTGCCTCCTGTACAATATTACAAACCTCTGTCCATAGTACTGCAGGCACTCTGTTTACAGATCTAATACCGTCAACATATTCGTCACCTCCACTGTATATTCATAGGGGTTTTGATTTAAGTCACCTGATTGGCCTAGTGTTTTTCCCCACTTTCTTTAGTTTAAGCCTAAAGGTTTCTGTGAGGAGCTGATGATCTGAGACACAGTCAGCCCCAGGTTTTGTTTTGCTGACAGTACATGTCTTCTCCATCATCAGTGACAAAGAATGTAATCAACTTTATTTCAATACTGACTATTTGGTGATGTCCATGTGTTAAGTCATCTCATGTTGTTGAAAACGGGTGTTTGTTATGACCAGTGTATTCTCCTGGCAGAATTCTGTTAGCCTTTGCCCTTCCTCATTTTGTACTTCAAGGCCAAACTTGCCTATTACTCCACTATCTCTTGAATTCCTTCTTTCACGTTCCAATCCCCTATTGGAATGAAACAGAACTTTTTCTTTTTGGGGGGGCTGGGGAGAGGGTGTTAGTTCTAGAAGGTCTTGTAAGTCTTCATAAAACTGATTAACTTCAGCTTCTTCAGCATCGGTGGCTGAGGCATAGACTTGGATTACTGTGATGTTGAGTGGCTTGCCTTGGAAATGAACTGAGATCATTCTGTTGTTTTTGAGGTTGCAACCAAGTACTGCATTTTAGACTCATTGATTTTGAGGGCTACTCCATTTCTCCTGTGGGATTCTTGCCCACAGTAGTAGATATAAGGGTCATCTGAATTAGATTCATCTATTCGTGTCCATTTTAGTTCACTGATTCCTAAGTTGATGTTTACTCTTGCCATCCCCTGCTTGACCATATCCAATTCACCTTGATTCATGGACCTAACAGTCTATGTTCCTATGCAATATTGTTCTTACAGCATCAGATTTTACTTTCATCACCAGACACATCCACAACTGAGTGTCATTTCCACTTTGGTCCCGCCACTTCATTCTTTCTGGAGCTATTAGACATCCTCAGCTTTTCCCCAGTAGCATATAGAACATCTACCAACCTCAGGGGCTCATCTTTCAGTGTTACAGCTTTGTGCTTTTTTATACAGTTCATGGGGTTCTCACCTCAAGTATACTGGAGTGGTTTGCCATTCCCTTCTCCAGTGTATCACATTTTGTCAGAACTCTTCACTACGACCCTTCTGTCTTGGGTAGCCCTACACAGCATGGCTCATAGTTTCATTGAGTTATGCAAGCCCCTTCACCATGACCAGGCAGTGATCAATGAAGGAGATTTAATACATCACTGAATCAACTGTAAATAATATGTAATAATGGAGCTAAAATTTTAATTCTTCTTAAGGTATGTATTTTTTGGGGAAGTTAATTCAATAATTCAAACCTCTATTTCTTCGTATCTTCTTCCTTTTAAATATTTTAAAATTTAATTTTAAAGTTTACAATTAAAAGTTTAAATTTAAAGTTTACAATTAAACTTCAAATTTAATTTGTCAAGCCACCCCTGGTGGCTCAGTGGTAAAGAATCCACCTGCAATGCAGGAGACACAGGTTCAATACCTACATCAGGAAGATCCCCTGGAGGAAGGCATGGCAATCCACTCCCCTTCTTGTTGGGAAAATCCCATGGACAGAGGAGCTGAACAGGCGACTGTCCATGTATAGCAAAGAGTTAGACATGACTGAATCGACTGAGCATGCACACACAGACTTTATAGATTAACTTTTTTCAAAATGTGTTTTTTAATATCAATTTAGCCTTCACATTTTATAAGATGCTATAATTGAAGTACTTTAAAAAATTTACATAAATGGTATTTTACCTTCTCTTGAAATCCATCAAAGAATAAAGAGCAAATGTAACCCTCCATATGCAAGCCACCATAGACAAGGTGATCTCTGCTGTTGCTTTACATATTGTATCCAAGAGTGATTTTATTTATTCCTTCCTAATATTTCCTATTATATATGAAATGACTTATTCACACTTTGCCATGCTTGTATTCTTTCCCTGCCCAAGGACCAGTAGTGTTGGCTCTATCTGAGCTTCCTTGGGATTTCCCACATGGTCTATATGTTAAGCCCAGAAGGGTTCCAGTATCACTCAACCTTTGTGGGCTATTTTCCCCACCAACCTATTGTATTAGGTTGACATCTAAAGGGTACGTAAGATTTATGGCTAACTCAATGGTCCAAAGCCCTAGTAGCAGAAATCTGTTAAGAAACGATCATATTATTTTAAGGAAACTATCTGGTCATGATTTGCTACCTTCAAAACCTACTAGACCAGATTACAAATCCTGTGAAAATTAAAACCAAAGTGACACTGATTACCAACCTTTTCAGATTGATATAAACAAAAGAGATATGTGCCATTTAGAATACTGAAAGCCAGAGAAATGTCTTTTATTTTTTTCTTTAAAACTGAAACATGTCAACATTTTCAGAAGGTATTCATATTGTTATTCTTATGGTTGTTTGGTGGTTTAGTCGCTAAGTTGTATCCAACTCTTGTGACCCCATGGACTGTAGCCTGCCAGGCTCTGTCCGTGGGGATTCTCCAGGCAAGAATACTGGAGTGGGCTGCCATTCTCTTCTCTAGGGTATCTTCCCGACCTAGGAATTGAACCCAGATTTCCCGCATTACAGGCAGCTTCTTTACTGACTGAGCTACAAGGGAAGTCCATTATTCTTATATATGAGTCCAAAACAAAAAAGGACAACTTATCATTCTCAATTTTTTCATCATATGAGGATAGAGAAATTTGTCATTGTTCCAGGGAGGGGGCCATTTTATCAGTGAACCTCTGAGTTCCCCATGGTTGAGCCCATATGTATGTGTTGACAAGGGCACATCCAAGGGAAACTGCAAAGTAAAAATGTCCCTGCCTTAGGCTCCTAGAACACACAATGCAGAAGAAAGATGAGAGGACAGGATACTGTGCAGAACAAGTGTGCACTTCACAACACAATCACCATCTATCAAGCATCTGAGGGTTTATTTTATGAGTAGGAACAACTGCTGGACCCTGTCCCATCAAATATCAGATATATGCCTGGAAAGATAATGTATCAGCAGAATTAAATAGTTCCCCATGGGTTCCTGGTATCTAGTATAAATATATTTTTAATCAATTGATTTTCTTTTTTGTTACTCTAAAACTTGGTGGCAATGCAAATTACTACTATGTTTTAGGATGTTTATGAGCTCTAACTTACCCGTGGTGGATTCATGTTGATGTATGGCAAAACCAATACAATATTGTAAAGTAAAATAATAATAAAGAATATATGTTTGGATCATAACCAAATCCCTTAATGTTCTTTTGAGATTCTTCATAATTTGGCCACTTTTTACAGCTTTCCTGACTCCTCACCTGACTTCAAGTTCTAGTAAATCTGAAACAATTTCAGCTAGGTAGAGCTGTGCTGGGTTAGCCAGACACCATTCCTGTCTTCAAGAAAATCAATGAGGATTAAAATAAGTATAATAAAAGCTACATATATACAAGCACAGACCTAATTCAGTCTTGGGAGCATAGAAGGCTTCCAGGGAAAAATGTCTAAATATAGGGAAATAGTTAAATATTAGGGAATTGAGTTTGTGTGGACAAGTATTTTTTACAAAGGAAATAGCCTGTGCAGATCCCTGGAGATCAGAAGTTCCTACAAACATTCTTTAGCTTATCCTGAGTTTCAATTTGTTCACAGTGTCTAAAGTGCTAATTATCACGGGTATATATGTGAGATGAGTTATCAGTATAAGTTTTTCTCCTAGGTTCTAAGGTTCACAAGTTTACTATGCCCATACTAAATACAGAAAAATAAGAAACAAGTCTACAAAAATTAAGAATGGAATGATAGATGAATCATTTTACAAACTGCTATTCCCTAAGTACAGTATTCTTCCCTAAACTATAATGCCTGTTAATTGTTTTATTTCACTCACTGTTAAATTGTTCTCCATCTTCATTAGACTGAAGGCAGGTGGTCTCCATGAAAGATAAGTCTTAAAATTAAACTTGGGTTTGAGCAGCTGTTTCTCTTCTGTAATCTTTTACATTTCATACAATTCAGGCTCACTGCTCTTCCTGACAATATCCTTATTCAAAATCACAAAAGCAAAACAGGAAGAATGTTATAAACTGTGTGTTCTAAAAGCATATTTCTCCACCTTCATTTCAGCCTGACCCCTCTCATTTATCATCCCTGGCCTCATTGCCAAGTTCTTCTAGTCACCCCTTATGCCACTAGAAAAATACATTGGATGAGAACTTGGCAAAATGTAGCTCTTCTTTAGCTAAATATACACATGTGATACACAAATATGTTCACGAAAGAAGTAGGGTGAATGAACTTCACATGTACCACAGTGGCACATCTGTTCTCCACAAATTTCAATTGAGAATTAGCTTGGAGCTGGTCCAGCAACTAAAAACTTTTGTGTTCAATTACTGGTACTTTCTTTTGATTCACAATGAGATGTGTCACAAATATCTTCAGTTCAGTTCAGTTCAGTCGCTCAGTCGTGTCCGACTCTTTGCGACCCCATGAATCGCAGCACGCCAGGCCTCCTTGTTCATCAGCATCTCCCGGAGTTCACTCAGACTCACGTCCATCGAGTCCGTGATGCCATCCAGCCATCTCGTCCTTGGTCGTCCCCTTCTCCTCCTGCCCCAAATCCCTCCCAGCATCAGAGACGTTTCCAATGAGTCAACTCTTCTCATGAGGTGGCCAAAGGACTGGAGTTTCAGCTTTAGCATCATTCCCTCCAAAGAAATCCCAGGGCTGATCTCCTTCGGAATGGACTGGTTGGATCTCCTTGCAGTCCAAGGGACCCTCAAGAGTCTTCTCCAACACCACAGTTCAAAAGCATCAATTCTTTGGTGCTCAGCCTTCTTCACAGTCCAACTCTCACATCCATACATGACCACAGGAAAAACCATAGCCTTGACTAGACGGACCTTAGTTGGCAAAGTAATGTCTCTGCTTTTGAATATACTATCTAAGTTGGTCATAACTTTTCTTCCAAGGAGTAAGCATCTTTTAATTTCATATCTTACCCTTTTGTAACTCAGTTTTCCTCTTCTGGTAAACAGCTATGAAGCCTCCTGGTCTCCATTCTTCTACTGCTTGTGGTTCCTAATTTTTGTATATAGTTTTCACTGACTTCAGTGCGTCCACTTAGGAAAGGAACTACACACAGGTGAAGAAAAAAAAAAAAAAGCTTTTTTTCTGGTTTGCAGGACAACTTGATTGGTCAGAATTTGAGGTACAGATATAATCTTTGTAAGTATCTTTTGAATGCCAAGTTTTGATGTTGAAATATGTCCACATTTTTACCTATCACAGTAGCATTTATTTTTTACTCCAAAAGATAAAATACCATGTTATAATTCTAGAGGTTTTGATAGGAAATGTTAACATCCTTCAGTTTAGTTTTCTAACACATTTTCTTTGCTGAGGCTCCAAAGACACACACACAGAAAATCAATTCTTCTTTTTCTTCTTCTTCTTCTTTTGTTTTTAGTTTCAACAGTAAATAACTTTTGATTCTAATTACCTTTGTGTGCTGCCTAATTGTGCTGCCTGATGTTTAAAAATAAAAGTAAAAATTTTGATGAAAATGAATCTGTGGCAATTCCCTTCTTCTGAAGATCACAAATAAATCTATACTTTTTAAACCATTTTTGATTTTCTAATTTGAAATGATACATCAAGTGAGAATTACAGACAATTGTTTCTTATGAAATTACTTCCCATATGAAGTTTAGTATCAGCTCTTAGAAGTCATTTCCTATGATTTCTGAATCATTTGGAGAATTACACATCTGTACATAGTTAAGTGACCTAAATTACTTTAGCTTCTGATTCATCATGCCTCCACCCTATTTTTATATTTAGCTCTATCTTTTCCCAAACTTCAGTGTTAACATAGAGCAAGTTCATACATAGTCTCCAAACCTATAGATTTCTTGTTTGCTTCATCAAAGAGATTTTTGCATCTTTTCTCCTCCTAGCTGTCTCTTATTCAAGTTCTAAATATACACTTATGGCAAGCAAATATACAGCATGTTAAAGCTGGAAAGATATATCAAAGTTGACTAGTTGCAATTTCATAAATAATGCAGAAGTAGCCTTCTTAAATTCCCTGGCAAATAATGCAGACTCTGAACAGTACAAGGACAGAGAGTCCACTAAATCACAGAAAAACTGATTTCTCATATTTCCAAATTAAGATGTTTTATTTACTCTTCCAATGGGAGTTTTTACTTGCTCTGATGGAAACAATCTCCCTCCAAGGCTTTGCATAACTTGCTTCCAAAATAATTTGTCTACTTTTAATGTCAACTCAGCAAGACTTGTAGTCATTCTTATTCTCTTATCCACTTAATTTTTTTTCACAATTCTTATTGCTACCTGACTTTACACTATAGATGTATTTGTTTACTTGTTGATGCTGTACAGAATATAAACTTCAAGAAAGGAGGGACTATATTTTATTGCCATGTAATCCCCAGTCCCTAGAATAATGCCTGGTACATAGTAGATACCAGAAATATTTGTTGATAATTGAATATTGAACTTAAATGAGCATCCCTATAATTTTACCTCCTAACCCAAGCTCTGCTTTTTGGAATCAAATAAAAGCAAACATTCTCCTGTGCAAATTGGTACAGCCACTATGGAGAACAGTATGGTGATTACATAAAAAACTAAAAATAGAGCTACCATATGATTCAGCAATCCCACTCCTGGGTATATTTAAGAAGTAAACATACTTCAAAAAGATATATGCACTCCAGTGCTCAAAGCAGCTCTATACAGTGGACAAGACATGGGACAACCTAAATGCCCATCAATAGATGAATGGATAAAGAAGATGCACATACACAATGGAATACTACACAGCCATAAAAAAGAATGAAGTAGTGCCTTTTGCAGCCACATGGATGGACCTAGAGATTATCATACTAAGTGGAGTAAGTCAGACACAGAAAAAGTATATATCTTATTCCACTTATATATGGAATCTAAAAAATGAACTTGTTAACAAAACAGAACTGAGCTAGGGAACTTTAAAGGTAATAGAAAGGAGGATATTGAGTATCCATGAAGAACCCATTTAGAGGTATGGAATTAGATTAGGTGGACATCTCACAGATTGGGGACTTTCTCTACTAATGTTACATGGACCAAAAAGAGGTGAGGGGAAGACACAGTGTTAATGGCCCAGGTCTGAGGCTGGGCAAGGTGGGTCCTGACCTTTTAATGTAATTATGAGGGTGATATTCTGGTCATATGATACACGTTGAAAGGTAAATAGAGAAATTAAACAAAGAAAATAAATTTTTGACACAGAAAACATTTTAAGAAGATGAAATATGCCCAGTAACTATTTACAATGATGGATGCATTAATATATATTCTATACTCCTTTCCTCTATTCTTTATTACCAGTCTTGGGTATCAAAGTATCTTAAAAACTTGCTCTACATTAAAATTATTTCTAAAATCTTACAGTTCTTTGAGGTGTCCTGACTTTTTGGCATCTTTGCATGTGGAAAATTCTCTTTATTTCATATTTGAGTATAAATAAAATGTTACCAAAATGACTAAAATTGGCTATTGCATACCTGGTATACCCCAGTTTATTTACAATCTTGTCCAAGTATCTTTCTTATTAAATGAGTATGTGCTAAATCGCTTCAGTCATATCTGACTCTTTGCAACCCTATGGATCATAGCCTGCCAGGTTCCTCTATCCATGGAATTCTGAAGGCAAGAATAATGGAGTAAGTTGCCGTGCTCTCCTCCAGAGACTTTTTCCAACCCATGTGTTATGTCTCCTGCATTGGCAGTTGGGTTCTTTACCATAGTGCCATCTGGGAAACCCAAATGAGTAAAACTAATTCTGAATAACTGATAAAAATGGAGGATGATCGTAATGTGAATAAATTCTATCCACAAAGCTGATTCTAGACAATGGTTTCAACTATCTTGTCAACAAATATTTTGTAAATATTCCTAATTAGAAGAATTATTTGGATTTCAGTCTCATCTGCTTACCAAAAAGGTAAGCCCATCCCAAAGAGCCCAGGGCAGAGCATAATAACACCCAAGGGCACACTTGCTGGTTCTGTCAGGCTTCCTCCCCCCAAAGTCAAGTATACAAACATCTTCAAGTCTTGGTGATTGAGAAAATCATCTTCCTTAAGAGTTGCTTGACAGATACATCTTCCCCATTATTTCATCCTCAACATGAAGTCTTCCTTTTCTTAATCTCCAAGTCTTTCTTTTCTATCAAATGCAACTTACAGTAAAGTCAGAAATAACCTCTTGTAATTCACTTAGACATCTCTTAAATAGATGACTGTCAGTGTCCAGCTTTGCAAATACTTCTTTATATTACTCTGCTTTAGACATTCAACTTTGTATTTCTTTAGATAAAGTGATAAAATGCGTCCAATAACATTTTCCAGAAATGAGTTAATTTTAGCTATTCTTTCTGAGAGTGTCCTAAAATGTTTGTAATATAACCTGGGCAATTTTTAAGATCCATGATAGAATTTGAATTCTTAGGTAAGGATCCTTTGGTTACTTTTCCATTGCTATGTTGTTACATTATCATAGTATCACAAAATTTGTTTTTGTTTTTCTCCAGTCACTCAGTCATGTCCAACACTGTGACCCCATGGAATGCAGCATGCCAGGCTTCCTTGTCCTTCACCATCTCCTGGGGCTTGCTCAAACTCATGTCGATTGAGTCAGTGATGCCATCCAACCATCTCATCCTCTGTCGTTCCCTTCTCCTCCTGTTTTCAATCCTTCCCAGCATCATGGTATTTTCTAATAAATTGGCTCTTCACATCAGGTAGTCAAAATATTGGAGCTTCAACTTCAGTATCAGTCCTTCCAGTGAATATTCAGGACTGATTTCCTTTAGAATTGACAGGTTTGGTCTCCTTGCAGTCCAAGGGACTCTCAAGAGTCTTCTTCAACACCACAGTTCAAAAACATCAATTCTTCAGTGCTCAGCCTTCTTCATGGTCCAATTCTCACATCCATACATAACTACTGGAAAACCATAACTTTGACTAGACAGACCTTTGTTGGTAAAGTAATGTCTCTGCTTTTTAATATGCTGTCTAGTTTTGTCATAGATTTTCTTCCAAGGAGCAAGTGTCTTTTAATTTTGTGGCTGTGGTCACAATTTGCAGTGATTTTTGAGCCCAAGAAAAGAAAGTCTGTCACTGTCTTCATTGTTTCCCCATCTATTTACCATGAAGAAATGGGACTAGATGCCATGACATTTGTTTTTTGAATTTTGATCTTAAGTCAGCATTTTCACTCTCCTCTTTCATGAACTTAACCACTTAAAACAAGATGAATTTATTAACTCAGTTTCCAAGTGTTGGGACTCCAGCACAGCTTGCTGGTTCCTCTGCTTACAGCCTCACAAAGCTATAAAGTGCTAGCTATGGTTATGATTTCAACTGAGGCTTAAGGTCTTCTTCTAGGCTTCTTAGCTGTTGGTAGAATTCAGCTCCTTCGATTATAGGGCTGAAATTCTATCTTTCTTTCTGGCTACTGCTTGAGGCCCATCAAGTAGTAGGAAGATCAAGTAAGGAAGATGTTTATTCTCAATCACCAGGACCTGAGGATGTCTGGATGGTTGAATTCTAGAAGAGGAGGCCAGACCGAGCCATTCCCTGCTCCTTAAGGCTACCCATGGTTCTGTCATGTGCTCCTCTATACAATGTGGCAGCTTATTTTTCAAGGCCAGCAGGACAGCACTTCTTTTGCTTTTAATCTCCCCTTCTAGTCTGTTAAGACAAAATCTTCTATAAAACAATAAAATCAAAGGAATGACTAGCCTATCATATTCACAAGAAACGTTGATTGTACTACAACAAATGATGGGAGCATGGTCCCAATATGGTGAAGGAATAGGATTGGGAGACCACTTTCTCCGCTACAAATTCATCAAAAATCATTTTAATGTCGAGAAATTTCCACGTAACAGCTTCTGAATTCTGGCAGAGGACACCAGGCACCGAGAAAGGCAGCCCAATCTTTTCAAAAGAGGTAGAACAAAGTATAAAAGATAAAAACAGACACAAAAGAATTAGAGACAGAGACCCACTCTGGGGAGGGAGTCATGAAAGAGGAGAAGTTGCCACATAATAGGAAACCCTCACAGGCATGTCAGCGGGGAGTTTTGGAATCTCAGAGGGCAATAAAACAGGACAAAAAATCAGAACAGGCACCTAAGTGCAACTACCAGTGGAGAAGCTGCTCAGACTCTCCTGTCCACCATCAATGAGTGTGGGATAGTCAGGGAGATGTGGGCTGAATTATTGGTCCTTAGGGTAAGGACTGGCTTGAATGCCCCTGAGAACCATCTGAGGGAGCTAATGTGACATAGCAGTCCAAACCTTTGGTCGCCAGAGAGACAAAAAGGGAAAGAACCTTTCTTGCAAAAGGCTCTAACACTGCACAGTGACCCCAGGTGTTCTCACTGAATAAAGGATTGTGCCCTAGTGAATACCAAAGGAGAGCAAGCAGGCTTCCATTTAGGGACTTCCCTCCCTAGAGGCAGAGAGGCAGAGAGGCAGGTGTGTGACAGCCAGAGACCAAAAGCAAGGGGCCACTGCAGTCTCAGCACTAGCATCAAACTGTGAGCAGGGTGCCAGTTGCTAACACATTTTCCTGGGATGGTTTACATTGAGAGAGTCAATTCCTAGGCAGATTGATAAGAAGTCCAGGGTACCCAAGGAGGAGAAAGGGGTCTGAGACTCTCGAAGTGGAGATTGGGGGTCTGGAATTCTCAAGGAAGAGAAAAGGACAAACTTTTTTTCCTTCTACATTCCTTAGTCTTAGTTACACAACTCAGTTTAAACTCTGTACTAGGGACTGTACAACAATGTATCTGGCTGGAGGACAGTTTCTCCTTCCTGAAAACCTACTGACTAACCCTGATATCTTAGAATGCGTATTATGGTAGTGGGTCTGGAGGATCTTTCTATTGTTAAATTCTAATCTTGTTATCCTAAAATGTAAATTGTGGTAGTGGGTCTGGTAAAATTTTCACAAACTTGAGACTTTTTTTTTGATTCATTGTAACAACTAATTAAAAGGTATATAACTTCATTGCTAACACTAGCAAGGGGGTACTCTTTCTGCCCCCTTCTGATGCCTATGTTAGAAGCTTTCTCTACCCCTTTTATACTTTAATAAAACTCTATTGCACAAAAGCTCTGAGCTATCAAGCCTCGTCTTTGGCCCCGGATTGAATTATTCTCTTCTGGAGGCCAAGAATCCTGGTGTCTTTTCGTGGGTCATTAACAACCTTTCATCTTGGGGGCTAATCTTGCATTCTTCAGGACAAGGTAAGGATGCTTGGAGCCCTAGTTCTTTGTTCTCTTAGTGAAAACGTTTTCTGCTGTACTTTACCAACTTTATGGTGTGCTTGTGTGAATGAATGACACGCCCTGCATGAAGCAAGTGAGGAGCCCTACTCTGCGCTTCCGTGATGACCTCATATGGCTTGTGGCAGAAACCTGTTGGAAGTTTATGCCGACCTGCCAGTGCCAAGAGGCACCCAATGTCTCCTTCAGGGACCGGCCAGAAATGGGTAAGCGTGTGGACCAAACTCTCCTTTCTCGGTCAAACTTTTCGGTCTCTTTGACCATTTCATAACTCCTTGGGAATTAGAAGTACTAACCTAATCTGTTGTATCATAGACTTTCAAGGGACTTGTGATCTATTCTGTTACTGTGTACTGTGACTTAGGTGCCAAACTTGGATTGGTAGTCAGGAAGCGTCTAGCCTCGCTAGGAATCAGAAGTTTGGAAGCTAGATGGAGCTCTAGCTCCAAGAGCATTTTTGAGGTAAAAGGTTACTCAGATTGGAACTACAATGGGTTTTTTTCCTTTGGTAAAGCTAGCTCTTAGAGGACCAGAGGAGGCTCTTATACTGGTATGGCGATGCTTGGATGGGACATCTCAGTTTTATGTCTGTACCAGTCTTATTGTGGTCAGGAATATACTCAGGGTCGTGCACAGGCACTCAGATGACGAATGTTTCCCCCAGAGGTCTTAGCTTGGGAGGCTTTCTGGGAAGTTATTCTGATTGCACCCTGGGTGGCATCAGAGGCACCAAGGTTTTAATGTTGAGGAGCTGGACATCAGACTGGGAAGCCATCAGGTCTACCCCTGGTGCATCCCCACCCTGTCTCGGTGGTAAAACCGGGAGGGAAGAGTACGGTGCCTGCGCTGATAAGGGACAGGCTGAGTCCGACCAGGAAAGAAAAGCTTTGGTGTTAAGTCTGTCTACACCCCTATCTAGAGCAGGAAGCGACGCCTCCAGTAGAAAGATGGCACTGGTTGCTTCTTTTCTCTCTTACAGATGGGAGCTAACAATTCCAGCCTCACTCCTTTGAACTATATCCTGAAAAACTGGGATAGATTTGATCCCCAGAGCTTAAAGAAGACACATCTGGTCTTCCTATGTGATACTGCATTGCCATGGTATCCATTGGAGAATGGTGAACGGTGGCTGGTTGGAGGGTCTCTTAATTATAGTACTGTTTTACAATTAGACCGGTTCTGTAGAAAACAAGGGAAATGGGTAGAAGTAGCAGTAGCAACCCACTCCAGTACTCTTGCCTGGAAAATCCCATGGACGGTGGAGCCTGGTAGGCTGCAGTCCATGGGGTTGCTAAGAGTCAGGCATGACTGAGCGACTTCACTTTCACTTTTCATTTTCATGCACTGGAGAAAGAAATGGCAACCCACTCCAGTATTCTTGCCTGGGGAATCCCAGGGATGGGGGAGCCTGGTGGGCTGCCATCTATGGGGTCACACAGAGTCGGACACGACTGAAGTGACTTAGCAGCAACTTAGCAGTAGCAGCATATGTGTTGCCCCTTTTCTCTGCAAAATATGCCAGACTTATGTCCTAAGGGTATAGATTTGGGTGTGAAACTTTCATCTCCCTCCTGTCTTCCTACTTTGCCCTGATACCCGGGGCTCCGAACTGAGCAAAGTCAGAGAACCCTCCCTCTTACCTCCCCAAGAAGGGTTGCCTTTGTCTCAGTAAAAACCCAAATTGAGATTCAAACTGCCCAAGTAGAGGTCCATACAACATGATCTCAGACTACTCTGGTTTCAATAGAAATTCAGACCATCAAAGTAAGAGATGAGATGGAGGACAGGAAACAAAGAGATAAAGAAAAGCAGTTTTCTCCAATCTATCCCTGGGATCATATGCTCAGAACAGCCAGAGAGGCTGAGGAACAGCCTCACAAGCTGTTGCCTCTTCACAAAGCACCCACAGGGAGAAACAATCAGTCTCTGAGAGTTAATAAGCCCTTTTCTTATCAAGAAATACAAAGAATAAAGGAGGATCTGGGAGACTATTTAGAGGACCCAGAAAAATATATTAGAGCTTTTAAAAGTGTTACTCTGCTTTATGACCTTACTTGGAAGGATGTGATGTATATCTTGGGACAAACGCTGACTCCTGACTCAAAGACTCAAGTTTTGGAAAAAGCGGTTGCTTATGGAGATGAATGGTTTGTTAATGAGTCAGTAGGGAAGAAGGTGGATGAGATAACCGCCCTCCACACTGGAAATCAGGTGGTCCCAACTACAGAACCAGACTGGGACTACAACACAGCTAAAGGAAGATGGGATCAGAGTCATTTTGTCAGATGTATTCTTGAAGGACTCAGGCAGGCACATGCTAAGCCTTTAAACTATGGCAAATTGGCAAACACAGAACAGGAGAAGGAAGCTCCTGGTAAATTCCTACATAGACTGAGAGAAGCCCTTCGCAGATTCAGTGAGATTGATCCCAAAATTGAAGAGGGAAGAGTGAGCTTAAAAGATAGATTTCTCACTCAGTCAGCTCCAGATATTCGCTGTAAGCTACTGAAACAGGCATATGGACCAAATCAGATCATCTGTTACAACTGGCTCAAACAGTCTATAATGGTAGGGAACACGAGGAATAGAAAGAAAGGCAGAAAGACAAAGGAACAGGCCAAAGCCCTCATAATGGCTGTAAGAACCATTCTTAAACAACCTGAGAAAAATGCCCAGAGAGACGCAGGTGAAAAGGGATGGGCCTGCTATTACTGTGAAAGGGAGGGGCACCTCAAGCGGGATTGCCCTCAGGCATCCAAGTTTCACCTGGCTCCATGTCTGGTCTGCAAGGGACCACATTGGAGGAGAGACTGCCTCCACAGGTGTAAGTTTCAGGGGTCAGACTCTCAAGACAATCAGGACTGAAGATGCCCGGCGGTTCCCACACAAGCTTCCATCCTAATTACACCTGAGGAACACTGGATATTAATAACTGTAGGGGGCCAATCCTTTTATTTTATTATTTTTTTTAATTTTTATTTTAACTTTAGTTTACTTTACATTACTGTATTGGTTTTGCCAAACATTGACATGAATTCACCACGAGTGTACATGCGTTCCCAAACATGAATCCCCTCCCACCTCCCACCCCATACAATCTCTCTGAGTCCTCTCCTTGCACCTGTCCCAAGCATCCTGCATCCTGCATCGGACATCGACTGGCCATTCATTTCTTATATGATAGTATACATGTTTCAATGCCATTCTCCCATCTCATCCCACCCTCTCCCTCTCTCTCTCCCCCAGAGTCCAACAGTTCACTCTATAGATCTGAGTCTCTTTTGCTGTCTCGAATACAGGGTCATCATCCCTACTTTCTAAATTCCATATATATGCGTTAGTATACTGTATTGGTGTTTTTCTTTCTGGCTTACTTCGCTCTGTATAATCGGCTCCAGTTCCATCCATCTCCTTAGAACTGATTCAAATGTATTCTTTTTAATAGCTGAGTAATACTCCATTGTGTATATGTACCACAGCTTTCTTATCCATTCATCTGCTGATGGACATCTAGGTTGTTTCCATGTTCTGGCTATTATAAACAGTGCTGCAATGAACATTGGGGTACCTGTGTCTCTTTCTATTCTGGTTTCCTCAGTGTGTATGCCCAGCAGTGGGATTGCTGGGTCATAAGGCAATTCTATTTGCAGTTTTTTAAGGAGTCTCCACACTGTTCTCCATAGTGGCTGTACTCGTTTGCATTCCCACCAAAAATGTAAAAGGGTTCCCTTTTCTCCACACCCTCTCCAGCATTTATTGCTTGCAGACTTCTGGATCGCAGCCATTCTGACTGGTGTGAAGTGGTACCTCATTGTGGTTTTGATTTGCATTTCTCTGATAATGAGTGATGTTGAGCATCTTTTCATGTGTTTGTTAGCCATCCGTATGTCTTCTTTGGAGAAATGTCTATTTAGGTCTTTGGCCCATTTTTTGATTGGGTCATTTATTTTTCTGGAATTGAGCTGCA
>SJYQ01012328.1:72166-89835 GCA_006410935.1 Redunca redunca
TTTATCCTATTTGGAACCCTCTGGGTTTCTTGGACTTGGGTGATTATTTCCTTCCCCATTTTAGGGAAGTTTTCAACTATTATCTCCTCAAGGATTTTCTCATGGTCTTTCTTTTTGTCCTCTTCTTCTGGGACTCCTATAGTTCGAATGTTGGAGCGTTTCATATTGTTCTGTAGGTCTCTGAGATTGTCCTCATTTCTTTTAATTTGTTTTTCTTTTTTTCCTTTCTGATTCATTTATTTCTGCCATTCTGTCTTCTATCTCACTGATCCTATCTTCTGCCTCTGTTATTCTACTATTTGTTGCTTCCAGAGTGTTTCTGATCTCATTTATTGCATTATTCATTATATATTGACTCTTTTTTATTTCTTCTAGGTCCTTATTAAACCTTTCTTGCATCTCCTCAATCCTTGTCTCCAGGCTACTTATCTGTGCTTCCATTTTGATTTCCAGATTTTGGATCATTTTCACTATCAATATTCGGAATTCTTTCTCTGGTAGATTCCCTATCTCCTCCTCAGGCCAATCCTTTTAGATACTGGGGCAACTTTCTCTGTGCTTAGTGAAGCCCCTGGCCCACTTTCTTCTTGATCTGTTTCCGTAATGGGGCTGTCTGGACAAGCCAAAAGGTATTACTTCTGTTGTTCTGTAACTGGGAATCTGTGCTATTTTCACAAGAGTTTCTGATCATGCCAGTCTCCCTCACCCCTTTTGGGAAGGGATATACTGAGCAAGGTTCATGTCTCTATTTTCATGAATATGGAGCCATCCCTTTCTCTCCCTTTAATTGAACAAAATGTAAACCCTAGAGTGTGGGATGATGGAAAATCTGTGCGTCGAGCAAAAAACGCTATTCCTATAGTTGTCAGGCTCAAAGACCCACACTTATTTCCACATGAGAAGCAGTATCCACTGAAACCTGAGGTGAAGGAAGGGTTAAAACCCATCATCGAGAATTTAAAGGAGCAAGGGCTATTAATTCCCTGTTATAGTCCATGCAACACTCTTATTTTGGGTATAAAGAAATCAAATGGTAAATGGAGACTAGTTCAAGATTTATGTGTAATAAATGAGGCTGTAGCTCCTTTAGACCCCATGGTGCCTAATCCTTATACTCTATTGTCTGAAATTCCTGAATGAGCCAAATATTTCTCAGTAATTGATTTAAAAGATGCCTTCTATTCAGTCCCTTTGGAGGAGGAAAGTCAATTTCTATTTGCCTTTGAAGACCCCAGTAGCCAGCTTCTCAGTTAACCTGGCCAGTTTTGCCCCAGGGATTTCATGACAGTCCTCACTTATTTGGACAAAGTTTGTCATAGGATCTACAAAACTTTAATAGCTCCAAAGCACTGGTACAACAGTATGTAGATGATATACTGCTCTGTGTTGAGACAAAGGAAGCTTGTTCACAAGCCTCAGAAGATTTCTTAAGCTTTCTGGCAGGCTGCGGTTACAAGGCATCAAGAGAAAAGGCTCAGCCTTGTCAACAATCGGTTGGATATCTGGGCCTAATGACATCAAAAGGGACTAGGGCCATAGGCCCTGAGAGAATTAAACCTATACTAAATCATCCCCTACCTATGACTTTAAGACAATTGAGAAGATTTTTGGGAATCACAGGCTACTATCACATTTGGATCCCGGGTTATGGGGAGCTTGCCTAACCTTTACATAAATTTATAGCTGAAACTCAGCAGGCCCAAACAGACAAACTGGTTTGGTCTTCAGATACTCAAAAGGCTTTTAAGGTTCTTCAGACTGCTCTCCTGCAAGCTCCCACTTTAAGCTTACCCACAGAGTCAGAATTTAATTTGTTTGTTACTGAAAGAAAAGGTATGGCACTGGGAGTGTTGACACAACTCCGAGGGCCTCACCAACAACCTATTGCTTATCTAAGCAGAGAAGTAGATGTACTTTCACACGGGTGGCCCCATTGTCTAAGAGTAATTGGGGCAATACTTTATTAACAGCTGAAGCTTTATAAATAATTAATGGATGAAATCATATTGTATTGACTTCTCATGATGTGAGTGGAATCTTAAATTCTAACATTAATATTTGGATGACAGGCAGTAGGCTTCTTAAATTGTTAGAAGGACCAGTAACTAAGCTTAAAGTTTGTGGAAAATTAAATCCTGCCAGTTTCCTTCCTGAGAAGGAGAATGAAACATCTGATCACGATTGTTCCCAATTTCTAACTTTAAACTATACAGCTTGGGAAGATCTAATGGATATCCGATTAGACAATCCTGACATGGAAATATTTACAGATGGCAGTTCTTTTGTTCGGGATGGAAAGTGTAAAGCGGGTTACCCCGTGGTGACTGCTGAACAGGTTTTAGAAGCAAAATCTCTCCCCCAGGAAACTAGTGCTCAATTAGCAGAGCTTGTGGCTCTGACTCGAGCTTTAGAGTTAAGCAAAGGGCATCGAGTAAATATCTACATTGATTCTAAGTATGCTTATTTGACTTTACATGCTCATGCTGCAATATGGAAAGAAAGGCAGTTTAAAACAGCAACAGGAGAACCTATTAAGCATTTCAGAGAGATCGAGAGACTTTTAACTGCTACATATTGTCCTAAAGAAGAAGCTGTTAGGCATTGCAAAGAGCACAGCAGGGATGGGAGTAAAGTAGCTGAAGGTAATCAGCTGGCTGACTGTCAAGCCAGAAAAGCAGCACTTTTACGAGACCCCTTCACTAGAGACACCTATGATCTGGACAGGTCCTGTGGAACAGGACAAGCCACAATATACTGAGGAAGTATTAGAAAGATATGAGAAAAGAGGAGCAAAGATTACTGATAAAGGATGGTTATAGTCTGAGGGTGGACAATTAATAATTCCTGAAAATGCTCAATGGGAAATTCTTAAGGGTTTACACCAGAGTTTTCATTTAGGTGTAGAAAGTTCTTACCAGATGGCTTCTCATTTATTTGAAGGTAAAAATGTAATGAAAACTTTAAAGAATATTATAAAAAGATCTGAGGTTTGTCAGAAAAATAACCCAAAGACTGAAAAGATAGCAAAATCTGGATTACAAAGAAGTGGAAAGTATCCTGGAGAGGACTGGGAAATTGATTTTACACATATGCCAAAAGCTAATGGCTATTCTTGATTACAAGTTTGGGTGGATACTTTTTCTGGATGGATTGAGGCTTTTCCCTGTCATAGTGAACAGGCTAAGGAGGTTAGAAAGATTCTAATCCATGAAATTATCCCTAGGTTTGGGCTGCCACGGAGCCTTCAGAGTGACAATGGCTCCACCTTTAAAGCTGCTGTAACTCAGGGTATATCTAAAACCCTAGAAATAGAATATCACTTACACTATTCCTGGAGACCCCAATCCTCAGGAAAGGTGGAAAAGGCTAATGACGTTATCAAATCAAAAGATATCTGTGCAAATTAACTCAAGAGATGCAGGACAATTGGATTAAAGTTCTACCCATAGCTTTAATGAGGGCTCATTCTGCCCCCCAAAAGGAGGGACTGTCCCCCTTTGAATGTATTTATGGAAGGTCTTTCTTATGCACAGACATGTTATAGACCCTGAAGCCTTGGAATTAACTAATTATGCAACTCAGCTCTCAGCTTTTCAACAAGCATTAACAGAACTCCAGGAGATGACTCCTGACCCAGCCTCTGAGTCAAGCAAGCCTCTGTTTGAACCAGGAATCGAGTTTCTGATAAAAATTTTGGGATCTGGGGGCCAATCCCTCGATCCCCTCTGGGAAGGCCCTTACCAGGTTATTCTTTCTTCTCCCACAGCTGTCAAAGTGCCAGGAATTGATTCGTGGGTACATCACACTTGAATTAAGAGATGGTACCCTAACCAGAACTAAGTGGCATCATTTTGTGTCTTTACTTTCTATGCTCTGACTTTGTACTTTTCAGATGGGCCTGATAATCCATGTGAGCCTACTTCTGCTGACTCCAAAAATCCCGAGTCTGCCATTTGACCCTCAAGACAATACCTTCCTGTACAGGGCTCATTCCTCTGCTGCATTCCACATTCGGTCTAATTGCTGGGTCTGCAGAGCACTCCCCTCCTCATCAAATGAAGACTCCCCATGGTGGATTTCTCCACTTAAAGGAAAGGGCTTTCTTCAACTCTGTGATGACACTTAACAATATAACTGTTAATTTTGATTTGATTTTAACTTGGTTTAATGACTATTTTGACTTACATCTGTAACTGTAAAACAGGGTTTGTTTCTAACCGTCTGAAAGCTTTTAAGTTACAAATGGTTGTCCAAGCTCCTACTGTTGTAGCCACATGTTCTGGGAAACAAACTCACTCAGAAGGACAATGCAGATAGTGGAGTGCAGTTTATTACACCAGTGGGCCCAAGGCAGAGTCTCCTCTTAGCCAAGGACCCCGACCAGCATTTGTGAAAATCTTTTATACCCCATGTGTACGTGTCTGAACCCACCACTCCAAATTCCTTGAGACTTACATAAACCAAGAAAAATACAATCCCAATAACCCCATCATTCACGTGCTATGTGCTCATATGCTCAAACAGTCAAACAATTAGCCAATAATCAATAAACCTGAGGTTACACTCTGATAGATACAGAAAATTTTATGGACTGTCTGGAAGAATGGTTAGTGTATGTTTTCTCTTAGGTGATGAGTAACCTAGATATGATCTTCAAGGTTCCCTGGTTTGGAGGGGGTCTTATCCTTCTGTTGTTGTTTTCATAGGCACTAAACACAGAGTTCAGAGTCCATTGGAAATGTGGCTGAGCATGATCAGCATGAACAGGCCTAAGATGGAGTCCAGGCCCTATGAATTCTCTCTTCACTATGAGTACCACAGTTTCCTCCAAATATTACTTGGGGCCCCTGGATCAGAAACCCTCAATATGGGAATATTCCCCTCAATAGGAGAATATGTTGTCTCACCAATTTAGGGACAAAACCCTTTATCAGCTCAGAAGCAATTGTGGAATGAGAACGATGTCTTTTTTCCTAGGCAACATAATTCTAAAAGAAAAAGGGGGAATGAGAGAGTCAATTCCTAGGCAGATTGATAAGAAGTCCAGGGTCCCCAAGGAGGAGAAAGGGATCTAGGGCTCTCAAAGTGGAGATTGGGAGTCTGGTATTCTCAAGGAGGAGAAAAGGACAAGCTTTTTTTGCCCCCCCTCTACGTTCCTTAGTCTTAGTCAATTACATAACTCAGTTTAAACTCTGTACTAGGGATTATACAACAACAATGTATCTGGCTGGAAGAGTTTCTCCTTCCTGAAAATCTACTGACTAATCCTGATATCTTAGAATGTATATTGTGGGAGTGGGTCTGGAGGATCTTTCTATTGTTAAATTCTAATCTTGTTATCCTAAAATGTAAATTGTGAGAGTGGGTCTGGTAAAATTTTCACAAACTTAAGGCATTCATTTGATTCATTGTAATAACTAATTAAAAGGTATATAGCTCCATTGCCAACACGAGCAAGGGGGTACTCTTTCTGTCTCCTTGTAATGTCTATGTCAGAAGCTTTCTCTGTCTTTTATACTTTAATAAAACTCTATTGCACAAAAGCTCTGAGCAATCAAACCTCGTCTCTGGCCCCAGATTGATTTCTTCTCTTCCAGAGGCCAAGAGTCCCAGCATCTTTTCATGAGTCAGCAACAACTTTTCAACATTCACCAGGAGGGTCACAGCCTGAGATCACCTTCACAGAGGAGATACATGACAACACTTGGAACTGTGCCCTTGCAACATACCTGGGGAAAAGGTGGCAGGGACTGGGGAGGTGCGTAAGATGCACAGCCAACCTGGGACAGTGAGCTTACCAAGCACCTGGTCACCTTAGTGGCTTGGACCCAGAAAGGGTAAAAATTGCACAGCCCATCTGGGTCTGTTCTCTTGTGGAGCACCAGAGACCCTGAGTACATAGACTTGGGAAGTGCATGCAATGCAGGGCCTACTTGGGACAGTTCCTTTGAAGAGTGGGCTGGAATCTGTGCAGCGTGAACCCATGAAGTACATGCTGCCTTGGGCTGAGGCAAACCCAGTGTGGTACATCCACTGTGACCACTCCCCACACAAGCCAGCAGTATTTGTTTGCAGTGTCCCTCCCTCCCCACAGCACAGCTGAACAAGTGAGGCTAAATAAGTGTTCACCTTTTCACCCTCATGTCAGGGAAGAAATTAGACACTGAAGAGACTTGCAAATAATAAACAAAGGGGGAACTGTCCCCAGAGTGACAGACAAACAGATTAAAACCCTGCAGTTAAGGCTGAAACTGTGCATTTGAGGGGCAACTATAGACCTTAAGAAAAAGTGCAAGCCAGAAGGGACTATACGATGTTGAACTGACCCCACATTATCCACAACAGCACTAAAGAAAGTCCTAGATATATTTTTACTTTTATCAATTATCAATCAAAAAAATTAATTCCATATTACTCTAACTTTTGTTTTTGTATCCTACTGGTACCTTTAAAAAATACTGTTTTTAAAAGACAAATCCCATATATATTTTTTCAATTATTGTGATCAATTTAATTTTGTGCTTTTATATTGTATCTTTGAGACCCTAACCTCTGTTCTAGCTTTTTAGTCTCTGCTTTTTGATATTTGTTAAAAATTTTGTACCTTTAAGAATCTAATCTTCAGTATCCATTTTCACTTAGGGAATCACTGGTATGATTGCTCTCGAGTAACAGTCAAATTTAGAGCAATACGGAATGAAGCAGGGCAAAGACTAATAGAGTTTTGCCAAGAAAATGCACTGGTCATAGCAAACACTCTTCCAACAACACAAGAGAAGACTCTAGACATGGACATCACCAGATGGTCAACACCAAAATCAGATTGATTATATTCTTTGCAGCCAAAGATGGAGAAGCTCTATACAGTCATCAAAAACAACACCAGGAGCTGACTGTGGCTCAGATCATGAACTCCTTATTATCAAATTCAGACTTAAATTGAAGAAAGTAGGGAAAACCACTAGACCATTCAGGTATGACCTCAATCAAATCACTTATGATTATACAGTGGAAGTGGGAAATAGATTTAAGGGCCTAGATCTGATAGATAGAGTGCCTGATGAAGTATGGAATGAGGTTCATGACATTGTACAAGAGACAAGGATCAAGACCATCCCCATGGAAAAGAAATGCAAAAAAGCAAAATGGCTGTCCAGGTAAACCTTACAAATAGCTGTGAAAAGAAGAGAAGTGAAAAGCAAAGGAGAAAAGGAAAGATATAAGCATCTGAATGCAGAGTTCCAAAGAATAGCAAGAAGAGCTAAGAAAGCCTTCCTCAGTGATCAATGTAAATAGATAGAGGAAAAGAACAGAATGGGAAGGGCTAGAGATCGCTTCAAGAAAATTAGAGATACCAAGAGAATATTTCATGCAAAGATGGGCTCGATAAAGGGCAGAAATGGTATGGACCTAACAGAAGCAGAAGATATTAACAAGAGGTGGCAAGAATACACAGAAGAACTGTACAAAAAAGATCTTCACAACCAAGATAATCACGATGGTGTGATCACTCACCTAGAGCCAGACATCCGGGAATGTGAAGTCAAGTGAGCCTTAGAAAGCATCACTATGAACAAAGCTAGTGGAGGTGATGGCATTTCAGTTGAGCTATTTCAAATCCTGAAAGATGATGCTGTGAAAGTGCTGCACTCAATATGCCAGCAAATTTGGAAAACTCAGCAGTGGCCACAAGACTGGAAAAGGTCAGTTTTCATTTCAATCCCAAAGAAAGGCAATTGCAAAGAATGCTCAAACTATCTCACAATTGCACTCATCTTACATGCTAGTAAAGTAATGCTCCAAATTCTCCAAGCCAGGCTTCAGCAATACGTGAACCGTGAAATTCCAGATGTTCAAGCTGGATTTAGAAAAGGCAGAGGAACCAGAGATCAAATGGCCAATATCCACTGGATNGAACTCAAAAGCCTCTTGATGAAAGTGAAAGTGGAGAGTGAAAAAGTTGGCTTAAAGCTCAACATTCAGAAAACTAAGATCATGGCATCTGGTCCCATCACTTCATGGGAAAGAAATGGGGTAACGGTGGAAACAGTGTCAGACTTTATTTTTTGGAGCTCCAAAATCACTGGAGATGATGACTGCATCTATGAAATTAAAAGACACTTACTCCTCGGGAGATCAACGAGTTCCTTCTGAAGGAGATCAGCCCTGGGATTTCTTTGGAGGGAATGATGCTAAAGCTGAAACTCCAGTACTTTGGCCACCTCATGTGAAGAGTTGACTCATTGGAAAAGACTCTGATGCTGGGAGGGATTGGGGGCAGGAGGAGAAGGGGACGACAGAGGATGAGATGGCTGGATGGCATCACTGACTCAATGGACATGAGTCTGAGTGAACTCCGGGAGTTCGTGATGGACAAGGAAGCCTGGTGTGCTGCGATTCACGGGGTCGCAAAGAGTCGGACACGACTGAGTGACTGAACTGAACTGAACTTGATTGCTCTCTCCCCTTTTGACTGTCCCTTTTCTCCTCCTGGTCACTTCTGACTCCTTCCTTCCTCTTCTATATAACTCTGTGAATGTCTCTGGGGGCTCCTTGCCCTGAAGAGTTGTTTTACCACTAACTTAGGGGTTTTATCTTCTGTGCAGTATGGATGGAGAAATCTTGATGCTACTGTAAGAGGAAGACTGAACCCAGAGGCAGGAGGCTCACCTTCAGAAGGTTATAACATCAGAGAACTCCTGACTCCAGTGAACATTAACAGACAAGGCCCCACCCAGAAGTCTCCATACCTACACTGAGACGAAACTCCACCCAACAGCAAACAACTTCCACTGAAAAACATATCATGATAATTCTCCAGCAAAACAGGAACACAATCCTGAACTTTAAAAGACAGGCTGCCCAATGCCATACCAAATTCGTAGACACCCACAAAACTCACTACTGGACACTTTATAGCACTCCAGAGAAAAAAATATGAAGCTCCACCAACCAAAGCACAGATACAAGTTTCCTCATCCAAGAAACCTTGACAAGGCACTGGTAAAATCCCATCCACAGAGAGAAGACTCCACAATTAAGAGGCACCATGATATTCCAGCCTTCAGAGAAAGCATCCCAAACACAGCAATTTAAACAAAATGAAAAGGCAGGAAAAAGTTCCCCAGGTGAAGGAACATGATAAAAATCAAACAAAAGAAGAGGAGATAAGGAGTCTACCTGAAAAATAATTCAGAATAATGATAGTAAAGATGATCCAAAATCTTGAAGACCAAATGGAGTTAAAGATAAATAGACCAGAGACAAAGATTTAAATGATGTAAGAAATGTTTAACAAGGAGCTATAAAAATGAAGAAGAGTCATCAATAATGAACCCATGTAATAACTCATATTAATAACACTCTGGAGGGAATTAGCTGTATAATAACAGAGGCAGAAGAGAGGATAAGTGAGGTGAAAGATAGAATGGTGGAAAAAAATGAAACAGAGAAACAAAAAAGGAAAAAGAATAAAAAGAAATAAGGACCACCTCAGAGACCTCTGGGACAATGTTAAATGTCCCAACATTAAAAGCATATGTGTCCCAGAAGGAGAAGGCAAAAAAAAAAAAAAAAAAAGGCATGAGAAATTACTGAGGAGATAATAGCTAAAAAATTTCCTAAAATGGGAAAGATAATAGCCACCCACGTCCAAGAAACCCAGAGTCCCAAAAAGGATCAACCTAAGGCAAAACATACCAAGACAAAACTAACAAAAATTAAACACAAAGAGCAAATATTAAAAGCAGCAAGGGAAAAACAACAAATAACACACAAGGAGATCCTCATGAAGATAAGAGCTGATCTTATAGAAACTCTTCAGGTCAGAAGGGAATGGCAGGATATACTTAAAGTGATGAAAGAGAAAAACCTACAACCAAGATTACTCTACCCAGCAAGGATCTTTTTCAGATATGAAAGATAAATCAAAAGCTTAACAGACTAGTAAAAGCTGACATAATTCAGCACCACCAAACCAGCTCTTCAACAAATGCTCAAGGATCTTCTCCAGACAGGAAACACAAAAAAGGTTTATAAAAATGAACTCAAAACAACAAAATAAATGATAATGGGATTATACTTTTCAATAATTGCCTTAAATAAAAGAGGTTAAATGCTCTGACCAAAAGACAAAGACTCACCTCAAACCTACAAACTGAAAGTTGGGGGGTGGGCATGGGAAAAGATATTTCATGCAAATGGAGATCGAAAGAAAGCAGGAGTAGCAATACTCCTATCAGATAAAATACACTTTGAAATAAAGACTGTGATAAGAGACAAGAAGGACGCTATATAATGCTCCAGGGATCAATCCAAGAAGAAGATATAACAATTATAAGTATATAAACACCCAACAACATAACACCTCAATATGTAAGGCAAATGCTAAAAAGTGTGAAAGGGGAAATTACCAGTAACAGAATAATAGTGGAGGCCTTCAATATCCAACTCATACCTATGGATAGATCAACAAAACACAAAATTAGCAAGGAAATAAAAGCTTTAAATGATGCAATTGACCAGTTAGACCTAATTGATATCTACAGTGCATTTCACCCTAAAACAATATATTTCACCCTAAAACAATATATTTCACCCTTTTCTCAAGGAATATTCTCCAGGATAGGTCACATCCCTGGACATGAATATAAACTTGGCAAATTTTTAAAAACTGAAATAATTTCAAACACCCTTTCTGATCACAGTGGGGTAAAATTAGATATTGAATACAGGGAAAAAAACTATAAAAAAAACCACAGAGGTATGGAGGCTAAGCAACAGGCTTCACAGTAACCAAAAGATCATGGGAAAAAAAATAAAGAAAATCAAAATATGCATAGAAATAAATGACAATGAAAACACAACAACCCGAAATCTATGGGATTCAGTAAAAGCATTGCTTAGAAGAAGGTTGATAGCAATGCAAGCCTACCTCAAGAACAAAGAGAAACATAAAATAAACAACCTAACTTTATACCTAAAGCATCAAGAGAAAATAAAAGAATTTCAAGGTTACTAGAAGGAAAGAAATCATAAAAATCAGAGCAGAATAAATAAAAAAGAAATGAAGGAGACTAAAGCAAAAATCAATATCACTAAAAGCTGGGTTTTTTTGAAGATAAATAGAATAGACAAATATTTTAGCCAGACTAACTAAGAAAAAAGGGAGATGAATAAAATCAGTAAAATTAGAAATGACAATAGACAAATCACAATAGACAACGCAGAAGTACAAAAGATCCTGAGACTACTATGAGCAATTATATGCCAATAAAATGGACAACTTAGAAGAAATGGACAAATTTTTAAAAAAAGTATAACCTTCCAAACTGAACCAGGGAGAAACAGAAAGTCTCAACAGACCCATTAGAAGAACAGAAATCGAAACTATAATAAAAAATCTTCCAACAAACAAAAGCCCAGGAAGATGGCTTTACAGGTGAATTCTCCCAAGAATTTAGAGAAAGCCTAACAGCTATACTACTCAAACTCTTCTAGAAAATTAGAGGATGGCAAGATCCCAAACTCATTCTATGAAGCCACCATCACCCTGATACCAAAACCAGACAAAAATGCCACAAAAACATAAAACTGCAGGCCAATACCACTGATGAACACAGATGCAAAAATCCTCAACAAAATTTTTGCAAACAGAATCAAACAACATATTAAGCAGATCATACTTCCAGGGACGCAAGGATTTTTCAGTATTCGCAAATCAATTAATGTGATACATCATATTAACAAATTGAAAGATAAAAACCATATGATTATCTCAATAAATGCAGAGAAAGCCTTTGATGAAATTCAACATACATTTGTGATAAAAACTGTCCAGAAAGCAGGTATACAAGGAACATACCTCAACATAATAAAATACATATATGATGAACCTACAGCAAACATTACCCTCAATGGTGAAAATTGAAAGACTTTCCTCTAAAATCAGGACAAGGGTGCCCATTCTCACCACTACTATTCAACATAGTTTTGGAAGTCCTAGCCACAGCAAGCAGAGAAGAAGAAGAAATAAAGGGAATCCAGATTAGAAAAGAAAATGTACAACCCTCATTGTTTGCAGATGACATGATCCTCTACATAGAAAGCCTTAAAAACTCCACCAGAAAATTACTGCTGCTGCTGCTGCTAAGTCGCTTCAGTCGTGTCTGACTCTGTGCAACCCCAGAGACGGCAGCCCACCAGGCTCCCCTGTCCCTGGAATTCTCCAGGCAAGAGCAATGGAGTGGGTTGCCATTTCCTTCTCCAATGTACGAAAGTGAAAAGTGAAAGTGAAGTCACTCAGTTGTGTCCGACTCTTAGTGACGCCATGGACTGCAGCCTTCCAGGCTCCTCTGTCCATGGGATTTCCCAGGCAAGAGTACTGGAGTGGGTTGCCATTGCCTTCTCCAGAAAATTACTAGAGTTAGCCAATTAGTATAGTAAAGTTTCAGGATATAAAATTAATACACAGAAATCCTTTGCACTCATAAACACTAACAATGAAAAAACAGAGAAATTTAGAAAAATCCCATTCACCATTGCAACGAGAAAAATAAATTACTTAGGAATAAATTTACCTAAAGAAACAAAAGAACTAAATATAGTAAACTATAATACAGTGATGAAAGAAATAAAAGATGATACAAATAAATAAACATACCATGCCTATGGATTAGAAGAATCAATGTAGCAAAAATGAGTATACTACACAGAGCAATCTATAGATTCAATGAAATCCCTATCAAGCTACCAATGGTATTTTTCACAGAACTAGAGCAAATAATTTCACTATTAGCATGGAAACACAGAAAACTTCAAATAGTCAAAAGCAATCTTGAGAAAAAAGAATGGAACTGGAAGAATCATCCTGCCTGAATTCAGATTATATTACAAAACTACAGTCATCAAGACAGTATGGCACTGGCACAAAGATAGAAATATATATCAATGAAACAAAATGGAAAGCCCAGAGATAAATCCACAAACCTAAGGACAGCTTATCTTGGACAAAGAAGGCAAAAATATACAATGGAGAAAAGACAATCTCTTTAACAAGTGGTGCTGGGAAAACTGGTGTCATGTGTAAAAGAATGAAACCGTAATACTTTCTAACACCATACACAAAAATAAACTCAAAATGGATTAAAGATCTAAATGTGAGACCAGAAACTATAAAACTCTTAGAGGAAAACATAGGCAGAACATTCTCTGACGTAAATCACAGCAAGATCCTCTATGATCCATCTCCCAGAGTAATGGAAATAAAAATAAACAAATGGGACCTAATAAGCTTAAAAGCTTTTGTACAATGAAGGGAATTATAAGCAAGGTGAAAAGGAAGCCTTCAGAATGAGAGGAAATAATAGTAAATGTAGCAACTGACAAAGGATTAATCTCCACAATATACAAGCAACTCATGCAGCTCAATACAAGAAAAATGAACAATACAATCTAAAATTTGGCCATACATTGACATGAATCAGCAATGGGTGCACATGTGTCCTCTCATCCTGAACCTCCCTCCCACCACCATAATCAGTTCAGTTCAGTCGCTCAGTCATAACTGACTCTTTGTATCCCCATGAATTGCAGCACTCCAGGCCTCCCTGTCCATCACCAGCTCCCAGAGTTCACTCAAACTCATGAACATAGAGTCGGTGATGCCCTCCAGCCAACTCATCCTCTGTCATTTCCTTCTCCTCCCATCCCCAATTCCTCCCAGCATCAGAGTTTTTTCCAGTGAGTCAACTCTTCCCATGAACTGATGGGAGCAGATACCGTGATCTTCATTTTCTGAATGTTGAGCTTTAAGCCAAGTTTTTCACTCTCTTGTTTCACTTACATCAAGAGGTTTCTTTCTTTTTTTTTTTATTTTTTTGCCATAGGGTGGTGTCATCTGCATATCTGAGGTTATTGGTACTTCTCCCAGCAACCTCGATTCTAGCTTGTGCTTCTTCCAGCCCAGTGTTTCTCATGATGTACTCTGCATATAAGTTAAATATGCAGGGTGACAATATACAGCCTTGATGTACTCCTTTTCCTATTTGGAACCAGTCTGTTGTTCCATGTCCAGTTCTAACTGTTGCTTCCTGACCTGCATATAGGTTTCTCAAGAGGCAGGTTAGGTGGTCTGGTATTCCCATCTTTTTCAGAATTTTCCACAGTTTATTGTGATCCACACAGTCAAAGGTTTGGCATAGTCAATAAAGCAGAAATGGATTTTTTTTTTCTGGAACTCTCTTGCTTTTTCCATGATCCAGTGGATGTTGGCCATTTGATCTCTAGTTCCTCTGCTTTTTCTAAAACCAGCTTGAACATCTGGAAGTTCACAGTTCATGTATTGCTGAAGCCTGGCTTGGAGAATTTTGAGCATTTCTTTACTAGCGTGTGAGATGAGTGCAATTGTGTGGTAGTTTGAGCATTCTTTGGCATTGCCTTTCTTTGGGATTGGAATGAAAACTGACCTTTTCCAGTCTTGTGGACACTGCTGAGTTCTCCAAATTTGCTGGCATATTGAGTGCACCACTTTCACAGCATCATCTTTCAGGATTTGCAATAGCTCAACTGAAATTCCATCACCTCCACTAGCTTTGTTTGTAGTGATGCTTTCTAAGGTCCTCTTGACTTCACATTCCCAGATGTCTGGCTCTAGATGAGTGATCACACCGTCGTGATTGTCTTGATCATGAAGCTCTTTTTTGTACAGTTCTTCCATGTATTCTTGCCACCTCTTCTTAATATCTTTTGCTTCTGTTAGGTCTAGACCATTTCTGTCCTTTATCAAGCCCATCTTTGCATGAAATGTTCCCTTTGTATGTCTAATTTTCTTGAAGAGATCTCTAGTCTTCCACCATAATATTGTAATGTAATTATTCTCCAATTAAAGTAAGTTAACTAATTTTGAAAGTGGGCCAAAGAACTAAGCATACGTTTCTTCAAACAAGACATACAGATGGCTATGAACACATTGAAAGATGGTTAACCTCACTCAGTATTGGAGTAATGCAAATCAGATCCACATAGAAGTACCATCTCACAGTGGTCACAATTGCTGCCATCATAAAGTCTACAAAGAATAAATTTTGAAGAGTGTGTGGAAAAAAGAGAACCCTCTAACACTGTTGGTGCAAATGCAAACTGGTACAGCTATTATAAAGAACAGTTTCCTGTTCTTTATAATTAAAAAAAAAGTTTAAAATAAAACTTAAAATACAAAGTAGAGATTCCTTTAAAAATTGGAAATAGAACTGCCATGTGACCCAGCATTCCCACTTCTGAGCATAAACGCTGAGGAAACCAGAAATGAAAGAGGTACATGCCCAATGTTCATTGCAGCACTGTTTATAATAGTTAGGACATGGAAGCAACCTAGATGTCTATCAGCAGACGAATGGATAAGGAACTTGTAGTATATATACACAATGGAATATTACTCAGCTATAAAAAGGAACACACCTGAGTCAGTTCTAATGAGGTGGATTAAACTGGAGCCTATTATACAGAGTGAAGTAAGTCAGAAAGAGAAACACTAATACAATATATTAAGACATATATATGGAATTTAAAAAGACAGTAACTGGTTCTATATGCTAGGCAGCAAAAGAGACAGAGATGTAAAAACAGACTGTTGGACTATGTGAAAGAAAATGAGGGTGGTATGATTTGAGAGAATAGCATTGAAACATGTATATTGCTATATGTAAAATATATGACCAATGCAAGTTTGATACCTGAAGCAGGGCACTTAACCCAGAGGGACGGGGTGGGGAGGGAGGTGGGATGAGTTCCAGGATGGAGAGGGGATACATACATATCCATGTCAATGTATGGAAAAACCACCAAAATATCATAGAGCAATTATCCTCCAAATAAAATAATTTAAATAAATGACTAAAGTGTATTATTATTATTTGTACATTTATTCCTTTGTTTGCTTTTGTACTTTTCTTTTCCTATTGTGATTAATCTTTAATATATATAAATCTTTTATCTACACTATTTAACTTCACATTTCTATCCTTTCTTTTTCTAACCATATTTTTTAGATTGTTTTGTTTTAAATGTTTTATTCCCCAGTTAACACTTTGCCTAATTTTGTTTTCCAGATTGTGCTTTAGTTAGTTTTGTTCTTAACTGTTGGATATCATTTTTGATTTCCTTTGTTTGCTGGCTTTCTCTATTGTATTTTGTTTATTGGGCTGTTTTGGTTTTGCTTATGGGTATATATGTATGTGCATATATTACATGACTTTACTTATTTGCCTGATTTTGTAATTGGCATTTGTCGGGGGGCATGCCTTCTATATCTCACTTTTGTGAATTTGCTTCAATCCTGTTTTATTCCATATCAAACCACCTGTGGAATCTCTTTTCTTGGCCAGAGATCAAGCAACGAGCCTTTGGAGTGGGAGCACTGACTCCAATATCCTACACTAATAGAGAACTCCTAAACGTAGGGAGTAACAAATGGTGAGAACTCCCACAAAGGCAATGACTTGCATACAAGGCCTGGCATTACACCACTGTCAGTAGAACCCTGTGCAGGATGCCCCATCCAAACAACAAGCAAGATGAAAATAGAAACCTAATCATCAGCAGACAAGATTACCACCTAACTCAACCCTGCCCATCAGAGGAAGAAAACAACTCACTCCCACCAGAGTGCAAACACAAATCACACCCTACGTGGAGCTTACACAAAACACTGTACCAATCTTATGAGGGCAGAAACCAACAGGAAGAAAGAATTTGACTATGAAGCCTAGGAAGAGGAGGCTTTAACAATAAGTTTTAAAATAATAATAATAATAAGACAGAGAAATATTGCACAAAGGAANAACTTAGAGACACACAAAGTCAAATAAATGAAGAGGAAATAGGCAAACTACCTAAAAAAGAATAATAAAAGCAAAAATGATCCAAAATGTCAAAAATGGAACAGAAAAAATGCAAGAATCAATTAGCAAAGACCTAGAAGAAATAAAGAATAAACACAGAGAGACAAGCAACACAATTACTGAAACTAAAAATACTCCAGAAGGAATCAACAGCAGAATATCTGAGGCAGAAGAATGAATAAGTGAGCTGGAAGATAGAATAGTGGAAATAACTGCTGAAGAGCAGAATAAAGTAAAAATAATGAAAAGAACTGAGGATAGTCTCAGAGACCATTGAGACAATATTAAATGCACCAATATTTGAATTATAGGGTTCCCAGAAGAAGAAAATAAGAAAAAAAATGAGAAAAAATTTTAAAAGATTATAGTTGAAAATTTCCACAATCAAGTCCAAGAAGAGCAGAATCCTGTACAGGATAAACCCAAGGAGAAGCATGCCAAGACACATATTACTCAAACTAACAAAGATTAAACACACAGAAAGAATATTAAAAGCATCAAGAGAAAAGCAAGAAGTAACATACAAGGGAAACCCCATATGTTTAACAGCTGATTTTTCAGCAGAAACTCTTCAGGCCGGAAGGGAATGGAATGATATATTTAAAGTACTGAGAGGGAAACATCTACAATCAAGATTAACCTACCTTCAAAGATCTCATTCAAAACTGATGAAGAAGTCAAAAGCTTAACAGAGGAGCAAAAGATAAGAGAATTTAGTACCACCAAACCAGCTTTACAACAAATGGTAAAGGGACTGATGTGGTCAGGAAG
>SJYQ01012328.1:89939-111218 GCA_006410935.1 Redunca redunca
AATATTCCAACCAAAAGATGCAGATTGGCTGAATGGATATAAAATATATGCTGTTTACAAGAAACCCACCTCAGACATCAAAACACATATAGACTGAAAGTGAGAGGATGGAAAAATATATTCCATGCAAATGGAAATCAAAAGAAAGCAGGAGTAGCAATCCTGATATCAGACAAAATAGACCTTAAAATAAAGAATATTACAAGAGACCATGAATGACACTACATAATGATCAAGGGATCAGTCCAAGAGGAAGACATAACAATTGTAAATATCTATGCACCCAACATAGCAGTATGTCAGTACTTAGGATAAACACTAACATACATAAAATGAGAAACAAATAGTAACATAATAATAATAGAAGAGTTTAACATCCCACTTACACATATGGACAAATCATCAAAACAGAAAATTAACAAGGAAATACAAGCCTTAAATGACACATTAGGCCAGCTGGAACTCACTGATAACTTCAGGACATTCCATCCAAATGCAGAATACATTTTCTTCTCAAGTGTACATGGAACATTCTCCAGGATAGAGCACATCTTGGGTCACAAGTCAAGCCTCAGTAAATTTAAGAAAATTGAAATCATATCAAGCATCTTTTCTGACCACAATATTATGAGACTAGATATCAATTACAAAAACAACAACAACAAAACAAACCCTGTAATAAAACCACAAGCACATATAGATTAAACAATACATTTGTACATGGACAGGTTACTGAAGAAACCAAAAGGGAATTTAAAAAATTCCTAGAAACAAATGACAAATGAAAACAAGACAACTCAAAACCTATGGGATGCAGCAAAAGCTGTTCTAAAAGGGATGTTTATAGCAATACAATCCTTCCTCAAGAAATAAGAAAAACATTGACTAGACAACTGAAATTTACACTTAAAACAATTGGAAAAAAGAACAAAAAACCCCCAAAGTTAGCAGAAGGACAGAAATCATAAAGTTCAGAGCAGAAATAATTGAAAAAGAAATGAAAGAAACAATAGTAAAGATTAATAAAGCTGAAAGCTGGTTCTTTGTGAAGATAAACAAAATTAACAAAACTTTTAGCCAGACTCATCAAGAAAAAAAGAAAGAAGAATCAAATCAACATAATTAGAAATGAAAAAGTAGAGGTTACAACAGATAATGCAGAAATACAAAGGATTATAGCAGACTATTATTAGCAACTATATAGCAAGAAAATGGACAACCTGAAAGAAATGGACAGATTATTAGAAAAGTTCAATCTTTCAAGACTGAACCAGGAAGAAATAGATATCACAAACAATCCAATTACAAGCACTAAAATTGAGACTGTTATCAAAAATCTCCCCCAAAACAAAAGCCCAGGACCAGATGGCTTCACAGGGGAATTTTATCAAATGTTTAGAGAAGAGTTAATGCCTATCCTTCTAAAATTCTTTCAAAATGTTGCAGAGGAAGGTAATATCCAAACTCATTCTATGAGGCCACCATCACCCTGATACTGAAGCCATGCAAAGACAATACAAAAAAGAAAATTACAGGTCAATATCACTGATGAACATAGATGCAAATATCCTCAACAAAATTCTAGCAAATAGAATCCAACAGTACATTAAACAGCTCATACACCATGATCAAATCAGGTTTATTCAAAGCGTGCAAGAATTCTTTGATATATACAAAGCATTCAATGTGATACACTATGTTAAATTGAAAGCTACAAATCATATGATAATTTCAATAGGTGCAGGAAAATCCTTTGAAAAATTCGGCACCTATTTATGATAAAAAATCTTCAAAAAATGGGCATAGAAGAAACCTGTCTCAACACAGTAAAGGCCATATATAATAATCACACAGTAAACATTATTCTCAATGGGGAAAAATAGAAAGCATTCCCTCTAAGATCAGAACAAGGGTGTCCACTCTCACCACTATTATTCAACATAGGTTTGGAAGTCCTAACTGTGGCAATAGGAGAAGAAAAAGAAATAAAAGGAATATATATTGGAAAAGAAGTAAAACTCTCACTGTTTACAGATGACATGATATTGTACAAAGAAAACCCTAAATATACTATCAGAAAATTACTAGAGCTAATTTGTGAATTTAGTAAAGTCACAGGATACAAAATCAATACACAGAAATCACTTGCATTCCTATATACTAACAATGAAAAATCAGAAAGAAAAATTAAGGAATCAATCCTATTCACCATTGCAACAAAAGGAATAAAATATCTAGGAATAAACCTACCTAATGAGACAAAAGAACTGTATACAGAAAAGTATAAAACACTGATGAAAGAAATCAAAAGTGACATGAACAGAGGAGAGATATTACATGTTCCTGGGTTCGAAGAATCATTATTGTGGAAATGTCTGTACTACCAAATACAATGTATAGATTCATCTTGCTGCTGCTGCTAAGTCGCTTCAGTCATGTCCAACTCTGTGACCCCATAGATAGCAGCCCAACAGGCTCCCCCGTCCCTGGGATTCTCCAGGCAAGAACACTGGAGTGGGTTGCCATTTCCTTCTCCAATGCATGAAAGTGAAAAGTGAAAGTGAAGTTGTTCAGTCGTGTCCAACTCTTCGTGACCTCATCGACTGCAGCCTATCAGGCTTCTCTGTCCATGGGATTTTCCAGGCAAGAGTACTGGAGTGGGGTGCCATCGCCTTCTCAGACAGATTCATCTTAATCCCTATCAAATTACCAATGGGGGTAATTTTTCACAGAATTAGAGCAAAAAAAAATCACAGTTTATATGGGAACACCAAAGACTCTGAATAGCTAAATCAGTCTTGAGAAAGAAGAATGGAACTGGAGGAATCAACCTCTGACTTCAGGTTATACTACAAAGCTGCAGTCATCAAGACAGTATGGTATTGGCACAAAAACAGAAATACAGATGAATGGAACAAGATAGAAAACCCACAAATAAACCCATGCACCTATGGGTACCTCATTTTTGTCAAAAGAAGCAAGAATATACAATGGGGCAAAGACAGCCTCTTCAATAAATGGTGCTGGGAAAACTGGACAGCTACGTGTAAAAGAATGAAATTAGAACACCTCCTAACACCACACACAAAGATAAACTCAAAATGGATTAAAGACTTAAATGTAAGACCAGAAACTATAAAACTCTTAGAGGAAACCATAGGCAGAACACTTGATGACATAAATCAAAGCAAGACCCTCTATGACCATCCTCTAGATTAACAGAAATAAAAACAAAAGTAAACAAATGGGGCCTGATTAAACTTAAAAGCTTTGCACAGCAAAGTAAAATATAAGCAAGGTGAAAAGACAACCCTCAACATGGGAGAAAATAATAGCAAATGAAACAACTGACAAAGGATTCATTTCCAAAATATACAAGCAGCTCATATAACTCAATGCCAGAAAAGCAAATAACCCAATTAAAAAGTGGGAAAAGTCCTACACAGACATTTCTCCAAAAAAGACAAACAGATGGCTAACAAACACTTGAAAAGATGCTCAACATTGTTTATTATTAGAGAAATGCAAATCAAAACTGCAATGAGATGTCACCTCACACCTGTCAGAATGGCCATCCTCAAAAAGTCTACAAACAATAAATGCTGGAAAGGGTGTGGAGAAAAGGGAATGCTCTTGCATTGTTGGTTGGAATGTAAATTGATACAGCCACTATGGAAGACGATATGGAGATTCCTTTAAAAACTAGAAATAAAACCACCATATGACCCAGCAATCCCACTCCTAGGCATATGCCCTAAGGAAACCAAAGTTGAAGACACATGTATCCCACTGTTCATTGTAGCACTATTTACAAAAGCTAGAACATGGAAGCATCCCACTCCAGTACTCTTGCCTGGAAAATCCCATTGACAGAGGAGCCTGGTGGGCTGCAGTTCATGGGGTCGCTAAGAGTCATACACAACTGAAGCGACTTAGCAGCAGCAGCAGAACTTGGAAGCAACCTAGATGCCGATGGACAGATGAATGATAAAGAAGTTGTGGTACATATACACAATGGAATATTACTCAACCATAAAAGGGAAACATTTTTGTCAGTTCTGATGAGGTGGATGAACCTACCTATTATACAGAGTGAAGTGAGTAAGAAAGAGAAATATAAATAACTATCTAATGCACGTATATGGAATCTAGGGAAATGGTACTGAAGAATTTATTTACAGGGCAGCAATGGAGAAACAGACATACAGAATAGACTTATGGACGTGGGGAGAGGAGAGGAAAGGTATGGAAACAGTAACGTGGAAACTTACATTACCATATGTAAAATAGATAGCCAAGGCAAATTTGCTGTATGGCTCAGGCAACTCAAACAGGGGCTCTGTATCAACCTAGAGGGGTGGGATCGGGAGGGAGATGTGAGGTTCAAAAGGGAGGGGATATATGTACACCTATGGCTGATTTCATGTTGAGGTTTGACAGAAAACAACAAAATTCTGTAAAGCAATTATCCTTCAATAAGAAAATAAATTAAAAAAAACATAAAGGGGGAAAAAAAACTCTCTGGGACATTCTAATCATATTTCTTTTTGATAGCTGACTGTTCATATTTTGATGCTCCACCAAATCCTCATTCTCAAAACGTCAAAAAACAAGACCATAATCAAAGCCCCAAAACCTGATTTCTTTTAATATTGGGTTAACCAAAATGTTCATTTGGATTTTATGAACTTTTGGCCAGCCCAGTAATTACTGTTCTTATTTTCAGTGCTGAAACTTCAGAATTATTTTTATGTCTTTCTACATCACTCCCTGCATTGAACTATTCAATAAGCATTATCAATTTTTCCATTACAATGTTTCTCACATAGTACTCCAGAAACCTAGTTCAATATTTCATAACACATTTATGAACTATAAAAGTATCTCCTAATTGTTTCCTTCATTTCAAGTAATATTTGCTCTAGCGCAGTCATTTCCATATAGAAATAAAATAACTCTAAGTACTCAAAGTACTCAAAATGATCCTCTAGATTTCAGGACAGAAAATCAGAGATTTGTTTTACATTAATTTGATGTCTTAAAAATCAGAAAGAAGCTTATTTTTGCCAATATTTAACATATATGTTGATGCTGGCTTCCAACTCAATTTATAAGTATATGATTATTTGACAGGGGCTTCCCTGGTGGCTCAGAGGTTAAAGCATCTGCCTCCAATGCGGGAGACCCGGGTTCGATCCCTGGGTTGGGAAGATGCCCTGGAGCAGGAAATGGTAACCCACTCCAGTATTCTTGCCTAGAGAATCCTATGGACAGAGGAGACTGGCAGGCTACAGTCCACGGGTTCGCGAAGAGTCGGACACGACTGAGCAACTTCCCATATAGAAATAAAATAACTTTAAGTACTCAAAGTACTCAAAATGGTCCTCTAGATTTCAAGACAGAAAATCATAGATTTGTTTTACATTAATTTGATGTCTTAAAAATTAGAAAGAAGTTTATTTTTACCAATATTTGACAATATTGGGAGACATGTTATCTTGAAGAAAGAGAGGAAGGGCCATAATAAGGAGGAGCTGGAGCCTTCATTCTTCATTTTTCTTCAGTTTGCATTAGATATTGTTGTTTATTCATTCCAGTTCAGTCGATTTAAAGACTATATTGTCTATTTTTAAGGAAATGAATGATCAATATTGACCAAAATCCCTAAAAATATGTTAGATGTTGACTTAAAAATATTCACAGTCTAAAAGTAGAGAGTGTTTTATTCAGTAAGAAATTTTAGGACCTCAAGTCTGGGAGATAGCACCTCAAGTAACCCTGAAAGAATTGCTCTGAGGAGGCAGGGGGGAGAGGAAGCTTATAAAGTTTTTCAACAAAGAGTAGCTAGTCTGAATGTCAAGTTTTCTGTATATTAAAGAAAGCCAGATATCCCAAGTTAATCTATGTATGGGGAGATGTAAGAGTCTGGGCTTACTCAAGTCATTCCTTTGATATGCACCTCAGCTATCCTGGCCAGTATCCTGTTTTCATATCCTGAGTTCCTCAGAACTCACAGTAGGGAGTGGCTAGAGTCTGATTACTGCTAGATAGCAGATATTCTTCTTGCTGAGTTCCCTAAAGGCTCACCTGGTCATATTGGAGGCCTGCAGTTGCTGATGACTCTGACATTCTTGTTTAATGATATGGCAGGAAATGCTTCATTTCTCTAAAGATGGAAAATTATATTAATATTGCAAATACAAANGTTTAATGATATGGCAGGAAATGTTTCATTTCTCTAAAGATGGAAAATTATATTAATATTGCAAATACAAATGGATTTTATGAAAATTCAGCATACACTTCTAAAAGTAGCACTTCTTCAGTCTATCACAAGATAAAAATGACATTAGATCAGATATAAGAAATTTTCCAAATGTTGCTAACATTAGCAAAAATACTTAAATATATATTTATATCCACTACTATTAATGATGATGTATATGTGCTTTGAGATAGTGGCTAGTGCTAACGCAAAGTATCACAATAAGAAATACATTGTAAAATAATATTTATGTCACTTAAATTTCATCCTTCTTAAATTTTTATTTTTGAATATACTTTATAATATGCATTTTAGCACAACAGGAAATGTTTATACTTTCAGCCAAATAATTATCTGTATATTAGAAAGTATATAATCAAATAGTTTTTATTGACTGTGTGATCAAAAAAGAGACCATTGTTCTAGTACATCTTTTGTATCACGTTGATTATGCTTTATGAGATACTATATAAGTCCTGCCACTTCCATGTTAAAAGTCTCCATAACTTTCCTATTGTTACTGAATAAAGTATAACACTTTAGCAAGGCTTCTAGTGTGTAGTTCCAGCTAATGTTTCCACCTTTTTTTTTTTGCCATTTTCCATCAATTGTTTGCATGTTGGAAATCACCAATTATTAAGCTAGTTCTGCCCCCAAAGACTTTGATAATTTGATGTGCAAGCTATTAAATTACATAGGATTATTTAACTTATTTATCCCATTACCAAAAAGTCATATTTCTCAGAAACAACTGAAATTTTGGTTTGTTCTAAATATCAAAAGATGTGCCAACACTGGGCTTTTACTCTTGAATGGCAACAGGAAGATAGAGCTGAGTAACAGATATTCCTTTTTGAACTAAACATGTATTCTCCAGGTCATCACATTTTCAGTCTCTCTCTTTTGTCTCTGTCATTCTAAGGCCAAATGTTAATTGATATTTCTCACCAGTTTTGGCTGTGGTAAAACAAAATACACAAGGATTGTAATGTGTTTTAAGAGAAATGGAAGAGTATACATATGTATATGGAAGAGAAGCATTTCCTTTCATCTAGGCACTTGTATCTCTTAACACCTACTTCTTTTATAAGAAAAACTTATATAACTCAGAATTACACGAAGTACATTTAGGCTAATTCTTATGGTTTTATTCACACTGTTTTCTCTGCTTGAGAAATTTCTTCTTTATCCTTTTTAACTAAAAAATTCATGTAATACCTCTATTTTTTATTATAGATACTTAGATTCTTCAATTGACCATTCAGTTCTTTAACAACTAAAACTTTGAAAGATATTTGTTATGAAATATTGAAGGTCTCAAAAAAGGTATAAAAGATCCTAAGTAGTCTTCAGTTCAGTTCAGTCACTTTAGTCGTGTCTGACTCTTTGCGACCCCATGAACCACAGCATGCCAGGCCTCCCTGTCCATCACCAACTCCCAGAGTCCACCCAAACCCATGTCCATTGAGTTGGTGATGGCATCCAACCATCTCATCCTCTGTTGTCCCCTTCTCTTCCTGCCCTCAATCTTTCCCAGCCTCAGGGTCTTTACCCTTAAAGGAAAAAAAAAAAAAGGAGATCAGTTAAAGAAACAATAAAAACTGTGGTCCAGCTAAATTCAAAACAAACAAAACAAAGATGTGAAATGGTCATAGATGCCTGAGGTAGAGTTGCTATCTGAAAATTGATCTCTAGGCCGCATGGTAAAGGTACATTTGGCCTTAAGCTCTGAAGTGAGACCCTGTAGGGAATGCTTATTGATTCTAGCTCAATGGTCTAGATAACTGCTAGAAATGGAAGAAGAAAATCATTTTTGCAAGAATGGCTCCCATTTCCATTTAAAATTCCAGACAATTAACAGGTAGTAAAGTTCTATCCATCAGAGATGATAACATTAAAAAAAAAAAAAAGCCATTGTTACAGAAAGTAATAGTTTTGGCAATTTGAACCACAGATCAAATTGCCATCTGTTGGATGATTGAAAAAGGAATAGAGTTCCAGAAAAACATCTAGTTCTTTTTTATTGATTACACTAAAGACTTTGACTGTTGGCTTCACAATAAACTGTGGAAAATTCTTCAAGAGATGGGAAGAATCTCTTGAATTGCCTCCTGACCTGCCTCCTGAGAAATCTGTATGCAGGTCAAGAAGCATCAGTTAGAATTGGATATGGAATAATAGACTGGTTCCAAATCAGGAAGGAGTACGTCAAGGCTGCCTACTGTCAACCTAATTATTTAAATTATGTGCAGAGTACATCATGAAAAATGCTGGGCTGGATGAAGCACAAGCTAGAATAAAGATTCCTGGGAGAAATATAAATAACCTCAGCTATGCAGATGACATCACCTTTATGGCAGAAAGCGAAGAAGAACTAAAGAGGCTCTTGATGAAAGTGAAAGAGGTGAGTGAAAAAGTTGGCTTAAAACTCAACATTCAGAAAACTAAGATCATGACTTCTGGTCCCATCACTTCATGGCAAATAGATGGGGAAAGAAAGGAAACAGTGAAAGACTTTATTTTGAGAGGCTCCAAAATCACTGCAGATGGTGACTGCAGCCATGAAATTAAAAGACACTTGCTCCTTGGAAGAAAAGCTATGACCAACCTATAGAGCATATTAAAAGCAGAGATATTACTTTGCCAAGAAAATTCTGTCTAGTCAAAACTATGGTTTTTCAGTAGTCATTTATGGACGTGAGAGTTGGACAATAAAGAAGGCTGAGTGCTGAAGAATTGATGCTTTTGAATCGTGGTGTTGAAGAAGACTTTTGAGAGTCCTTTAGACTGCAAGGAGATACAACGAGTTAATCCCAAAGGAAATCAGTCCTGAATATTCATTAGAAGGGCTGATGCTAAGGCTGAAGCTCCAATACTATGGCCACCTGATGTGAAGAACTGACTCATTGGGAAAGACCATGATCGTTGGAAAAATTGGAGGCAGTAGGAGAAGGGGATGACAGGATGAGATGGTTGGATGGCATCACTGACTAGATGGACATAAGTTTGAGTAAGTTCTGTGAGTTGGTGATGGACAGGGAAGCCTGGCATGCTGCAGTCCATGGGGTTGCAAAGAGTCAGACACGACTGAACGACTCAACTGAACTGGACTAAACTGAATTACAGAAAGTAAGTTGAGGGGGACAAAAGCTAATAGATTTAGAGCTCTAAGGGATTCAGTTGTTGTATTACTCAGATATAGAATATAGAACAGCACCCCACTCCAGTACTCTTGCCTGGAAAACCTCATGGATGGAGAAGCCTAGTAGGATGCTGTCCATGGGTTCGCTGAGTGTTGGATACGACTGACCGACTTCACATTCACTTCTCATTTTCATGCATTGGAGAAGGAAATGGCAACCTACTCCGGTGTTTTTGCCTGGAAAATCCCACGGATGGAGGAGCCTGGTGGGCTGCCGTCTATGGGGCCGCACAGAGTTGGACATGACTGAAGCGACTTAGTAGTAGCAGCAGCATGGATATAATGGTTAAAAAAATACCTTTATTTCGTGACATCATCACGAAAGTCATCTATCAAGTCTAGCGTATTGGAAATTGACATACAACTTCAAAACACAAGTGAAACTTCTAAATATGAAAAATAATACAATTACTCAAACGCATACACACACACACTCTCACATTTAAGAAGAAAAATAGCAGGATAGATAATTAAAAATAGAATTAATGAAGTGGAAGATGCACCAGTAGAAATTACCAAAATAGCAGCTCAGAAATGTAAAGATATGGAAATTAAAAAAAAATTATGTGAAAATATATGAAGATTTTAATTTAAACATCTTGCATAAGTCTAACAAAAATCACAAAAAGAGAATAAAGGTAATTGAAGGAGATGCAGTTTTCAAGGAGATAATGACTGAAAAATTTTCCAGAACTCTTAAAAACAATAATGCACAGGTGAAGAAACCATACCCAAGCATCTGGAAAGAAGGCCAGAACATTTAAAAAGAAACAATAATTGTAATTACAGCACCTTAGAATACAGTGAAACCAGGTCTTCAAAGTTCTGAGACAAAATAATCTAGATTACCATATGATGTTAGATTTTCAGTAACTGTTCTAAGTAACTTTTTTCTACTTTTAAACATGTTCTTATATAGTCCTCTCCCACATTAACTCTAAGGTTGTTCTTGTGCTTTGATTAATATGATATTATCAAATTTGAAGCTTAAAAGCCCTTGGGAATTGAAGTATAGCTTCCTGCCTCTGGGAACTCAACCTCTATAATATGAAGAAATCCACTTCAGTATTCTTGCCTTGAGAACCTCATGAACAGTATGAAAAGGCAAAATGATAGGATACTGAAAGTGGTACTCCCCAGGTCAGTAGGTGCCCAATATGTTATTGGAGGTCAGTGGAGAAATAACTCCAGAAAGAATGAAGGGTTGGAGCCAAAGCAAAAACAATACCCAGCTGTGGATATGACTGGTGATAGAAGCAAGGTCCATGCTATAAAGAGCAATATTGCATAGGAACCTGGAATGTCAGGTCCACGAATCAAGGCAAATTGGAAGTGGTCAAACAAGAGATGGCAAGGGTGAACGTCAACATTCTAGGAATCAGCAAACTAAAATGGACTGGAACGGGTGAATTTAAATCAGATGACCATTATATCTACTACTGTGGGCAGGAATCCCTCAGAAGAAATGCTGTAGCCATCATGGTCAACAAAAGAGTCCAAAATGCAGTACTTGGATGCAACCTCAAAAACGACAGAATGATCTCTGTTCGTTTCCAAGGCAAACCATTCAATATCACAGTAATCCAAGTCTATGCCCCAACCAGTAACGCTGAAGAAGCTGAAGTTGAACAGTTCTATGAAGACCTACAGGACCTTTTAGAACTAACACCCAAAAAGGATGTCCTTTTCATTATAGGAGACTGGAATGCAAAAGTAGGAAGTCAAGAAACACCTGGAGTAACCGGCAAATTTGGCCTTGGAATACAGAATGAAGCAGGGCAAAGACTAATAGAGTTTTGCCAAGAAAATGCACTAGTAATAGCAAATACCCTCTTCCAACAACACAAGAGAAGACTCTACACATGGACATCACCGGATGGTCAACACCAAAACCAGATTGATTATATTCTCTGCAGCCAAGATGGAGAAGCTCTATACAGTCAACAAAAACAAGACCAGGAGCTGACTGTGGCTCAGATCATGAACTCCTTATTACCAAATTCAGACTTAAATTGAAGAAAACAGGGAAAACCGCTAGACCATTCAGGTATGACCTAAATCAAATCCCTTATGATTATACAGTGGAAGTGGGAAATAGATTTAAGGGCCTAGATCTGATAGATAGAGTGCTTGATGAACTATGAAATGAGGTTCATGACATTGTACAGGAGACAGGGATCAAGACCATCCCCATGGAAAAGAAATGCAGAAAAGCAAAATGGCTGTCTGGGGAAGCCTTAAAAATAGCTGTGAAAAGAAGAGAAGCGAAAAGCCAAGGAGAAAAGGAAAGATGTAAGCATCTGAATGCAGAGTTCCAAAGAATAGCAAGAAGACATAAGAAAGCCCTCTTCAGCGATCAGTGCAAAGAAATAGAGGAAAACAACAGGATGGGAAAGACTAGAGATCTCTTGAAGAAAATTAGAGATACCAAGGGAATATACAAAGGCCGGAACAGGATGAACCATATATCCCCTCAATAATACAATGATTATTGCTATTCCAGCTGGGGTAAAAGTGTTTAGCTGACTAGCTACACTTCACGGAGGCAACATCAAATGATCTCCCGCTATAATATGAGCCTTAGGCTTTATTTTCCTCTTTACAGTAGGAGGCCTGACTGGGATTGTTTTAGCTAACTCTTCCCTCGACATCGTTCTTCACGATACATATTATGTAGTCGCACACTTCCACTACGTATATCAATAGGAGCTGTATTCGCTATCATAGGAGGATTCGTTCATTGATTCCCACTATTCTCAGGTTATACCCTCAATGACACATGAGCCAAAATCCATTTCGCAATTATATTTGTAGGTGTAAACATAACCTTCTTCCCACAACATTTCTTAGGGCTATCTGGTATACCATGACGATACTCTGACTACCCAGATGCATACACAGTATGAAATACTATTTCATCCATGGGTTCATTTATTTCACTGACAGCAGTAATACTAATAATTTTCATCATCTGAGAAGCATTCGCATCTAAACGAGAAGTCTTAACTGTAGACCTAACCACAACAAACTTAGAGTGACTGAACGGATGCCCCCCCCCACCATATCATACATTTGAAGAACCTACATATGTTAACCTAAAATAAGAAAGGAAGGAATCGAACCCCCTATTATTGGTTTCAAGCCAACACCATAACCATTATGTCTCTCTCAATTAATGAGATGTTAGTAAAACATTACGTAATCTTGTCAAGATTAAATTACAGGTGAAATTCCCGTACATCTTGTATGGCATATCCCATACAACTAGGATTTCAAGATGCAACATCTGCTATTATAGAAGAATTATTACATTTTCATGACCATACACTTATAATTGCCTTCTTAATCAGCTCACTAGTACTTTATATTATTTCACTGATACTAACAACAAAACTAACTCATACCAGCACAATAGATGCACAAGAAGTAGAAACAATCTGAACCATCCTCCCAGCCATTATTCTAATTCTAATTGCCCTTCCATCTTTACGAATTCTATAAATAATAGATGAAATTAACAACCCATCTCTCACAGTAAAAACCATAGGGCATCAATGATACTGAAGCTATGAATATACAGACTATGAAGATTTAAGCTTTGACTCCTACATAATTCCAACATCAGAACTAAAACCAGGCAAATTACGACTACTAGAAGTAGACAACCGAGTTGTACTACCAATAGAGATAACAATTCGAATATTAATCTCCTCCGAAGATGTGCTACACTCATGAGCCGTACCCTCCCTAGGACTATAAACAGATGCAATTCCAGGTCGCCTAAACCAAACAACCCTTATGTCAACTCGACCAGGCCTATATTATGGCCAATGCTCAGAAATCTGCGGATCAAATCACAGTTTTATACCAATTGTTCTTGAACTAGTTCCACTAAAATACTTTGAAAAATGATCTGCATCAATACTATAAGATTATCAAGAAGCTATAGTAGCATTAACCTTTTAAGTTAAAGATTGAGAGTATAAACTCTCCTTGATGATATGCCACAACTAGATACATCAACATGATTTACAATAATTCTATCAATATTCCTAGTTCTGTTTATTATCTTCCAACTAAAAATCTCAAAACACAACTTTTACTACAATCCAGAATTAACATCAACAAAAACACCAAAACAAAACACCCCTTGAGAAAAAAAATGAACGAAAATCTATTTGCCTCTTTCATTACCCCTATAATACTAGGCCTCCCCCTTGTCACTCTTATCGTCCTATTCCCATCAAACAAATTAGTAAACAATCGTCTTATTTCCCTTCAACAATGAGCACTCCAACTCGTATCAAAACAAATGATAAACATCCACAACCCTAAAGGACAAACATGAACATTAATACTAATATCTCTGATTCTATTCATCGGATCAACAAACTTACTAGGCCTACTACCCCACTCATTCACACCAACTACACAGCTATCAATAAACTTAGGTATGGCTATCCCTCTATGAGCAGGAGCTGTAATTACAGGTTTCCATAACAAGACTAAAGCACCACTTGCTCACTTTCTACCACAAGGAACACCCACCCCATTAATTCCAATACTAGTAATTATTGAGACTATTAGCCTCTTCATTCAACCAGTAGCCCTTGCCATATGACTAACAGCTAACATTACAGCAGGACACTTATTAATTCACTTAATTGGAGGAGCCACACTCGCACTAATAAGCATTAGCACTACAACAGCTCTTATCACATTTGTTATCTTAGTTCTACTAACAATCCTTGAATTCACAGTAGCCATAATTCAAGCCTATGTCTTTACTCTCTTAGTCAGCCTATACCTGCACAACAATACATAATGACACACCAAACCCATGCTTATCACATAGTAAACCCAAGTCCTTGACCCCTTACAGGAGCACTATCCGCCCTCTTAATAACATCAGGCCTAATCATAGGATTCCACTTCAACTCAACAACCCTATTAATACTAGGCCTAACAACAAACATGCTCACAATATATCAATGATGACGAGATATTATCCGAGAAAGTACCTTCCAAGGACACCATACCCCAACCGTCCAAAAAGGCCTCTGCTATGGAATAATCCTATTTATTATTTCTGAAGTCCTATTCTTTACTGGATTCTTCTGAGCATTTTACCACTCAAGCCTCGCCCCTACACCTGAACTAGGCGGCTGCTGGCCCCCAACAGGTATTCACCCACTCAATCCCCTAGAAGTCCCATTACTCAACACCTCTGTCCTCCTAGCCTCAGGAGTTTCTATTACCTGAGCCTATCACAGCCTTATAGAAGGTAATCGTAACCACATACTACAAGCCCTATTCATCACCATTGCACTAGGTGTGTACTTCACACTACTTCAAGCTTCAGAGTACTATGAAGCACCCTTCACTATTTCAGACGGAGTTTACGGCTCAACTTTCTTCATAGCTACAGGCTTCCACGGCCTCCACGTTATCATTGGATCTACATTCCTAATTGTCTGCTTCTTTCGTCAACTAAAATTTCACTTTACCTCTACCACCACTTCGGCTTTGAAGCAGCTGCCTGATACTGACATTTCGTAGACGTAGTGTGACTCTTCCTTTATGTTTCTATCTATTGATGAGGCTCATATTCTTTTAGTATTAATCAGTACAACTGACTTCCAATCAGTTAGTTTCGGTCTAACCCGAAAAAGAATAATAAACCTAATATTAGCCCTCTTAACCAATTTCACACTAGCTACCCTACTTGTCACTATCGCATTCTGACTCCCTCAACTAAACGCCTACTCAGAAAAAGCAAGTCCATATGAATGCGGATTTGACCCTATAGGATCCGCCTGCCTTCCTTTCTCGATAAAATTTTTCCTGGTAGCCATTACATTTCTCCTATTTGACCTGGAAATTGCACTACTTCTGCCCCTACCATGAGCCTCACAAACAACTAACCTAGATATGATACTCACTATATATAGCCCTTCTCCTGATTTTCCTACTAGCCGTAAGTTTAGCCTATGAATGAACTCAAAAAGGACTAGAATGAACCGAGTATGGTATTTAAAGTAAAATAAATGATTTCGACTCATTAGATTATGATTAAATTCATAATTACCAAATGTCCTTTGTGTACATAAACATTATAATAGCATTCACAGTATCTCCTGTAGGACTACTAATATATCGATCCCACCTAATATCATCTCTCTTATGCCTAGAAGGAATGATATTATCCCTATTCATTATAGCTACCCTAATAATCCTAAACTCACACTTCACTCTAGCCAGTATAATACCCATTATCTTGCTAGTCTTTGCAGCTTGTGAAGCAGCACTAGGCCTATCCCTACTAGTAATAGTATCAAATACATACGGTACTGACTACGTACAAAACCTTAACGTATTACAATGTTAAAATATATTGTCCCCACAATAATACTCATACCCCTAACATGATTATCAAAAAGTAGCATAATCTGAGTTAACTCCACAATGCACAGCCTACTAATTAGCCTCACAAGCTTACTCCTCATAAATCAATTAATCAACAATAGCCTTAACTTCTCATTAATTTTATTCTCTGACGCTTTATCTACACCACTACTAATTCTGACCATATGGCTTCTTCCCTTAATATTAATAGCCAGCCAGCACCATCTATCAAAAGAAATCCTAGTCTGAAAAAAACTATTCATTACCATATTAATTCTACTACAACTATTTCTAATTATAACATTCACTGCTACAGAGCTAATCTTCTTCTACATCCTATTTGAAGCAACACTAGTCCCAACACTCATCATTATTACCCGATGAGGAAATCAGACAGAACGCCTAAATGCCGGCCTCTACTTTTTATTTTATACACTAGCAGGATCCCTTCCCCTACTAGTTGCACTAATTTATGTTCAAAACACAGTAGGCTCCTTAAATTTCCTAATCCTTCAGTACTGAGTCCAACCAATACCCAACTCCTGATCCAACGTCTTCATATGACTGGCGTGCATAATAGCTTTCATAGTAAAAATACCCCTATACGGCCTCCATCTTTGATTACCTAAAGCCCACGTAGAAGCCCCCATTGCAGGGTCCATAGTCCTCGCAGCAATCCTACTAAAATTAGGTGGATACAGCATGCTACAATTACATTACTCCTAAATCCAGTAACTGATTTCATGGCATACCCATTCATTATATTATCCCTATGAGGCATAATTATAATGAGCTCGATTTGCCTTCACCAAACAGACCTTAAGTCACTCATCACATACTCCTCCATCAGTCACATAGCACTTGTCATCGTAGCCATCCTCATTCAAACACCCTGAAGCCACATAGGGGCTACTGCCTTAATAATCGCTCATGGCCTCACATCCTCCATACTTTTCTGCCTAGCCAACTCTAACTATGAACGGATTCACAGTTGAACAATAATCCTAGTCCGTGGTCTACAAACATTCTTCCCATTAATAGCCACCTGATGACTCTTAGCAAGCCTAACTAACCTAGCCCTGCCCCCAACAATCAACCTAATCAGAGAGATATTTGTAGTTATATCAACCTTTTCATGATCCAACATTACAATTATCTTAATAGGACTTAACATAGTAATTACCACCCTGTACTCCCTTTACATACTTATCACAACTCAACGAGGAAAGTATACACACCATATTAACAACATTTCACCTTCCTTCACACGAGAAAATGCACTCATGTCATTACACATACTACCCCTACTACTCCTATCCCTAAACCCAAAAATCATCCTAGGCCTCTTGTACTGTAAATATAGTTTAAAAAAGAACATTAGATTGTGAATCTAACAATAGAAGCCCGTCATCTTCTTATTTACCAAAAAAGTATGCAAGAACTGCTAACTCTATGCCCCGTGTCTAACAACATGGCTTTTTCAAGCTTTTAAAGGATGGAAGTTATCCGTTGGTCTTAGGAACCAAAAAATTGGTGCAACTCCAAATAAAAGCAATAAACATATTCCCTTCATTCACATTAGTAACACTACTTTTACTAACCGTACCCATCATGATGACAAGCTCCGACATCTACAAATCCCCTAAATATCCACTCTATGTGAAAACAACTATCTCGTGTGCCTTTATCACCAGCATAATCCCCACAATAATATTCATTCATACAGGACAAGAAATAGTAATTTCAAACTGACACTGACTATCCAAACCCTCAAACTATCACTCAGTTTTAAAATAGACTACTTTTCAATAATATTCATTCCCATCACACTATTCGTCACATGATCCATCATAGAATTCTCAATATGATACACACACGCAGACCCCTACATTAATCAATTCTTCAAATACCTACTCCTATTCCTCATCACAATACTCATTCTCGTCACCGCAAACAACCTCTTTCAACTATTTATCGGCTGAGAAGGAGTCGGAATTATATCGTTCCTACTTATCGGGTGATGATATGAATGGGCAGATGCAAACACAGCAGCCCTACAAGCAATCCTATATAACCGTATTGGTGATATTGGATTTATTTTAGCAATAGCATGGTTCTTAGCAAACCGCCATACCTGAGACCTCCAACAAATCTTTATACTCGAACCAAACAACTCCAACCTGCCCCTAATAGGCCTAGTACTAGCCGCAACCAGAAAATCCTCACAATTCGGCCTACACCCATGACTACCCTCTGCAATAGAAGGCCCAACTCCTGTTTCAGCACTACTCCATTCAAGCACAATAGTAGTAGCAGGCATTTTCCTACTAATCTGCTTCTACCCCTTGACAGAAAACAACAAATTTACCCAATCCATCATACTATGCCTAGGAGTGATCACTACACTATTCACAGCAATATGTGCCCTTACCCAAAATGACATCAAAAAGATCATTGCCTTCTCTACATCCAGCCAACTAGGCCTTATAATAGTAACAATCGGTATCAACCAACCCTACTTAGCATTTCTTCACATCTGTACCCACGCCTTCTTCAAAGCCATATTATTCATATGCTCTGGCTCTATTATCCACAGCCTAAATGATGAACAAGACATTTGAAAAATAGGAGGCCTATTTAAAGCAATACCATTCACCACAACAGCCCTTATCATTGGCAGTCTTGCACTTACAGGAATACCCTTCCTCACCGGATTCTACTCTAAAGACCTAATCATTGAATCTGCCAATACGTCGTATAACAACGCCTGAGCCCTTTTAATAACATTAATTGCCACCTCCTTCACAGCCATCTATAGTACTCACATTATCTTCTTTGCACTCCTGGGACAACCCCGATTTCCAACTTTAATTGTCATTAATGAAAATAACCCTCTTCTAATTAATTCAATCAAACGCTTACTAATTGGAAGCCTATTCGCAGGATTCATTATCTCCAACAACATTCCTCCCACAACAATTCCCCCAAATAACCATACCCCACTATCTAAAAATAACAGCCCTGATGGTTACAATCCTAGGCTTCATCCTAGCACTGGAAATCAGCAACATAACCCACAACCTAAAATTCAACTACCCCTCAAACATTTTTAAATTCTCTAACCTATTAGGATACTATCCCACAGTTATACACCACCTGACCCCCTACATAAATCTAACAATAAGTCAAAAATCAGCATCCTCTCTTCTAGATTTAATTTGACTAGAAAATATCCTACCAAAAACTACTTCACTAGTCCAAATAAAAATGTCTACTATAATTACAAACCAAAAAGGCCTAATCAAATTATATTTTCTCTCCTTCCTGGTCACAATTCTTGTCAGCACTATCCTGCTTAATTTCCAAGAGTAATCTCCATAATTACTACAACACCAATTAGTAGAGATCAACCAGTCACAATAACTAATCAAGTACCATAACTATACAGAGCTGCAATTCCTATAGCTTCTTCACTAAAAAACCCAGAATCCCCTGTATCATAAATAACCCAATCCCCCAGCCCATTAAACTCAAATACAATCTCCACTTCCTTATCCTTCAATACATAATAAACTATCAAAAACTCCATTAACAGACCAGTAATAAATGCCCCTAAAACAGCCTTATTAGAGACCCAAATCTCAGGGTATTGTTCAGTAGCCATAGCCGTTGTATAACCAAAAACCACCATCATTCCCCCTAAATAAATTTAAAAAACCATTAACCCTAAAAAAGACCCACCAAAATTTAATACAATACCACAACCAACCCCACCACTCACAATTAAACCTAACCCCCCATAAATAGGCGAAGGTTTTGAAGAAAATCCTACAAAACCAATCACAAAAATAATACTTAAAATAAATACAATGTATGTTATCATTATTCTCGCATGGAATCTAACCATGACTAATGATATGAAAAACCATAGTTGTCATTCAACTATAAGAACAAATGACCAACATTCGAAAAACCCACCCACTAATAAAAATTGTAGACAACGCATTCATTGATCTCCCAGCCCCATCAAACATCTCATCATGATGAAATCTTGGCTCCCTCTTAGGCATTTGCTTAATCCTACAAATCCTAACAGGCCTATTCCTAGCAATACACTACACATCTGACACAACAACAGCATTTTCTTCTGTCACCCGCATCTGCTGAGATGTCAACTACGGCTGAGTCATCCGATATATACACACAAAAGGAGCATCTATATTTTTTTATCTGCCTCTTCATGCACGTAGGACGAGGCCTATACTACGGATCATACACTTTCCTAGAAACATGAAACATTGGAGTAATTCTTCTATTTGCAATAATAGCCACAGCATTCATAGGATACGTCCTGCCATGAGGACAAATATCATTCTGAGGAGCAACAGTTATCACCAACCTTCTCTCAGCAATTCCATATATTGGCACAAACCTAGTCGAATGAATCTGAGGATTCTCAGTAGATAAAGCAACCCTCAATCGGTTTTTTGCCTTCCATTTTATCCTCCCATTCATCATTGCAGCTCTCGCTATAGTCCACCTACTATTTCTCCACGAAACAGGATCCAATAACCCCACAGGAATCTCATCAGATGCAGACAAAATCCCATTCCACCCCTACTACACCATCAAAGACATCCTAGGTACCCTACTGCTAATCCTAGCCCTAATACTCTTAGTATTATTTGCCCCCGACCTACTCGGAGACCCCGACAATTATACCCCAGCAAACCCACTCAACACACCCCCTCACATTAAACCTGAATGATACTTCCTCTTTGCATACGCAATCCTACAATCAATCCCCAATAAACTAGGAGGGGTCCTAGCTCTAGTTCTTTCTATTCTAATCCTAGTCATTATACCCTTACTTCACACATCCAAACAACGAAGTATAATATTCTGACCAATCAGTCAATGCCTATTCTGAATTTTAGTAGCAGATCTACTAACACTCACATGAATCGGAGGACAACCAGTCGAACACCCATATATTATTATTGGACAACTAGCATCTATCATATATTTCCTGCTTATCCTAGTTCTAATACCAACAGCCAGCACTATCGAAAACAACCTCCTAAAATGAAGACAAGTCTTTGTAGTATATTAAATATATCTGGTCTTGTAAACCAGAGAAGGAGAACAACCAACCTCCCTAAGACTCAAGGAAGAAGCTATAGCCCCACTATCAACACCCAAAGCTGAAGTTCTACTTAAACTATTCCCTGTAAACCACTATCAATATAGTTACGCAAACGCCGAGAACTTTTTCAGTATTAAATTTATCAACAAACTAAAAAATCAACACAAGCTTTGCACTCAAACCCATCAAGGCGCAACCACACGTAATACGTATAAGCCATTGTAAACGCGCCTCGAAACACAATTCAAGACCACACAATAC
>SJYQ01012328.1:123919-134649 GCA_006410935.1 Redunca redunca
GAACTATTGAATAACATGGGGAAGTATACTGAAAATTTTGTAATACCTTATAAGGGAAAGACTCTGTATATATTATTATTTATTAATATATGTTAATTAATATAACTGAATCACTTTTCCACTTTGCTGTACACCTGATACTAACACATTGTGCTAAATCAACCATACTTTAATAGTTTTAAAAAGAATCAGAAAACATCATTAGGATGGTAACATGGGTCATTTCTAACCTTAGTTCCCCTCACAGGAATATCAACTGGCAACTATCTATAGATAAAGCATCACTGTGAAAATACCAGAATCTGGGAGTAAGGCTGAGTCACCCTTCTGGAGCAATGAGACTGATGAAGAACTCATTAGAAGGGTAAATGAAGCAATTTCACTGTGACCATATTGTCCCTCCTCATGACTGGCACAGTATTTCACCAACAGGGTGGTCCTGGGTCTATAGTTTCTCTGGTAGGAAGTGAACCTTAGGTGGATATTTAGCTGAAGGATGCTCTTGGGCCCTCCCTTAGGGATTACTCGTGGGGTTTACTGGGGGGATATGTATGACTTGACCACTGGGGATCAAAGAGAAATGGAGAAGTGGACCAGGGCTCACCTGAACTAGTACTGACATCCTGACAGACCAAGTTCTTAATTACAGTGTTGTCTGAGTAGAGATCCCAGGCAGCAGTTTGGGCCATCTGCAGAGCCAAACTGGTGACCTTGTCTGGCCAGAGAGCTCAGCTGGAAGCACTGTTTGATTTAGTTCCCAACCAATGGCCATATCAGCTATGGAGTCCATTCTAAGTCCCTGCCTGGGCAGAGAAGCAAATTTAAAGCTATACCCAACTACTGAATAAAGTCCCAAACTTTGGAAAATATGGTCACAGACGTCCAGTATCCATAGAGCACATCTAACAGCCTATTTGATCTTTTTTTTTAAATTTTAATTTTTACTTTATTCTACTTTACATTACTGTATTGGTTTTGCCATACATTGACATGAATCCACCACGGGTGTACTTGCATTCCCAAACATAAACCCTGCTCCCACCTCCCTCCCCGTAACATCTCTCTGGGTCATCCCCATGCACCAGCCCCAAGCATCCTGTATCCTGCATCTGACATAGACTGGAGATTCGTTTCTTACATGATAGTGTACATATTTCAATGCCATTCTCCCAAATCATCCCATCCTCTCCCTCTCCCTCAGAGTCCAAAGGTGAGACTGCAGCCCGGCTCATCTTTGGGGCATAGCTGGTGTTTTGCCTACCCATCTGAACATAGAGTATAGCCAAAAGCAGTATCTAGTTGGGGAACACAGATTGAGGCCACACCAAATCAGGAATGATTGCAGAGCCCAGCTACAAGGGATATTGCCCTGCCAGGGAGCATAGCCTGCAAAACAAGAGATGTTTGAAGAAATTGAAGACGGTACAAATAAATGGAAATTTTTCATATACTGGAATGATCAGTATTGCTAAAGTGTCCAAAATGACCTAAAGCAATCTAGATTCAATGTGAAAAATGAAAGTGTTAGTTGCACAGTCATGTTCAACTCTGCACGATCCCATAAACTGTAGTCTGCTAGGATCGTCTGTCTATAGAATTCTCCAGGCAAGAATACTGGAGTGGGTTGCCATTCCCTTCTCCAGGAGACCTTCCCAACCCAGGGATTGAACCTGGGTTTCTTGAATTGCAGGCAGAGTCTTTATTGTCTGAACCACCTGGGAGGCCCAGATTCAATGTAATACCTATCAAAATTCCAATGGCATTTTTTTTTTACAGAAATAACAAAACATGCTAAAACTTGTATGAAAGCAGAAAGACCCCAAATAGTCAATCTTGAGAAAGAAAAACAAAACTGGAGGCATCACACTTCTTGATTTCAAACTTTATAATAATCAAACAGCATGGTACTGCAAGCAAAAAATTTACAACAGACACATGGACCAATGAAATAGAACAGAGCCCAGGAATAAATTCATATATATATGCTCAACAAATGTTTGACAATTATTCACAATATTCAAAAGGGAAAGGACAATTTGCTTAATAAATGGTGCTAGGGAAACTGGAAATGCTCATGCAAAAGAATAAAACTAGACCTCTATCTTAAACCACTAAGACCTGAAAACTGTGTAGTTCCTAGAAGAAAGTTCCTTGACATTGATCTTGGCAATTATCTTTTGGATATGACATAAGCAATAAAAGCAAAAATAAAATGGGATTATATAAAACTAAAAAGTTTCTGTGCAGCCAAAGAAACAATTAATAAGTGAAAACTCACCATGAAGTGGAAAAAATAATTTACAAACCATATATCCTCTAAGGGATTAATATTCAAAATATATAAGGAACTCACCCAACTCAATAGCACAAAAATGATTTAAATTGGGCAGAGGACCTGAAGGGATGTTTTCCCAAAGAAGACATACAAAGGGGCCAGTTACATGAAAGGGTGCTCACCATCACTAATTATTAGAGAAATATAAATTAAAATCACAATGAGATATTATATGTGGAATGCAAAAACGCTAAACTCACAAAACTGACAATAGGTTTGTGATCAACAGAGGTAAAGATTAGGGAAAATGATTCAAGGTAGTCACAAAGTACAAACTCCTCTTATAAGAGGAATAAATGCTGGGGAGTACTGTAGAGAATGGCAACCACAATTAATAATGTGTGTGTGTGTTTAGTCACTAAATCGTGTCCAACTCGTCTGTGATCTCATGGACTGTAGCCTGCCAGTTTCCTCTGTCCATGGGGTTTCCCAGACAAGAACACTGGAGTGGGTTGCCATTTCCTTCTTCAGGGAATCTTCCTAACCCAGGGATTGAACCTACATCTCCTGCACTACAGGTGGATTCTTTACCACTGAACAACCAGGGAAGCCTACAGTTAGCAATACTGCATTGTACAGTACGAAAATTGCTAAGAGAGTGGACCATAAAAATTTTCAACTCACATGCATACACATAATGTTAAGTTATGGATGAGTTAACTAACCTTATTATGTCATTATTCCACAACATTTATGTACATCAAGTCATGCTACATATCTTAAACTTATACAATATTATAATATTATGTCAAATTTATTTCAATAAAGCTGAAAAAAAGAACAAGAGAGTCTTAGAAAGGTAAGCTGGACCCTAATGTTGAACAATGTGAAGACTGCTTAAAATTTTGTCTCTAGTGATTAGAACAAGTAGCCTCCTTTTATTTTTTTACCAATGATTGGCTCTTAGATTAAAATGAACACTATCTAATCTTTTGGATTTGGCAAATGCAGAGTTCTTTCTCCTCCTAACTGATATTATGAGGACTACTGGCTTTGAGAATCATTGGTAATTGAAATTTGGAAGATGTTGCTTAAAATTCAATCATATTATAAAATCCTCATTATTAAAAAAAAAACAACAACCAGGTACAATAATTTTGAGTAGGAAGACCCAAATTGAGCATTATTGATCATGAGGATTGTCATGTAGCATGAATTTGGATGATGAGAGTAAGGGAACACAGATTCCAGTAGAGATATGGAAGCATTTTATGTTCAGCTGTGAAATACCTTGGTACTTTTCCTCCCTGAACCCTAGAATCCTTACCCATAGTGTTATTTGAAAATGTTCTGACTCAGAACTGATTTAGATTTATAAAGATACAACATTATTTCTGAATAAGCTAGATATATACTTCCAACTTGATGCCCAATCAGCTCTACAAAATTGAGGTATTCTTCAATTCATTAAGGATATCATTGTATCACTTGAACTTAAGAGTGGCTCAAAGAAAATTTAATATATGTTAAAGTGGATTAAATTCAACTATTCCAAAATCAGAATTATAATTTGTAAGAGATATCCTCCAACATTTACTTGGCATGTATCTGGTAGTTCCATACATCAAATCCATCCTGAGACCAAAATGTTTGAGAACTCCTGCTTGAGTTAAGTGCATTTACAGTGTGCTCACACCACCCAGTAAAGAGCTATGTACTTGCACCACACTTTTTTTTAATATAAATTTATTTATTTTAATTGGAGGTTAATTACTTTACAATATTGTGTTGGTTTTACCATACATCAACATGAAAAAGTTGGTTCTATTAAACTGTGACTCAACATTATAATCCTATGTTGGCCTGTGCTAAGACTTATGACAATAAACAGTCCTCTGAAATTAATCATTTTATGGACTTAAACAAGTAGTTGGAAAGATTTTGATGATTTTTATTCAAAGTGTACACTGTCCCAATTATACAGGGTGAAGTAAGCCAGAAAGAAAAACACCAATATAGTATACTAACGAATATATATGGAATTTAGAAAGATAGGGATGATGACCCTGCATCCAAGACAACAAAAGAGACTCAGATCTATAGAGTGAACTGTTGGACTCTGGGGGAGAGAGGGAGGGAGAGGGTGGGATGAGATGGGAGAATGGCATTGAAACATGTATACTATCATGTAAGAAACGAATCGCCAGTCGATGTCCGATGCAGGATGCAGGATGCTTGGGACTGGTGCAAGTAGAGGACCCAGAGAGATGGTATGGGGTGGGAGATGGGAGGGGACTCATGTTTGGGAATGCATGTACACTCGCGGGAATTAATGTCAATGTTTGGCAAAACCAATACAGTACTGTAAAGTAAACCGAAGTTAGAGTAAAAATTAAAAAAAAAAAAAAAAAAAACAAAAAAAAAACAAAACACCAAAGTGTACACTGTTTTGAGGTCCACTGGAGAAATTTCTCTGACAGTTCAGTATCATAAAAAATTTGATCTCACCTCAGTAAATGATTTGTCATTTTAGATACCACGAGTTCTGCAGTTTATCCTCTTTCTCTCTCTTTTCACTTTAATGTCTTGAAATCTTACTATCTTTCCACCAAATGTTCACCCCGTCTTCTAGCCACCATTTTGCTTAATGTTTTGGCATGCATTTTCACATATTGATCATCTGGCTTTTTATGACTTTTGTCGTTTTATTTGGTCCCAATTTCTACATGTATTTTCCTCACATATATACACAGACATTTTTCTAAGACAGGGAGTAAATGCATATGCACATAGACAAGTTTGAACAGACTTCAATTTGACTCTCATAGTTCTAGGAGAGGATCATAGTTAGAGTTGTCCCTGGTTTGCTGATAAGGAAACTGATTGATTTAACCAAGGCCACCTGCCTGGTAAAAATTTCTAGATCTTTGAACTTCAATTTCACATTCTTCAAATAACCACATTACCCCTTTCTGGAGCTAACTTTTGAAGAAATCATCCAATTGAAGCCTCTTAACCCTTTAAGATGACCAAGCGGGTTCTCTTCACATTATTATAGTTGCATCTAATCATGATTAGGAAAACCTTAAATTATATGTTTATTTTGAAGTTATATAAATGATGGCATACAAACTCTTGAAAAAATTTCTTGGAGACTAATTCTCCAGTAGCATAGTTATTACTACTATAGTAAATTGCTTTCATTATGTCAATATGTCTCATATCAATTTATTGCTCGCTGTCTGGCAGATTAATACACAGGGTCTAAGATTCTCTAAGCCAGGCTTCAGCAATCAGTGAACTGTGAACATCCTGATGTTCAAGCAGGTTTTAGAAAAGGCAGAGGAACCAGAAATCAAATTGCCAACATCTGCTGGATCATGGGAAAAGCAAGAGAGTTCCAGAAAAAAACATCTATTTCTGCTTTATTGACTATGCCAAAGCCTTTGACTGTGTGGATCACAATAAACTGTGGAAGATTCTGAGAGAGATAGGAATACCAGGCCACCTGACCTGCCTCTTGAGAAATCTGTATGCAGGTCAGTAAGCAGCAGTTAGAACTGGACATGGAACAACAGACTGGTTGCAAGTAGGAAAATGAGTACATCAAGGCTGTATATCACACCCTGCTTATTTAACTTCTATGTAGAATACATCATGAGAAACGCTGGACTGGAAGAAACACAAGCTGGAATCAAGATTGCCAGAAGAAATATCAATAACCTCAGATATGCAGATGACACCACCCTTATGGCAGAAAGTGAAGAGGAACTAAAAAGCCTCTTGATGAAAGTGAAAGAGGAGAGTGAAACAGTTGGCCTAAAGCTCAACATTCAGAAAACGAAGATCATGGCATCCGGTCCCATCACTTCATGGGAAATAGATGGGGAAACAGTGGAAACAGCATCAGACTTTATTTTTCTGAGCTCCAAAATCACTGCAGATGGTGACTGCAGGCATGAAATTAAAAGACGCTTACTCCTTGGAAGAAAAGTTATGATCAACCTAGATAGTATATTCAAAAGCAGAGACATTACTTTGCCGAGTAAGGTCCATCTAGTCAAGATTATGGTTTTTCCAGTGGTCATGTATGGATGTGCGAGTTGGACTGTGAAGAAGGCTGAGCGCTGAAGAATTGATGCTTTTGAACTGTGGTGTTGGAGGGGAGAGTCCCTTGGACTGCAAGGAGATCCAACCAGTCCATTCTGAAGAAGATCAGCCCTGGGATTTCTTTGGAAGGAATGATGCTAAAGCTGGAACACCAGTACTTTGGCCACCTCATGCGAAGAGTTGACTCATTGGAAAAGACTCTGATTGTGGGAGGGATTGGGGGCAGGAGGAGAAGGGGACGGCAGAGGATGAGATGGCTGGATGGCATCACTGACTCGATGGACGTGAATCTGAGTGAACTCTGGGAGTTGGTGATGGACAGGGAGGCCTGGTGAGCTGCTATTCATGGGGTCGCAAAGAGTCAGACACGACTGAGCGACTGAACTGAACTGAAGATATGTTTTCATGATGAAAAAATGTAAAGTAGAAAACTTGTAGCTTTCTTTTATTTAGATTACATAGTTAAGATAGAAGAAACATTTCTTTACCAATTACTTTTTTTTTTTGACATAAGCTAAGAGAAGGCAATGTCACCCCACTCCAGTACTCTTGCCTGCAAAATCCCATGGACAGAGGAGCCCGGTGAGCTGCAGTCCACGGGGTAGCTAAGAGTCAGACACGACTTCACTTTCACTTTCACTTTCATGCATTGGAGAAGGAAATGGCAATCCACTCCAGTGTTCTTGCCTGGAGAATCCTAGGGAAGGGGGAGCCTGGTGGTCTGCCATCTCTGGGGTCGCACAGAGTCGGACACAGCTGAAGTGACTTGGCAACAGCAGCATATCTGCGAAGATCACTTTTTCTTAAGCTTTAGCTTCCTAAAACTCATTATAAACATTACTAAGACTCCTTCTTATTGGTAGCAACAAATGGAAAAAAGAGGAGTGAAGCACTCTGAAATTGAATTAGCAAAGAGAAGGAAAGGGACTCACTGCAGAAAACCATGTGGTAGCTTTTCTGCTATCATTTTCTAGGTGGCCTGATAGCTTTCCTAAAATAGTAATACATTACAGCTTTTCCTAGAACTCCTAACAATATTCACTGAACAAATAATTTAATTTATTTTCTTTGATGGAGTCTGGACCATATTTAACCTTCATGAGGAATTCATAATTCTTACGACTCAGTATGTGTATGACTCAGTTTGAATTCTATATATCATGTGTAGGTGGTGGGATTTCCCTCATGGTGCAATGGTTAAGAATCTGCCTTGCAATACAGGCAACATGGGTTTGATCCCTGATCATGGAACTAAGATCCCACATGGTAGAGAGTCTGTGTGCCTCATGGAAGATCCTGCATCCTGCAATTAAGATACAATGCAATCAAATAAATACATAATTTTGGGCTTCCCTGGTGAGTAGGATATAGAGTTTGGATGCCCACTGATAAATTTTTTCCTGAAGAGTCAGTAAAATACATCCAAGTCTGACTATATTTGGTTAAATTGTAGGAATGTTACTATGATGTTTGGAGACCAAATCACTACAAGGTCAGTTGGGCTTTCCAGCACATAACATTTTTCTTATTTGCATTGCTTTGGCTTTGTAACTTTGGATATTGGCATGGGAACCTGTTCTTTGTTGTTTAAGAGATTTTAATTGCTTTTTCTTTCTCAACTTGAGTAATAATCCTCTTTTGCTGATAGCTCTTTAGCTACTGTAAAAATAATTGTGTTATCATAAACAAAATTTTAGAATTTCAGATTGGGGTAGTGGATAACTAGAAAGTGTTAATTTTTTTTTTTTTTTGGTTTGTTTCCACCCAAACACACCCATGTAAGTANGTAGTGGATAACTAGAAAGTGTTAATTTTTTTTTTTTTTTTTTTTTTGGTTTGTTTCCACCCAAACACACCCATGTAAGTAGTTACAAAAGACTCAGGGAAACACAGAAGTAGAATTATTTTCCCTGTTCTACTTTTTAAAGTTTCTTAGTGGAATCAGATGCTTTTAATACATGTTTGAAAGAGTCTTTCATTTAACCTCTAAAAATAAACAAACCACAATTCTGCTCCCCATTTTTTTCTCAATTTAATAATTTGTTCCAATTTTCTTACCTTTGAAATCAGATGATTCAGCTCTCTCTTTTCTGGCTTAAAAATTTGGCTTGATTAAATTTCAGAAGCTAATGCTTCATTCCTCAGTTTTCCTTATTTTTAAATCATTATAGTCTTCATAATGTTTTCTATCTAGCTTCTTTTTTGATTTGGATCTCTTTAAGTTCCCATTAGACCCATTCTCCCTACTGTCTGTTTTCTTTTCTTGTATAAATCTCACTCTCCATTCTTGTTCTGAGGATATGAACCTTCTTTCTGATGAGTTCATATTCCCTTTCTAACATCCACCCACTGTGTTCCATTTTGTACTTCTAAGTCAGGAATGAGATCTTACTTAAAGCATAGCTCAGATCTCATATTTTAAAAGCACTTCTTCACCTAAGCTGGACTCTGACTCTGCTCTGGTGATATCTGGTTATTTCCATTCTAATCTACCTGCTTGAGTTGCTTCCTTCCTCCTCTGTCTGATTTGCATGGTTTCCCAATATAGTGCATCCAACAGAAAATGGGTTCCATACCTCTATGAATCTGACTCAGTTCTGCCACAGCTGTATGGCCTTAAGAAAATTACTTAGCATCTGAATTTTCTTCCCTGCAAAATGGGGATGATAACAACTATGTCATAACATTTTTTTGAATGATTAATGAGAGCATACAATATAACTGCAGTTTTAGTCTGCAGAAAAATCTGGCAATGTTTTGTTGATGAAAATAGAAGTAGAAAATTAGAATTGTATAATAAATTGCCAGTTTCCAAGAGAAAGTGCCCTTGGTATCATGTCTTCTTCCTACCCCCCCCATCATGTACATCCATTCCTTTTTTTATAAAGTAAAATCATGAAATACTTCAACAGATTCAATTCCACGGATGGACTCAGACCAGTTGATTGCTCACCCTGGGACCTTAGTGAGTTTGGGGTCTGTTCTTCTGTATGGTGTCATATTGCTCCAACTAGAAACAACATAGGGAAGTCACACAATGTCCTGATACCTGGGCCTCGGACTTCTCTAATGATGATTCCATTTATTAGTAATTCTGGATGGCATTTATAATTCTTTAAGAACTTTCTCCTTAAGGGATGCTAAGTTACTAAAAATGCATGCAAATCAGCTTTTATCTAGCTGGTTAGAAAATGTTTAATAAATGACTCATGGATTTTGTATTAAAGGACTTTGAATCTGACATAGTTCACTGCCTAGTGGTTTTAGTCATTAAGTCGTGTCCAACTCTTGTGACTCCCTGGACTATAGCATGCCAGGCTCCTCTGCCCATGGGATTTTCCATGCAAGAATACTGGAGTGATTTGCCATTTCCTTCTCCATATTGAGATGTATAAATATGATTCTCTACATTAATTTTCCCTCATTTTACTTGCAATAAATTAAGAGTAACCTAGATCCAGACACCTGGAGAAGGAAATGGCAACCCACTCCAGTATTCTTGCCTGGAGAATCTCATGGACTGAGGAGCCTGATAGGCTACAGTCCATGGGGATGCAAAGAGTTGGACATGACTGAGCAACTTCACTTCACTTCAGATCCAGACAACCTGGAATATAAAGTCAAGTGGGCCTTAGAAAACATCACTACGAACAAAGCTAGTGAAGGTGATGGAATTCCAGTTGAGCTAAATCAAATCCTGAAAGATGATGCTGTGAAAGTGCTGCACTCAATATGCCAACAGATTTGGAAAACTCAGCGGTGGCCACAGGACTGGAAAAAGTCCGTTTTCATTCCAATCCTAAAGAAAGGCAATGCCAAAGAATGCTCAGAAAACCACACAATTGCACTCATTGCACTCATCTCATACGCTAGTAAAGTAATGGTCAAAATTCTCCAAGCCAGGCTTCAGCAATCCGTGAACTGTGAACTTCCAGATGTTCAAGCTGGTTTTAGAAAAGGCAGAAGAACCAGAGATCAAATTGCCAACATCCGCTGGATCATCAGAAAAGCAAGAAAGTTCCAGAAAAACATCTATTTCTGCTTTATTGACTATGGCAAAGCCTTTGACTGTGTGGATCACAATAAACTGTGGAAAATTCTCAAAGAGATGGGAATAACAGAGCACCTGACCTGCCTCTTGAGAAATCTGTATGCAGGACAGGAAGCAGCAGTTAGAACTGGACATGGAACAACAGACTGGTTCCAAATAAGAAAAGGAGTACATCAAGACTGTATATCGTCACCCTGCTTATTTAACTTATATGCAGAGTACATCATGAGAAATGCTGGACTGGAAGAAACACAAGCTGGAATCAAGATTGCTGGGAGAAATATAAATAACTTC
>SJYQ01012328.1:134949-146439 GCA_006410935.1 Redunca redunca
TGCATTTGAGCTGTGGTGTTGGAGAAGACTCTTGAGAGTCCCTTGGACTGCAAGGAGATCCAATCAGTCCATTCTAAAGGAGTTCAGTCCTGGTTGTCTTTTGGAAGGAATGATGCTAAAGCTGAAACTCCAGTACTTTGGCCACCTCATGCAAAGAGTTGACTCATTGGAACAGGTTCTGATGCTGGGAGGGATTGGGGGCAGGAGGAGAAGGGGACGACAGAGGATGAGATGGTTGGATGGCATCACCGACTCAATGGATGTGAGTCTGAGTGAACTCTGGGAGTTGGTGTTGGACAGGGAGGCCTGGCGTGCTGCAATTCATGGGGTCGCAGAGTTGGACACGACTGAGTGACTGAACTGAACTGAACTGAAGAGTAAATAATATTACCATTTTAGTGTGTTTACAGGCCACATAACCCTTTACATATCTTTACTTAGCAAGTAGTAGTTGAAATTAATTTTTTTTTGAAATTGAATTGGACCCACATAGTAACTCTAAGTGGTAATGGTTATTATCTGCCAGGAGCCAGCGTGAGGAAATCCGCTCATGGCAAAGGTCATGAGGAAGGAGGCTTCGGCATACGCAAAGGTGGGATCGAGCCTCAGGAAACCCCCTGTTCCCGAGCATCTACCCCCAAAACAAGAGTCTACCTACTTTACTGTTTCATGCTCTCACCTACACCTCTGACTTTATGGGGGGCTGTTTCCCATCGGTTCTCTCGGAGAAGGAGTAAACTTGCAGCTCCAGTCAATAGAAATTCCTGGGCGTGACAAGGATGTCTCAAGTCAAACCTCTCTGCTGGCAGACTAGCTTGTGTGACAGGATTATCCACACTCTTGCCACTACACACATGATTGTTTACTACCTCTCAACCATAAACAGCACAGAGAGTTTGGAGTATTTTGAAAATCTTAATTAGTATAGGGCTTTTCTCATTGTTGAGTCAATGATTGCCACCAGGCCTCCATATTGTTAGGCACCTGGGAATATATTAATGTACTTGGAATATAGAAAAGGAAATATAGTAGTTTTTGATGTTAGCAATACTAGACTTTTTGAATTAATGAATTTTCTCTTTTGTTATAGATCACTGTACTTTGTTATAAATCACTTTGTCCTTGCTATGTAAAAATGTAACTTTATCACTATCTTAAGACTAAATAGATCTTAAGGGGAACATTGGTGAAGGGTTTTCAGTTGTTGGGCTGATGTTTGCTGCTAAATCTCCATATTCCCTGCCCTTATAATGAATATAACTAGCATATAGGAGAAATAAGTATTAACCTTTAAGATTAATCATGTTAACCTTAGGTTAAATAAATTCCTTTCTTAGTTGTAACCCACTACACCTTCATGCTATAGGAATTCAACTTTATCTGGTACCTTCAGAGGGTGGTGCCTGGTTTAAGAAAAACACCCTTGGAAAAAATAAGTTTTCTGGTTAACTGACCATTATCAGAAAGAAAGGGTCGTAAAATGTCAGCAGGCCTCATGGCAAGAATATGATGTAAAACCCCTAAGACCTTTTTTTTATACATTTATGTGAAACACCTGATTTTGATAAAGGTCAGGACTGCTGACCCCCACGTGACTTTAAAATTTCCATTTGTCTCTATGTGTAACAAAGGGTATATAAGCAAACCTAAAAAATAAAGAAAAGGGATCAGTTTCTGGAAAGACTGATTCCCCCGTGTCATTCTTTCTTGTTCCCCATTTTTCTGGCTGCATTCCCATCTGGAGCATGGGTGCTCACCAAGCCTGCTAATTTTGCCCTGACATTTAAGTTCCATGCAAGACGGAGCCCAAGGTGGGGCACCCTCCGATATTCAAGTGGGTGCTGGTGGCCTACGTAGGTGGTGCAAACTTCTTGTCTCAAAGCTTTACTGGTATCCCACATAAACCAAGTTTATTCAGCCTCTTTTTCTCCACTAATTTTCCTACTACACTATTTCTTTCTAATCTGCTTCTATATCTTTAATTAGGCAATTAATTCCTAGGACGCTGACTCTGTCCCTGTCCCCATTTCGAATTACCCTGGATCCACTGGGGCTGGACCCTGGCAATTATCCCCCATCTTTTACAGTTTTTATCCAACATAGTCAAGATTAGATATAAGTACATAAAAGTCCAAAGGAGGGCATGACAATCCACTCCAGTATTCTTGCCTGGAGAATCCCATGGACAGAGAGAGGGGCCTGGCAGACTATAGTCCATGAGGTCGCACAGAGTGGTACATGACTAAGGCGACTTAGCAGCATGCACAAAAGTCCCAGGTTAGCTCTTCAAATAGATCTCAATAATTTTTGTCCAGCAGTTGAACAATTAGGGAAAAATGGTAAAAAAAAATAAAAGAAAAAGAAAAAAAAAGAAACCATTTTAATTAGAAGGGTCAGTCCTGTTTATAAGTTAGAACTGGATTTAGAAAGAGCCTGGGATAGAATTGATCATTAATCTGATAAAAAGAATACTTAGCATTTTGTCCCAAGAGTTTTTTTCTTATAGATTTGGACCAAATATAAGTAACTTTCTTATGGAATTAAAGAATTTCATGTCTTGAGTGTAATAAGAATTTTAAAAATTTAGATATAATTGACATGTAATATTCTAATTGTTTCAGGTTACAACATAATGATTTTATATTTGTATATATTGCAAGCTGATCAGAATAAGTCTAGTTAACATCTGCTCGTCATACATAGTTACAAGTTTTTCCCCATGATGAACATTTTTAAGGTCTATTTTCCCACAAATTTAAAATATACAATGTAGCATTATTAATTATGGGGCTACCCATGTGGCTTAGTGGTAAAGAATCTGCCTGTCAAGGAGGAGGTGTGGGTTCAGTCCCTGGATTGGGACTATCCCCTGGAGAAGGAAATGGCAATCCAATCAAATATTCTTGCCTGAGAAATCACACAGACAGAGCAGCCTAGTGGGCTACAGTCCACAGGGTCATAAAAGAGTTGCACATGACTAAGTGACTAAACAACAACAAAATGTTATATATCCCTATGAGTTATTTATTTTATAGCTGTAACTATGTACTTTTTAACTTTTAAAAAGTGTCATTTAATAAAGATTTGGTTTTGATCAACGGTTTGGTTATACAGTGTTACTTAGTTCTGTTTCATCCCCACCCCCTTAATCAGCCCTGTTATACATTTAGAAATTAGGTTTAAAAATCTTTTTTTTTTTTAATTTTTATTTTAACTTTAGTTTACTTTACAATACTGTATTGGTTTTGCCATACATTGACATGAATCCACCACGAGTGTACATGCGTTCCCAAATATGAATCCCCTCCCACCTCCCACCCCATAACATCTCTCTGGGTCCTCCCCATGCACCAGACCCAAGCATCCTGCATCGGACATAGACTGGCGATTCGTTTCTTACATGGTAGTATACATGTTTCAATGCCATTCTCCCATCTCATCCCACTCTCTCCCTCTCCCCCAGAGTACAAAAGTCCACTCTACACATCTGAGTCTCTTTTGTTGTCTCGCATACAGGGTCATCATCACCATCTTTCTAAATTCCATATATATACGTTAGTATACTGTATTGGTGTTTTTCTTTCTGGCTTACTTCACTCTGTATAACTGGCTCCGGTTCCATGCATCTCCTTAGAACTGATTCAAATGTATTCTTTTTAATGGCTGAGTAATACTCCATTGTGTATATGTACCACAGCTTTCTTATTCATTCATCTGCTGATGGACATCTAGGTTGTTTCCATGTTCTGGCTATTATAAACAGTGCTGCGATGAACATTGGGGTACATGTGTCTCTTCAAAAAATCTCATTTTTTGGCAGGGAGGGGTGACTCTTTGGAAAATGTCAAAGTGAGCTTAAATATATTTTTTAAATTATTCATTAGTTCAGTTAAGTCTAGGTTGGTCATAGCTTTTCTTCCAAAGGGTAAGCATCTTTTAATTTCATGGCTGTAGTCATCATCTGCAGTGATTTTGGAGCCCAAGAAAATAAAGTCTGTCACTGTTTCCATCGTTTCTCCATCTATCTACCATGAAGTGATGATATCAAATGCCATGATCTCAGTTGTTCATTATTGATTTTTAGAACTATTTAACTATGAAGAATCTTTCATGGCTTCATATTTTTCCTGTTTATAAATGGTGATGAGTGAAAAACTTGATAATCAAAATTATAGCAACAATTACAGCAACACAATTATAATGATTGCCACTTACTTACTAATTTAATTAAATTATTGACTTTTTAAATGTATGGGTGATAGCTGGTGAGTATGGCTATAGAGGACTATCATTTTTTTTTTTTGATGACAAACAATTTATGCAACAATAAATAATGTTTTCAGAAATATTACTGGTCCTTGGTTCTGGAAAAGGAATTGCATTTTATGTAAGCACCATGAAAAATTACCTCATCATGTAGAATTTGCTTTATAATTAAAATGCCCTGAATCTTTACTTGTTTAAAGAGAGAGAAGGGTGTAAGAAAAAGATGACAATATTACCTTCTTGAGTTCCAAATTAGGTGATAATAATAACAATAACAATTGAAAAATGTATGCTGAATATGACCATATGGCAGATACTGTGCGAAGTATCTAAGTGTTCTATATATATATATAGGACTGTAATTTCTGGTCTATGATTCTAACATTCAAAAAGTTTGTTTTAAGCTCAATTAGCAGGAAGATGAGATCTGAACTCATTTAGTGACAAAAACCATCCAGAATGGACAGTGTTTAATTTATAATTTTAACTCATCCCACTTAAGGTAAATACTATAGGCTTTGCAGAAATATCGCACTTGGTTGCAGTGTTATATGACAAAAGTCATATGTACTATGTTGTCTCCTTAAAAGAATAATCAAAGGTCTAAGTTCTGACACACCACTCTCTATGAGAATTAGAAGTTATGTGCTAACACATTTAAAGTCGGCACTATGATAATCTCCATTTTTGTAGAGAAAGATACTGAAACAGGTCAATAATGAAATATTTAACAATAAGGGCTATATTAAAGTCTGAAATCTTCTGGTTTGAAAATTTGATGAAAAAAATTAAATATCTCTTCCTTTATTGTTTTTAATTGGAGGAAAATTGCTTTACAATGTTATGTTGGTTTCTGCATGCAAGAAAACAAATCAGCCATAATTATACATATACCCCCTTCCTCGTGAGCCTCCCTCCCCTCCCCATATTCTGCTCCTCTAGATCATCACAGAGTGCCAATCTCGGCTTCCTGTGTTATACAGGAACTTCTCACAAGCTATCTAATTTACACACTATAGTGTATATACATTGATGCTATTTTTCCATTTCTCCCACTCTCTCCTTCCCATCCTGTATCCACAAGTCTGTTCTCTATATCTGCATCTCCATTTCTTTCTTACAAATAAGTTCATCAATACCATTTTCTAAATTCCATATATGTGTTTTAATATACAATATCTGTTTTCTTTTTCTGACTTACTTCACTCTGTGTAACAGGCTCCAGGTTCATCCATCTCACTAGAACTGACTCAAATTCTTTATTTTCTATGGCTGAGCAATATTTCATTCTATATATGTACCACGTTTTCTTTATCCATTATCTGTTGATGAACATCTAGGATGCTTTCATGCCTTAGCTATTGTAAATAGTACTGTGATAAAACTTGGAGATATATGTGTCTTTTTCAATTATGGTCTCCTCAGGGTGCATGCCCAGTAGTGGGATCCCTAGGTAGTATGGTATATTTATTTCTAGTTTTTAAGGTATCTCCATATTGTTCTCCACAATGGCTGTATCAGTTTACATTCTCACTAATAGTGTAAGAGAGTTTTCTTTTCTCCACATCTTCTCCAGCATTTGTTATTTGTAAATTTTTTTGATGATGGGCATTCTGACTGGTCAGAATTCTCCACCATGACCTGTCCTTCTTGGGTGGTCCTACACTATGTGGAGCACAAAAAACTCAGGAAAATTCTTAAAGAGATGGGAATACCAGACTTGCCTCCTGAGAAATCTGTATGCAGGTCAAGAAGCAAGTTAGAACTGGACATGGAACGACAGACTGGTTCCAAATCGGGAAAGGAGTATATCAAGGCTATATATTGTCATGCTGCTTATTTAGCTTATATGCAGAGTACATCATGAGAAATGCTGGACTGGATGAAGCACAAGCTGGAATCAAACTTGCCAGGAGAAATATCAATAATTTCAAATATGCAGATGACACCACACTTATAGCAGAAAGTGAAAAAGAACTAAAGAGCCTCTTGATGAAAGTGAAAGAGGAAAGTGAAAAAGTTGGTTTAAAACTCAGCATTCAGAAAACTAAGATCATGGCATCTGGTCCCATCACTTCATGGCAAATAGATGGGGAAACAATGGAAACAGTGAGAGATTTTTATTTTGGGGGAGCTCCAAAATCACTGCAGATGGTGATTGCAGCCATGAAATTAAAAGACCCTTGCTCCTTGGAAGAAAACTTATGACCAACCTAGACAGCATATTAAAAAGCAGAGACTTTGCCAATCTTTGCCAACAAAGGTTTGTCTAGTCAAATCTATGGTTGATATACAGTAGTCATGTATGGATGTGAGAGTTGGACTATAAAGAAAGCTGAGTGCCAAGAATTGATGCTTTTGAACTGTGGTTTTGGAGAAGACTTTTGAGAGTCACTTGGACTGTGAGGAGATCCATAGTCCATCCTAAAGGAAATCAGTCCTGAATATTCACTGGAAGGACTGATGCTGAAGCTGAAACCCCAATATTTTGGCCATCTGATGGGAAGAACTGACATATTTGAAAAGACCCTGATGCTGGGACAGATTGAAGGCAGGAGGAAAAGGGAATGACAGAGGATGAGATGGTTGGGTGGCATCACCAATTCAATGGACATGATTTTGAGTAAGCTCTGGGAGTTGATGATGGACATGGAAGCCTGGCATGCTGCAGTGCATGGAGTCAGAGTTGGACACGACTGAGGGACTGAACTGAACTGAACTGATTCTGACTGGTGTGAAGTGATACCTTATTGTACTTTTGATTTGCAATTCTCTAACAATTAGTGGTGTTGGGCATCTTTTCATGTGTTTATTGGGCATCTGTATGTCTTCTTTGGACACATATCTGTTTACGTCATTTGCCCAATTTTTGATTGAGCCGTTAGTTTTTCTGACATTGAGCTGTATAAGGTGCTCATATATTTTAGAGATTAATCATTTGTCCGTTGTTTTGCTGGCAATTATTTTCTCCCATTCTTAGGCTTGTATTTTTTTCTTGTTTATTGTTTTCTTTGTCTACAAAATATTTAAGTTTAATTAGGTCTATTTGTTCATTTTTTGTTTTATTTCCATTACTTTAGGAAATGGGTCAATGAGGATCTTGCTGTGATTTATGTCGAAGAGTGTACTGCCTACATTTTCTTCAGAGTTTTACTGTTTCTGGCCTTACATTTAAGTCTTTAACCCATTTTGATTTTAGTTTTGTGTATGGTGTTAGGATGGGATGGATGAAGCACAAACTGGAATCAAGATTGCCAGGAGAAATATCAGTAATCTCAGATATGCAGATGACACCGCCCTTATGGCAGAAAGTAAAGAAGAAATAAAGAGCCTCTTGATGAAAGTGAAAGAATGAAGTCGCTCAGTCGTGTCTGACTCTTTGACACCCCATGGACTGTAGCCTACCAGGTTCCTCCGTCCATGGGATTTTCCAGGTAAGATACTGAAGTGGGTTGCCATTTCCTTTTCCAGGAGATCTTCCCAACCCAAGGACTGAACCCAGGTCTCCCACACTGTAGGCAGACGCTTTACTGTCTGAGCCACCAGGGCAGGGCTCAGTGAAAGAGGAGAGTGAAAAAGTTGGCTTAAAATTCAACATTCAGAAAACTAAGATCACTGCATAGTGTCTCATCACTTCATGGCAAATAGATGGGGAAACAGCGGAAACACTGACAGACTTTCTTTTTTGAGGGACTCTAAAATCACTGCAAATGGTGACTGCACGCATGAAATTAAAAAACGCTTGCTCCCTGGAAGAAAAGTTATGACCAACTTAGACAGCATATCACTTCTCGGCCTTTTAGCTAAGATCAAGTGGTGGCTCAGACAGAAAGCGTCTGTCTATAATGTGGGAGACCTGGGTTCGATCCCTGGGTCAGGAAGTTCCCTGAAGAAGGAAACGGCAACCCACTCCAGTACTCTTGCCTAGAAAATCCCATGGGCAGAGGAGTCTGGTGTCCACGGGGTCGCAAAGAGTTGGACACGACTGAGCGACTTCACTTTTCACTTTAGACAGCATATTAAAAAGCAGAGACATTACTTTGCCAACAAAGTTCTGTCTAGTCAAAGCTATGGTTTTTCCAGTTGTCGTGTACGGATGTGAGAGTTGGAACTATGAAGAAAACTCAGGACCAAAGAACTGATGCTTTTGAACTGTGGTGTTGGAGAAGACTCTTGAGAGTCCCTTGGACTGCAAGGAGATCCAAGCAGTCCATCATAAAGGAAATCAGTCCTGAATATTCATTGGAGGGACTGATGCTGAAACTCCAATATTTTGCCCACCTGATGCGAATAACTGACTCCTTTGAAAAGACCCTGATGCTGGAAAAGATTGAAGGCAGGAGGAGAAAGGGAGGACAGAAGATGAGATGGTTGGATGGCATCACCAACTCAATGGATATGAGTTTGAGCAAACTCCAGGAGTTGGTGATGGACAGGGAGGCCTGTCATGCTGCAGTCCATGGGGTCCCAAAGAGTCAGACATGACTGAGTGACTGAACTGGACTGAACTGATGGTCTTAGGAAGTCCTGTAGGTTCATTCTTTCATTCAAGTTTTATACATGTAGGTGTCCAGGTTTCATAGCACCATTTATTGAAGAGACTGTCTTTGTCTCCTTTGTCAAAGATAAGATGCCCATAGGTGTATGGGTTTCTCTCTGGGCTTTCTATCTTCTTCCATTAGTCTATCTATCTTCTATTTTTTTTCCCCNCCCCCCCCCCCCCCAGAACTGTACTGTATACTGTTTTGGTGATTGGCAGCTTTGTGGTACAGCCTGAAGTCAGGAAGATTGATTCCTCAAGCTCTGATTTTCTTTCTCAAGATTGCTTTGGCTATTTGGGGACTTTTGTGTTTCCATAGTAATTGTGAAATTTTTTGTTGTAGTTCTGTGAAAAATGCCATTGGTAATATGGAATATCTTTCCCTTTGTTGGTGTCATTTTTTATTTCTTTCATCAGTATCTTGTAGTTTTCTTCATACAAGTCTTTTGTCCCTTGAGGTAGAATTAGTCCTAGGCATTTTACCATTTTAGTTGCAATGATGAATGGGATTGATTCCTTAATTTCTCTTTCTGATTTTTAATTGTTAGCATACAGGAATGTAAAGGATTCAGTTCAGTTCAGTGGCTCAGTCGTGTCCAACTCTTTCCAACCCCATGAACCACAACACGCCAGGCTTCCCTGTCCATCACCAACTCCTGGAGTCGACCCAAACCCATGTTCATTGAGTTGGTGATGCCATCCAACCATCTCATCCTCTGTCATCCCCTTCTCCTCCTGCCCTCAATCTTTCCCAGCATCAGGGTCTTTTCCAATGAGTCAGCTATACGCATCAGGTGGCCAGAGTATTGGAGTTTCAGCTTCAATATCAGTCCTTCCAATGAACACCCAGGACTGATCTCCTTTAGGATGGACTGTTTGGATCTCCTTGAAGTCCAAGGGACTCTCAAGAGTCTTCTCCAACACTACAGTTCAAAAGCATCAATTCTTCTGCTCTCAGCTTTCTTTATAGTACAACTCTCTCATCCATATATGACTACTGGAAAAACCATAGCCTTGACTAGACGGACCTTTGTTGGCAAAGTAATGTTTATGCTTTTGAATATGCTGTCTAGGTTGGTCATAACTTTCCTTCCAAGGAGTGTCTTTTAATTATTTCTGAGTATTAATTTTATATCCTGTGACTTTCTATATTTATTTGTTTATTTTTCTTCAGTTGCTAAGTCATGTCTGACTCTTTGTGACCCCATGGACTGCAGCACACCAGGCTCCTCCGTCCTCCACTATCTCCCAGAAATTGCTGAAACTCATGTCCATTGAGTTGTTGATGGTATCTAACCATCTCATTCTCTGCCTTCAATCCATTTGCCTTCAATCTTTCACAGCATGTGATTTTTCCTATGAGTTGGATCTTTGAATCAAGTGGACAAAGTATTGGAGCTTCTGCATCAGTTAACTGGTTTGATCCCTTCCTGTACAAGGAAATCTCAAGATCTTCCCTAGCACAACCATTCAAAAGCATCAGTTCTTCAGTGCTCAGCCTTCTTTATGGGATTCTTGAGGCTGGGATACGCAAGTGGATTGATATTTCCTCCTCCAGTAGACAACATTTTGCCAAGACTCTCTACTATGACCCTTCCATCTGGGATGGCCCTGCACAGCATGGGCCATAGCATCATTGAATTACACAAGACCCTTCACCATGACAAGGTTGTGATACGTGAAAGGGATTTTTAGGTTTTTCTATGTATAGTTTCATGTTATCTGCTAACAATAATGGTTTTACTTCTTTTCTGTGTATTTCTGTGCTGTATGTCATAAGGACAAACTACAGTGGCAAGAGTACACATCCTTGTCTTCTTCCTTAGAGGAAACACTTTCATTTTTTCACCATTGAGAATAATGTTTGCAGTGGTGTTTATTTTCTTTTTTTAAAATATGGCTTTTATTTTTCTGAGGCCAGTTCAGTTCATTTGCTCAGTCGTGTCTGACTCTGTGATCACATGGACTGCACCATGCCAGGCTTCCCTGTCCATCACCAACTCCTGAAGCTTGCTCAACCCATGTCCATTGAGTTGGTGATGCCATCCAACTATCTCTTCCTCTGTCGTTCCCTTCTCCTCCCATCTTCAATCTTTCCCAGCATCAGGGTCTTTTCAAATAAGTCTGTCTTTTGAATAAGTTGGCCAAAATATTGGAGTTTCAGCTTCAGCATCAGTCCTTCCAATGAATATTCAGGGTTGATTTTCTTTATTTGGATCTCCTTTCAGTCCAAGGGACTCTCAAGAGTCTTCTCCAATAACACAGTTCAAATACATCAATTCTTTTGCATTCAGCTTTCTTTATAGTCCAACTCTCACATCCATACACGACTACTGGAAAAAACAGAGCTTTAACTAGATGGACCTTTCTTGGTAAAGCGTTGCCTTTGCTTTTTAATGTGCTGTCAATGTTGGTCATAGCTTTCCTTCCAAGGACCAAGTGTCTTTTAATTTCATGGCTGCAGTCAACATCTGCAGTAATTTTGGAGCCCCCCCAAAATAAAGGGCTCTACTGTGGTAGGTTCCTTATATTCCTACTTTCTGGAGAGTTATATTATAAATAAATAATTTTGAATTTGTTAAAACTTACTCTATATCTACTGAGTTTATCACATGGTTTTTAATTTGTTAATATGGTGTACCACATTGATTGATTTGCATATATATATATATATATATATATAT
>SJYQ01012332.1:3536-58981 GCA_006410935.1 Redunca redunca
TTTTTTTTTTTTTTTTTTTGAGTCTTTATTGAGTTGTTGCAGTATTGCTTCTGTTTTAAGTTTTGGGTTTTGGGCCTTGAGACATATGGGATCTTAGCTCCCCAACCAGGGATCCAACCCACATCCCCTGTATTGGAAAGGGAGGTCTCAACCTCTGGATCACCAGGGAAGTCCCCTCACTCTTGGCCATTTCATCTTGTAGATTCCTGTTCATTCTTGAAGACTGAGAATAAGTATCATCTTTCTAATATTTTTTCCTTCCAATTAATTTCTAACTTGCTAAATTATCAATAACTTGATGTGTAATTTCATACCTATATATATTTAGGCATTTGTTGTTTTAGTCTATAAGTTGTATCCAACTCTTTGCAACCCCATGGACTGTAGCCCACCAGGCTGCTCTGTTCATGGGACTTCCCAGGCAAGAATACTGGAATAGGTTGTCATTTGCTCCTCCAGGGGATCTTCCATATTCTTAAAACTATCTTTTTTCCTTCCCCACTAGTACAAGAAATCTCATACATACTTATTCATAATTTCTGTCTTTATCCCTAGCACATAGCACAGGGCCTCTAATATATTTGAATGACATTTGTTAAATTTGAATAGTGAGGGAGTAAAGATGCATACTGGGCCTCTAAGCAGGATAGAAATGGAAATGCTAGTTTAGATAGAAAAAGGGAGTGTTTGCTGTGAGGTTGGGAGCTATGAGCTCGCTAAGGTGTAGGCTGCCAGGGGAACTCGGTTACTCTTACCTTCTAAACATCATTTATATGACTCTGAATAATGTAAACAAAGAGATACTTACAATTTTGAGAACGACTAGAAAGTTGAAACTCATAGTTCTTAATATTTTCTATAAAAATAGTTTCAGTAAAATTTTTTGAAAAGTCCTTCAGTTAATCATTCTGTGAAAAATATTTGGATAAAAAGTTATATGAATTAACTTAGTTTCTGAATAATTTAAAGTCATGGAAAATAAGCACTACTAAGCTAAGCTAAGTCACTTCAGTCGTGTCCGACTCTGTGCAACCCCATAGACGGCAACCCACCAGGCTCTCCCGTCCCTGGGATTCTCCAGGCAAGAACGCTGGAGTGGGTTGCCATTTCCTTCTCCAATGCATGAAAGTGAAAAGTGAAAGTGAAGTCACTCAGTCGTGTCTGACTCTTAGTGACCCCATGGACTGTAGCCCACCAGGCTCCTCCCTCCATGGGATTTTCCAGGCAAGAGTAGAGTACTACAATAAAACTGAAAATTTTACTGTAGTGAAAGGTGGGCCCAGCAAAATTCTTCCTGCTGTTCTAGCTTCTGTGTGAATGAAGGTACTTTCTGCAAAGCAGTTGTTCATATTTTTGTATTTTCTGTTGCCACACTCGACAGATGCTTTTACCATCTCAGGTTGTTCCATAGGAAAACTTCACTTGGTTCCATTAGTTAAAATGACAGTTGGTTAATGGGTCAGGCTTAAATATAAACAGGGTAAAATGACTTGCTGATTGTATATTGCACCTAGAGGGGTACGTAAGCCACACTGATCACTGAAGGCTGGCTTATATAGCTTCTTTACAGTAGTCTCTGTTTGAAGTGTTGGATTGGCCAAAAAGTTCTTTCAAGTCTTTTCTTTTTTTTTCCCCATAACATCTTGTGGCAAAACCCATTGGACAACCCGATATAGCCTTCAGAATTTTTAGAAAACTAATTTTGCCCTTCATATATATCTTGTGTTTGGGAAAACAGAGGAAACCCTTTTGTTAAAGCAAGAATTAGTGAATAGTAGTGGAAAAGACTAAGAATAAATTGTTCTTAATCTTAGGTAAAGAGATCCTTGAATTTATGTAAATCAAGCTCTATTCAGTTTTATTGTGGATGGTAGTGTTGAGCTGAGAGGCCAGAGGACAGAAAATTGAGATTGAGAACTTTCTGGCAACCAAAAGACAGTTCTCTGTCTCAGCTGAGGAGCATAGGCCATCCTGAGTGTACTCTGCAGATTGTAGCCTGTATGTGCAGAAAGTCTGTGCCCTGACTGTACATCGCGCCCTGGTGCATCTGTAGCTGCTGGGGACCGAGTGGACTCAGCTCATCTTATCTGCCTGTTCACAGCAGACAGCACTGTCAGGCTGTCATGAATTTCCTTTTTTTTTTTTTTTTTTTGCTGTAAATGCTCACTGTTTCCTTTCTTTCAAATTAAATAATACTTTCAACTTTGCCTGAATATGTCATGGCCATTTTACAGTTAATTACATAAAATTATTTTGATGCTTTCACATACGGTTTTCTCATACTGTAATTAAAATCTAACAAAAGAGTCAGTTGTATAGGTTTAACCAAAATGAAAATCTAAACCAGTCAATGAATTATTTTCTTTCACTCTTATCACCTGCAGTTCTTTAACTAAACTTAAACACGTTTTATATGATTTTTGTGAAAATTTTTGTTTCCTTATCTAGACACAATGTGGAGAATAGGTTGCCCTAACAAGAAAGAAAGAAAAAAAACTGTTACCTTATGAAAAGGAAATGAATGAGTAGCTTTTGTTTGACAGAAGCATGGCTGCCTGGTGTTATATATTTCACATTAATCCTGTAGCAACTTCATGGAAGCAACCCAGTCTTTTTTTTTTTTTAACACAGGAAAATTTGAAGTATGACATGAGTTGTCATTTATGGTAAGGAAAAATTGTTTAAATATGGAACTTCTGCTGAAAGAAAAGGAAAAATTATAAATATAAATGATTTTTTTTATTAGCAAAATTATTCAGAGGGAAAAAACGGGAACTGAGTTGCTTTGGCCAGAGGGTGGAAGAGACTAGAAGTGCATTCTGCTCTTTTGTGAGCCCAAGTCATAGCTACCGAAGTTTTAGAAGCACAGTCCCTTCACTCCAGCACTTTCCTCCCAGTGTCTAAGTTGAAGACTGCAGGCACAGGAGCAGACCAGAACATTCATGCACCTTCTCATCACGATGTTGTCTATAATCAACGAATAATTAGACCAAAAAAAAAACCCTAAATGTCCTTCAAAGGGGAATAGCTAAGTAAATTATGAGGTTTTTAAAATTATTTTATTGAGGCATACTTTACATAGTATATAATTCACAGGCTTCAAGTGTGTAATTCTGTTGGGTTTTAGTAAGTTTACCAAGTTGTACAACCATCACAATAAACCCGTTTTGAAACATTTGTATGCTTTCAGTAACATCCTTATGCACATTACACCCCCTTGCCCAGGCAGCTACTTACTGTACTCTTTTTCTCTATAAATTTGCCTTTTGAGACGTTTCATATATAAACTATGGTTTATCTATTCACAGGGTTGCAGGAATGAAAAATCATGAGGTAGATAGATAAAAAACCATCATGGAAAAAACACATAAGCCATGTTTAATTTTAAAAAAGTAATAGTACAGAATCAGTAGAATGTGTCCTGTGTTATCATTTATGTGTTCTTTAAAAATCCACAAAACTAATATTTTTGTATGTGTTTTAAGTGTGGTTTTTAAAAACAAAACTGGAAGGATGGAGTATGCCCAAGTGCTAAGAGCTTACCTCTAAGTGTGGCTCTTGGATGGGGAATGGGTTGTCAGTGGAGGGTATTTGCTTTATTTTCATTATTTGCATTTTTTGTAAAAATTATGTTTTTATGTATTCTGTAACCAAAAATTCTTGAAATTTTTTTTACTCGAAACTTTGTTAATATATTTTACCACTTAGGTTTAGTTCTTAAAGTTCTTAAGCTGTTTATATTTAGCTTTGGAAATGCTAAAATGAGCTCATATTAAGATTTTACTTTTTATTTTAAAAAGTGGATTTCAGCATGTAAATAGACAAAAGTGTATACACATTCAAGTTAATAGCCTATTTAAATAAGAATTCCTGATGTGTATAAATATTAGAAACAAAAAGACTTAATTATTTTCGATGAGTCCTTTTCCTCTTAAATTGTGCTTCTTCTCTTTTCTAGCGCGGCTGGAGGTGAAATCTTTGACCAGTGTGTTGCAGACAGAGATGACGCCTTCACGGAAAAAGATGTTCAGAGACTCATGAGGCAGATTTTAGAAGGTGTTTGCTTTCTACATGCTCATGATGTCGTTCATCTTGATTTGAAGGTAAGAAAACTGAATCACTTTCCAGTTTTAAGGTTGCTGGAGAATCATACCCCAGATGTGAAATGTTTCACAGTGATTTATTCAAACATTTGTCAGGTTGTCAGGTCTGTGTGTGTCATTGGGTTACAAGGAGGTAAGAAGTGAATCTTTATTCTTATCCTCTAGCCAGTTTTTCAGGGAGAGAATGCACACGTGTGTACCTGGGAAGATAAATAGTGACATGTTGCCCTAGAAATGGAGCTTCAACAATATTTCTGGGTGGGTGCAGGCTTCCTGGTGGAGACAGGGCTTGTAATGCTGGTGGTGGTGTAATTGCTCAGCCATGTCTGACTCTTTGTGGACTTCCTGGTGATGCCAGTCCTGGGGATCCAGGCGCCACCCTCAATTGCTTGCTGCTGGATGGCACGCTCTGACACCTTACACACATGATGCTGTACACACGCCATACTGCAGGAGTGTCAAAAGTGGGTGGTTACACCGCAGGAGACCATGGGAGTGCTTGGGGGACATTTTTTGAAGGCAAGTGTGGACACGTGTGCACCCACGTGTAGTCCCAGGAGGCTGGTGCTGCAGTGGCCTTAGAGATCACCTGGTGAAGCCCTAAGAGCATGTACCAGGCAGCTGGAGCTCTTGTTTTTGCCCTTGACTGTATCATATGCATTAGAAATTCAAAAATCCCTGCTGCAAGACATAGCCACCCACGCTTCCCAAGGGAACACTTGCCAGGAAGGGATGGTCTTTGCAGTCCAGGCTTCAGTGAACTCAGACTTTTAAGAAGCCTCAGTATCAGACATGCAAAAATAATCCCCCAAAGTCGTGTTTGTGCTGAGCCTTCTCTCGTGTTTGGTTTTACACACTCAACTTTGTAAAATCATACATTTAATTTTATGACATTTTGCTAGTTTTATGATGTAGAAAGGACCTCCACGAACAGAACCCCAATTTAAATAATATCACACCTTTAGGAAATGAGCTCTCAATTTATGACAGCTCCACCTGTGACATTATCCAGACTAGGAACTAATTAAGTATCGAGTCAGACAGGTTGCCAACACCGTGTGTCATGCATCTTTGATGTTACTTGAAAGCAGTCAAGGGTGAATATTAAGTTCTTGACTACCAGGTTCGACTGTGTATTTACAGAAGGAAATTATATCCCTTTCTCCCCAACAGACTCAGTATAAATTGTGTTCATTTCTCCCCAGTATACTCGGTGTAGAATACTTTCCAGATTTAATAGAGGCTTTGATGATGGGCCTTTGATGTTGGAAACAGGACTCTTCCATGTTTCCCAGACCCAGAGGAGCTTGAAGACAAGGTGGCCCAGAGGGTTCTCAGTCTCTCTCCTGCCCTCTCGCTCTTCACACACGTAGTCCAGCTCCGCTCTTAGTGAACTGTGGAGGGAAAGGTCAGAGGTGGGGTTGGAAAGGCAGCCATGCAGACAGAAATGATTTCTACCAAAAGGTCATTCCCAAGTTGGCTTGCATGACCCTTTTGAGTCTGGACAAAGGGTGTCTGCTGTCCTTTTAACAGCCATCGACAGTGTGTTTATAATGTTGACTCTCAATCTTGCTAAGAGCTTGAAAGACTAAGCTACAGAGCTAAATGTATATTAGGTGTGTGCTAAGTTACTTCAGTCATGTTGGACTCTTTGTAACCCCATGACTGTAGCCAGCCAGGCTCCTCTGTCCATGGGGTTCTCCAGGCAAGAATACTAGAGTGGGTTGCCATTTCCTTCTTCCTGACACAGGGATCAAACCCTCATCTCTTATGTTTCCTGCATTGGCAGGCAGGTTCTTTACCACTTGTGCCACCTGGGAAGCCCTGTTAAAAAACAATAACCCCAATATATATGGTAATTTTGAGTCATTAGACCATTTTTATTCCCTATGATGATGAAAATGGGCAATTCTTGTCCCAGAGACAGAAGTTAGTTAGGCAACTATTAGAGTTGCCCCTGTGAAAAGAGACAATTGCAAGAATGGGAAATACACTCTTCGGTAAGTAAGAACCCGGGTAGTCAGTTTGCGCAAAGACTGACCAATTCACTGAAGACCCTCAGCCAGATGCAGGCAGGCCTCAGAGAAGTTGCAGGTCTGCTTCCAGACACCACAGTAAAGTGAATATCTCAGTAAAGATATATCTCAAATAATATCTCAATAAAGAAAGTTTCACTGTCTTTCCCAGTGCCAAGGTTATTGATCACAGATCAGCACGACAAATATAATGAAAATGTTTGAGGTATTTCAAGGAACACCAAAGTGTTCAGAGTCAGGACAAAGTTCACGTCTCAAAATCATCTCAGTAATGTGAGCTGGTCCTGGGCGTAGTGGCCTGCTTTTGCATCAGCCAGGAGGAGGACTGACCAAAAGGTGCACAGATATCAGTCTTAAAACCCAAGGTTGGGGCTCCCCTGGTGGGCCAGTGGTTTAGGCCCTGCACTTGCAATACAGGGGACGCAGGCTCGAGGCTCGATCCTTGGTCGGGGCTCTGAGATCCCACATATTTCCAAAAAATAAAAGTCAAAAGATAACCAAGGCTGTTTGTGTTCCAGTGGTCTTATATTGGTCAGATCTTTCACCGTTCTGTACTAGGTATTCAGTCATTAAACCTGCCCCCACTGCCATGTGTATGATGGGAAGGAGAGGAGCAGCCTCGGCATTGGAAGCTAGAACTTTTCCATTTGAGATTTAAATTGATTACTGAAAGTTTAGGCATCAGCGTTTTACTTGACAGATTGGTATCAGGTGACATTTCTAAACAGTTCCTCCAATTTATTTAGGCAGGATTATTAACCTGTTTCTGTATTTTGACCTGGGTGGGTTTCAGTGCATAAAAAGTCAATTTACCTTAAACTTTCATTGCCTGATAAAATGTTGCTCAAAATTTTGTCCATGGTACCTTAAGCATAATTGAGCAGATTAGCCTTAACTTTACAATGGTCTTATCCAGTGGTGACTCTCAGTAAATGATAGACGATGTGCAGAGGTGAAGATACCCAGGTAAAGAAAAGGATTCCCCCTTGAAGCTGAGAAATAAGATTTTGGGAAGATGTCTCTCTTCCCGTTGTCTGAGGATGGTTTGTGTGTTTCCTGTGTATTCCACCCCCATTACCCCTCAATGGACCTTCTTTCTTCTTTCTTTCTACTTGGGATGCCTGCATCTTAAATTAGAATTAAGTGTTGTGAGCCACAGCCTTGATCGTGAACTGGATTCTACAAAAAGGAGGACTGCCTGAGCTATGAATTTTAAGGTTCTTAGCTTTGTTTTTAGCACTTATTTTCACTTATGGAAGTGGATTTATTTCTCCATCAGAGACTGATGGAGACTATAGTCTTTTATTGAGAGGAGTAAGCTCTACTTTAAAAATGTACTGGTGGTCAAACCAGGGCACAGTTGGTCGAGAGGACACAAAAAACGTAACTGAAATTCCATAAAATGGCTGTGATTTTATTATGAGATGTGTGTTTTCTCTAGTAATCTCTTTCAAGGGTTTAAGGTCTCTCACTTTGGCAGATCATGGACACTTGTGACGAAGCCTTGATTTCAACTACTACAGTAACATTCTAATAATTTGGTCACACAAACACAGAATTTATTGTATTACCACTCGACCAGCAAGCTTTTGAATAACAACTAAAGAAAGCATTTCCCAGGGAATATAAAGGGTAAACCAAATGTAAGGGAAAAACATTTAAGGGAATAAATGGCATTTACAGACATTCACAGAATGAGCATGTCTTATTAATCACAAATGACCCTTCAGATCCAGTGATTAGCAGTACTTCTCTCGGCATTTTTGGTGTACTGGGAAGGGCGAAGCATGCGCAGCATGAACATATATTCAGAGCCAAACGCCTCTCATCTAATTTGCCTGAAAAATGACATTTGATTGTAAGTAGTATTTCTTTGTTGTAATAAAATTACAGTTGCTTTGAGAAGTCGGGGACTTGCGATCACAGTGCAAAATAGGATTTTTTTCCCCTGAAAACTTAGCTAGAAGCTAAGCATCAAAGAGAACGTGGCTTTCTAAGGAGGTTTATGTTACCACAACCTCACTGAAAAGAGAAATCGATTCTAACACTGGTCAGTTAAGCTTCTCAGTCTCTGGGGGCAGGAGAGTGCTTCACCTGGTTTGGGTATCTGTAACCGTTGAGCACGCCTCTGCAATGGAGACTTCTGTAGCGACAGCAATTTGTTTTAGTTTTTTATTCAGTTTCAGGTGTTAACTGTAGCCAAACTTTTTGTAATTTAAAAAACAAAACAGGTTTTTATACAAAATTAGAGATAATACTGGCCACGGTACGGTTTTTTCACTATAGGCAGAAAAGCCTTAGTTATTCTATGAATTTGTTTTCAGAATAAACTCATTCCATTAATTGCATAGTGGTAATAATTAGCACATTGAGTAAGAGACACTCAGAATTCTCTGACCATTTCTTGGGGTGTCATTTGAATCTTTTCCCCCCTCTTAAGGAGTTTATGGCTGCCCCGTCAGTCCACGGCCACTGGCCGCGTGGTGCTGAACTGAAATGGGCTCCAAGTGTGAAGTCCACACCAGAGCTCTGAGACTTGGTGTGAAAAAACAAGTAAAATATTTCAATGATTTTGCATATTAGTTACCTGTTGAAGGTATGAACTTTTAGATAAATTGAGTTAAATGAATATATTTAATTTCACCCATTTCATTTTACTTTTTGTAATATGGGTGCTAGGTAATTTTAAGCTGCGTTCTGTGATTCATATGACCTTTCTGTAACAGGACAGCACTGGTTTCAAGGGGATCAGGAGATGTTTAAGCCAAAACAACTGGTCCTGTATCTCTTAGCCTCTCCATTCATTTTTCCGCCTACTATAAGCTAGTTTTTTCTCCCACAACTTTACTGAAAGTTACCTTCTCCAAGTTCCTTCGTGGTCCTCGTTCTTCCTTTTGTCCTGTTTGATGGAGCAGCTCTTCATGGCTCCCCTCCTCTGATGTTACACCTGGGTTCTCACTCTCAGACCAGCTTCTCCTCCTCGATTCTCGTTGTGTCCCCTAAACGTAGTTATCAGCAAGCCTTCATCCTAGCCACATACACACTTCCTCTCGTTTGTGCCATGCTTAATCTTTCCCGTGCGCTCTCGGCCCCAGGGCCCTGCCCTCGGCCTTGCTCTCCCGATCGCCTTTCCAGCTGTCCCGGGTGCCCTGGGAACCTGAAGAGACGGTCCTGTCTGTGGATCTGGCGGATCAGTCCGCGAATGACAGGAGCTCCCTCTTCGTGTTCCTGCATGTCATCACTCACAGCGGCCTGTGCATTTGGCCTCTGACGTGTGAGATTTCTTCTCTTTTCTTTCATTCCATGTTTCATCACACCTGCTTCAGTCTCTCCCCCTCTGGGGGCCTTTAAAAACAGGCCAAAGGCGCGTATTTTAGAAGGCTGCTCCCAGCTGCAGGCGTGCATGTGGCAGCCCCTGAACGTGCCGTGCTGCGGGATGGCTCCCTGTTGCCCTTGGGCCTGTGATCTTACTTCCCTGGATGCCCTCTTGTCCCTCCCCTCTCTCTGCCTCCTGCCAGGTGCTTCCACATGTCCCGCAGAGCCCTGCAGGTCCTGCGCCCGACCCCATTTCCTGCCAGCCTCACACTTGCCTCTCACCTCTGTGTTTGTCTGCAGGTTGCAGTTCTTCCTTTTGCCTCCTCCAACCCCGAGATGCTCCACCGTGACTGGCTCCTTCTTAACATTTGTCTCCCTTCAAATACTGCTTCCTCCAGGAAGCCTTCCCTGACTGTCCTAGAAATAGCATCCATACTCAAACATACTTGCGAGGCACGCTGTCACCCTTTACCCACTCTGGGTTCTCTGTAGAGCTAAAAATTACCCAGAGTTGTACTATCTATCGGTACTTATTTGACCCTGTTGGAACAGGGAACACATCTTTTTTCTGCCATTTCCCCTGGTCACAGCTCACTAGGCAGTCCGTGAAACTTAGCTGAGTCAATGGTGAAGTCCTTTTTCCCCTTCAGGGTCTGCTCCCTGGCCGCCTCTGGAACTCTCCAAGGTAGAATCCCTTCCTCTTGTTCATTTAGTGCCCAAACGCTTTGTGGACTGCACTCAATGGTGCACAGCAGAGTCAGTTGAGCCTGACAGGCCCATTTGTTTCTCTTCTGATTATGAACTCAGGACAGTAAGGGCTTATTGTTCATAGTCATGTTACCACCTGTCCTGACACGAAGTCGAGACCCTCTCAGGGCTCTTTTGTAGAGTTCCCTTTCTTCTTTACATTTACTCAGTGAATACCAGTGCCTGTCTGCCGAGGGCGGAGCCCTGAGCCTGGTGATGCCACCAAGCTGTAGACTCTTCCCACTTAACGCTTCTGAATCCAAACTGTGATAGACTTAAAGCACTTTCATAGTAGAGAAGGGTAGGCAGGATGGTTGGGTCAACAGTAAGACACCTTTTCCTTAAATTTTTGTTGTTGTTTGTTTTTAAATGCCTTTTAAGAGTTTTTTGGGGGCCATGGGGCACCTGGAACCTTAGTTCCCTGACCAGGGCTCTAACCTGCACCGCTTGCATTGGAAACATGGAGTCTTAACCACTGGCCTGCCCGGGAAGCCCTACAACCCCTTTTAAAGAGAGGGCCCATCTGACCTCAGCCTCCTGTGTCGTAGCACAGCCCTTCATGACACTGCCTCCCTCCCGTGCTAGGTCCTCTCACCACGTTGACAGGAGGCAAAGCAGAACAGAGAAGAGTGCGCTAGGGGGAGGGTGGGCGGTGTACAGAGATGCTCTTGTGAGAGAGAGCAGCGCAGGTGTGAGGGGCTGGCAGTGTCCCGGAGCCTGACTTTGCCTGATCACGGGAAGCAGATGCGTGAGGAGTCTGGGGAGCTAGGCCAGAGCTCGCCCTGCCAGGGGCTTCTGGACCCCGGTGAGCAGTGGGGAGGTTATTGTAGGAGCTGGGGACAGCTTCTGAAAGGGTGTAGTCATGGCACAGAGGACAAGGACCCTGCTGGCTGCATTCCGGGCAGTTTTCTGTTGCAACTAAGCAAACAGTGATGGTAGCTGGAGTTAGCAACCTGTGGTGGGAGAGAAGACAAAGTCTGGAAATGCCCGCATCTAGGATTTAGAGTCAGTAGAATATGGTGACAGAATAGCTAGAAGGCAGAGCAGGAGAGGGAGGAAAGACGGAGATGCTTCTCAGTGTTGTGTCCTGGCTGCTGCGAAGAGCATCAACTGAGATGCCCACAGAGGGGTAGGAGAGTCTGACTTGGGAGGGAAATAGGAGTGGGTCTGATTGGAGCTTGCAGAATATGAGGCGCCTCTGAGACATCAGAGGGGAGAGGTTAGGTAGGAGTTGGTTGAAGAGATCTGAGCCAGAGATGAGGATGGTGTCTCCTGAGCTGCGGGTGACGGGATGAAAGCGCCGCCAGGTCAGGCTCTGGGGACCCGGCGATGAGTGGGCAGCTAACAGGAGACCGACAACCGGAGATGGCAGCAGCCGAGAGCTGGGAGGAGAGCCAGAAGAAAAGGAGTTCACAAACAGGGAAGGAGCAGCGGTGTTGGGTGCCACTGAGACGGTGCGCAGAAGAGAGCCCCAGCCCTCTAGTGACCTGGGCCGCAGACGAGAAGATGGAAGTCGGATGGGGCAGCCAGGCGTGAGCGGAAGGGAGGGCGGATGACCATCCGTACCACCCTCGAGAGCACAGGTGTGACGGGGGAAATAGGAAATTACTGTTAGAGCAGTTTGTCTTGCATAAGCCTTTGCAGAGGAGACCCAAGCACTGTGCCTGGAGTGAGAGGCGAGGATAAATTTGTCAGGTAGTGCAGAAAGGGGCTTCCCAAGCATAGGCGAGGCCAGAGGTGTGTACCATGTGTTGTTTAGGGACTACAGCCCTATCTATTGGGAACAGATTCCCCACAGAAGCCCCTGGAGTGGGGCGTGGCAACTCACTCCATTATTCTTGCCTGGAGAATCCCCTGGACAGAGGAGCCTGGCAGGTACAGCCCATGGGGTCGCCAAGAGTCAGACATGACTAAGTATGCACGCTTCTCAATTTATCTTTGGAAATATTCTTAATAACGAAAGACAGTAAATGCAGACCCTTTATGAAGCAAATATAAACTCTTTCACATCTCATACTTTATTTAAAAAAATTGTAATGACTCTTACATTCTAGTCCATAATATATCTGCTTGACTTTTCACGCTGAAGTGTCGTCTTCAAATGAGTGAAAATGGCTCCAGGAATATGAAGCTTATTGATCCTGTGGATTTGGGTAGTGCTCACCATCACCATGTGCATCCACCCCCTACCCCAACTCCATTGGAGTTTTGTGTGTTGCTGAAGAACGGCAGCTGGACAACATAGGGAGAATATCGTGATCAGACTTGCATTATGGGAAGATTATTGTATGAAAAGGATGGGCTGAAGGTAGGGAAAACTAGAGACGCAGGGTTGTGTCCAAGTAGAAAATAATGAAATCCCAAACTTTAAGGGGAGGAGATGCTGAGGTCTAGGAACTAGAATGAGCATGACTGGTGGCTTCATTCGATCTGACAGTGGTAGAAAATGGAGACAGAATTTTATGGTGATTCCTACTGTTTGACTTGGGCATTGAGACAGGAATCCGTAACCAGAGGTGTTTACTGCATTGAAGGCCTTGCCCCGAGGCAGAAGCCAAAGGTGTGGCACATTTCAGCCAGCTGAAATGTGTGCTCTGAGTCTGGAGAGGACTGAAGCTTTGCTGGTAGATAAAATTGCTCAGAAATAGAATGCAGAGTGTCAGGAGAATGTCAGTCAGCAAGAGATCTTGAGCAACACCAGTACTTAAAAGGAGGACAAAGAAATCCCAGAAAAGGATCTATAGAGAGGGGTCCATAGGAGGGATATATCCGAGAGGGACTGTAAGGATGTCCACAAGTTCCTGGTTGTCCAGTGGTGAGTGCCTGCAAAATAGTGCCTGAAGGACACCCGGATGTGGTGAGCCTTTAGCTATTAAAGATAATGTGCCCTTAGTGAGAGCAGACTGAGCCAAGGGGGCAAATCCCGATTTAACTGGGTTGAGAAGTGGTTGAAGTGACCTTGCTTTCAGTAGCTGAGCTTTGAGGGAGGGAGTGGATTGGGTAGAAAGAGATTCAGGGTCATAGGGGAGGGTTTTTTCTTTTAATAAGTGGTTTGGTTTTTAAGATAGGAATAGATGCATATTTATGTACTGAGGAGAAGCTAGCATCAGAGAAGAGACGGTACGAAGCCTCCTGCCTTACACATAGAAGTGTGCTGTAAGCAGGGATGTTTAATGAATGATTGTCCACTGGTAAATTTCTCACTCTCAGTTCCACAGGTAAAATCTGTATGTTTTACAGGCTACCTGTTCTTTTTGCTCTTCATACACAATCATGATTTATTAATTTGGGGGTGTCATTTTTTAGCCTCAGAATATTCTGCTGACAAGTGAATCTCCACTGGGTGACATTAAGATAGTGGATTTTGGTCTTTCAAGAATAATGAAGAAGAGCGAAGAACTCCGAGAGATCATGGGCACTCCTGAGTATGTGGGTGAGTATTTGTCAGAGCGGGGTGTGTCTTCTGTTTAGGGACAGGCGTCGCCTTCACTGGGGAGCTCACATGTGGTATGGTTAGTGGTGGGGCCAGCCATCCACTGTGTTGAAATTCTGATGTCAGCCCTTCCTTTGAGTTAAAAAATGGAAAACTTGAGAGTAAGGTACCAAATTGGTGCTTCATTCTAAATGGAGTGGGCTTCCCTTGTGGCTCAGCTGGTAAAGAATCTACCTGCAATGAAGGAGACCTGGGTTCGATCCCTGGGTTGGGAAGATCCCCTGGAGAAGGGAACAGCAATCCACTCCAGTATTCTGGCCTGGAGAATTCTGTGGAATGTATAGTCAGTTGATGGGGTCGAAGAGAGACACGACTGAGCACTTTCACTTCACTTAGCAGCATAGGATATCAGGTTATCTGAGGGTGGAAGGATACTGAACAAGTAAAGGACCTGTTAAGAACTTCAAGTTGGTAATAAACATCGTGAAAGTCATTGCAAGGCCTGTGCTTGCACATGTGTGGGAAATACTGGGTATTCTGCTATGCTGATACAGAGCTGAAAGCGCCTGGCAGAAGGAAAAAGGAGAGAGCTGTTCAAGTCATGAACCGTGGCTTCTAAGTTGGTAGATACAGTAAACTATGACTCTTTTGACAGACAAGAAGAAAGGTGGAGCACAGAAGGATTAGTGGTTTGAATGAGGTTTAAAAAAGAGATTTCTACAGAAGAGCAAAGCAGTGAAATAATTTAAAGGTTGTGACCGGGGATTAGTTTTATTTAAAATCTGAGTATAAACGGCTCTTTGTGATGACAAGACCTCGGAAATAGCTCTGGAAGTTCAGCTTCTTTGGACCAGGGGTTGGGTCCCGCAGGTCGTTGTGGAAGCTGCCTGGGATGACGGCAGCCCTGGGAGGATGGGGATGGCTTTTGTGGCCGTGAGTGAGAGCAGAAGATGAGAGAGAAGGCTGTGGGCCTGTCTGGGGGGAAAGGTTTGCCTGCAGGCAGAGGTGTGAAGAGGACAGGAGTCTCCTCCTAGAAGACCTGGAGGCTTTGGCAAAAAATAGAATGAGACAGGAGAGTGGTATGTAGAAAGGGAAAAAGGATTACAGGGCATCCAGAAAGCCCCAGGGGCACAGTTAGGGTTGAGAAAAACAAAGCTAATAGGGCTTTTTTTTAAATAGCACAAAAAATAATTTGAAATTTTAAATTGCTTTCTAAAGTCCTGTGATTTGAAACAGCAGGCCTTTTATTAGGTAATAAAAGATATCACAGGCAGAAAAACACCATTCAAATATTGGTTTGGGGTTTTTTTTTGGTGGACTGGAACACTTAATTTCCTGTATGCTGACTGATAACGCCTCATGACCACAGTGTAAGGGTTAGGAATGTGACTTAATGCGCTGCTTCAGGGCAAGTAGCCGGACGTGTTAGCCATCGATTAGTGGGTGGCCTTGTAAAGTAGAAGAAACACAGATGACTGCAGTCTAAAGGGCTATGGACTAAGATGCCAGCAGGAATTATTGCACTGAATGAGTTCTGGATTTTGTTTGCTTGTTTTCCAATGTTTTCTGCTCTGTGGTAAATTCTCAATTTTCTATCAAGAGCTTTTTTCCCTCCAAAAAATAAAACTTTATTATAAAAAAACAGTATAAGCCCCGTTGGGAAAAACTGAAAATGATTCAAGATATAATATAGAGAAACGTGAGGGCTTTCCTGCCTGCCTTCCGCTGGCCTGCCCTTTAAAAGGGGAGTTGGAGCCGTCACTGCCCCAGCCGCCTTTGCCCCGGTGTGCTCTGCTCCATGCTGGTGAGCTGTGTGACCTCGGTCCCCAAGCCGCTTTGTGCCACACGCCTCTCTGTCCATGAAACAAGGCTGTGCAAGTCCTGCCTCGATGGATCTGCCCAGTGACGGTCTTCTGTCAGTGTTGAGCACATCAGAAGCACTCAGAAGAGTAACCGATGTTACCTCCTCCCCCCACCCACCATCTGCTGCTCTCTCGGCTGTTTTACTTTTTCCCGTCCAGTAATTTGGATTTTATGCATTTGATTTTAAATTTCCTAGTAGTTTCTTTTGAAACTTTTAAGTAATATTCATAATCTGTTTCTCAGCTTGGCGTCTTCAGATAGGAGTTGAAGAAATCAGCCCTCCCCACTTCTCCCCTCATACCCTCCCCCTCCTCCACTTCCTCCCCTCATATTCGGGGCAGGTTTGACCCCAACTACTAATGCATGTGTGACTTGGAGTGTTTTGGTTTTCCCTGAAACATTTTCATTCCCTTTTTTATTGTAATTACCACAGTTTTTTTAGTCTTTGATCTGTTTTTAAATGGATTCCATACTTAACTGTCTTTGCATAGCCTGGCCTTCCTATCTGTATACTCATGAAAAAGAAATCATCTTTGGGTTGACTGGCTTGTATTAGTAGTTTCCAAGGAGGATTTTCCTGCAGAGGCTGCCCTTCTGTTGCCTTGTCTGGGTGGCAGCGGCCTAGTTAGACGGTAGCAAAGCAGACTGCTTTCTCAACCCTGTGGAGCTGTCCTTGTTTTCTCTGCGTGATGCATGTCACCCGAAGATGCCCAGGCTGTTTTCTACCCTTGCTGACTTTGAGTTACGAGCATTTTAAAGGCTCACTCCAGCCACGGCTTATAGTAGATCAGAGGCAGGTCCTAAAGGGGTCTGGGGGCGGGTACTACAGACTCAAGGCAAGATTTAAAAGCAGGAACCTGTTAGAGCTGATGCTTGATTTGATTGATAGAGGGGATAGGGGGGTAAAAGTTATCACTTTATATGGTAGTATTTATGTATTCAAGTTTTTTTTTTTTGATTGCTAGGATCCAGCATTGGAGGTTAGAAGTACAAAAAGGAATTAAGCAAGTTAATTACAAATGTCTAGTTAGACTTTACACTAATTCATATTAATTTGATTTATACTGTGAACTTACTTCATTTTAGCCCAAACCTTGATAATGTCATACAGTTTTGAGTATTTAAATTTTTATCTCTGACAGCAAATTTGACATTTTTCCACAAAACTAAATGTTTTCTTTTGTTTCTGCTACTAGCTCCTGAAGTCCTCAGTTATGATCCTATCAGCACGGCAACAGATATGTGGTAAGAATCATTGATGAAAAGTTGATCAAATCAGTTTTAAGAAATGAATCTGATACTGATTTTTCTTACCTCTGCACTCTGATTTAGGAGCATCGGAGTGTTAGCGTATGTCATGCTGACAGGAGTATCGCCTTTCCTGGGCGATGATAAACAGGAAACTTTCCTCAACATCTCACAGATGAATTTAAGTTATTCTGAGGAAGAATTTAATGTTGTGTCTGAGTCAGCTGTTGACTTCATCAAGACACTTTTAGTTAAGAAACCTGAGTAAGTATTAGTCAATACTGATCTTTATCAATTTTTGAGCCATCTACTCTGAACAAAAGCAGATTAACAACTGAAACCCCAAAATGAAGACATGAAAATGTAGACATAAAACTAGATTAAAATCTTTGGCTTTTTACATCTGTTGAAAGAAAAGTGGCAGAAATGAAAATGTTTTCAGAAAATGTGAATTGCACCTCAGTGTAACAGATATTTTCCATCTGTTCTTGGTCTTTCAGGGGGGCTTTTCAGAGATAACTTGCTTAAAATACTATTTTTCAACATTGTGGGGAATGGTTTTTGCAAGCAAATGCTAAAACTTCGTTTAATTCAGGAACTACAGTAAGATTTTTACCAGCTCTTCATATGTCCCAAAATATAATCCCTTAGGCTCTGACTTATGATTGAAGTTTTAAGCCATCTTAAGTGTAAACTGTGTATCCCTATCCAGAGATCGCGCCACTGCAGAGGAGTGTCTGAAACACCCATGGCTGACTCAGAGCGGTGTTCACGAGCCTGCTTTCAAGGTCAAAGGGGCCTTAGAAGAAGCACATGCCCTCCAGGAAGCAGATCCTGTGTCTGAAAGTAATTCAGACACTCAGAAGCCAGAAACCGAGGAATCCATCGTGACAGAGGAGCTAATTGTAGTTACTTCATATACTTTAGGACAATGCAGACAGTCTGAAAAAGAGAAAATGGAGCAAAAGGCCATTTCCAAACGATTTAAATTTGAGGAACCTTTGCTACAAGACATTCCAGGAGATTTTATCTACTGAGCAGTATTTCCCTTTAGAACTTTAACATTTCTAAATTGGAAACATTATTTATGGACTTCTGACCAAATGGTACATGGACTGAAAATGGATGACCAGGTATCAGTGATAGAAACTTAAAGTAACTTTGTCAAACTTGTGGAGTGAGAGGAATCAAGCCAGATTTATCAAGTGGCCAAGGAGAACGCTTCCCGGGTGAAGTTACCTTTTTCACTGTTCTTTTTAAGAAGGGAGATGTTTGAACCTTTTATTTCTGCATCCTGCTTCTCCAGAATGAGAATTTGTACGCAAAGACATCTGTACTCACTTTCTGTAAAAATCCAAGTAAAAGTGCCAAAATTAACGCCTGTGTAAATCTGTTTGCATTATTCATATGTATATCTGCATATATATATATATATGTTGATACCTTTACTAAAACGGATACTTTTTCACTTTGGGTTTTTTTAGAGGGAGTAAGATTTTAATTTAAGTATTTTCCAAATTTTTGAGACCTAGAATAAACCCACTAGTTCAAAAATGTCTTATTTATATATTACTGCTTTATGTTGATTTACTTTGACTTCTGTTGTCTTTTTTTTTCTCTAATGCTTGTCACCCCATCAATGAAAAACCTTGGCTAATTTGTTTTTCTTCAACATTACTAGTAAGAGTGGTGTGATTTTTTTCACCTCTGAAATGGTTCTGGTTTTCAAGGCCAAGGTCAAGTCATCCTGGATATTCCGCCAGTGTCAGCCCGCGTCTCCTGCGTCACGCCTTCCTTCAGAGGCGCGTCCCTGCGCAGGACTGTCACTTGGTCTCTTAGGAGAGTTACCTCTTACATGATCGGATCAACACAATGGTACTTTGGTCAGTGAGAAGGTGGTATAATGCTGTTTTTGCTAATAAAATCCCTAGGTGTCGGGAGAATAACAAGGCATATTCATGCTGACCATTGAGCCTCTACTTCTGCTGAGTTGTATTAGCCCCCAAGCTATATTGGAAAAATTTACAAAAAGCCAGAATATTTATAAACCTTTACTTTGTTCATAAGCAATTTGACTTTGGAGACTTGGTCATTAGAGAGGTACCCTTCCTTGTCCCCAAAAGACTTTGAATATACTCAGTAGCATTTATTTAGGGTTGAATACTTCAGTTGTATCTGGGCCCCACAGTGAACAGTAAATTCCTATTGCATTAAAAAATGCAAATGTGAAAGTGGATGCTGTATAACTTAAAGCAACTAAATATCCTTCTTACATGGAACAGTCTGAGAGTCTTTATTTATCTTGTATTAGGTCCTGCTGCTGCTGCTAAGTCACTTTAGCCATGTTCGACTGTGACCCCACAGATGGCAGCCCACCAGACTCCCCCCTCCCTGGGATTCTCCAGGCAAGAACACTGGAGTGGGTTGCCATTTCCTTCTCCATGTATTAGGTCCTGCTGCTGCTGCTGCTAAGTCACTTCAGTCGTGTCCAACTCTGTGCGACCCCATAGACAGCAGCCCACCAGGCTCCCCCGTCCCTGGGATTCTCCAGGCAAGAACACCGGAGTGGGTTGCCATTTCCTTCTCCAATGCATGAAAGTGAAGTTACTCAGTCGTATCCAACTCTTTGCGACCCCATGGACTGCAGCCTACCAGGTTCCTCCATCCATGGGATTTTCCAGGCAAGAGTACTGGAGTGGGGTGCCATTGCCTTCTCCAGTATTAGGTCCTAGTATCAGGTTAATACAACCTGTCTGTGACCCATATGCTGTGTACACGTGTGCTCCGTACTGTGAACTACTCGGGCCAGTCCCTACAGTCTGCTAGGGAATCCTACGATGCTCTCTTCCAGCCTGGTTGCTCAGTTGTCAGCATCAGGATGAAGGGGGCACCAAGCCATCTGTTTTTAGGTCTGTGCAGGGTACCAGGCTGGCTTGGACGTGCCTAGTCTCCGTGGGCTCCCAGTCCTGCCACGTGAGCATCGCAACCTCTATTGTTCCAATACCATCAGATGAAACTGATTAGGTATTTCGAACCCTTGGGTCGCACTGTTTTTCTCACTAAACTGGCATCTTGATTTGTACAGTTTCCTAGAAACGAGCGTTTCTAAACAAGCTCTAGAAAGAGGAAGAGGAAATTCTGCTGCAGTGGCAGTTTTTAGTGAAAACACGCGGCCACAGTGCTAAGTCTCAGGTAAGTCTTGAAAGAGGTAAAATATAATTTTAGTCAAATTTTTATAAATATCTCCGACAAAAATAGGTGAGGAAAAATACCCAGTATTTGAACAACGCAGTTTTATGCTTGATGGATTTGTTCAGTTTTAGAATCATGTGGACCATAGTTTATAGATTTTTTCCAAACAGTTTTAAAATTGTATCCATAATGAATACATTTAATTGCTGTATTTGTAAAAGAGAAAGATGTATTTTCTTTTAGCTGGACACTTTGCCACTTGCAGTACTCCTATCCTTAGCTGCTTTTGTGCCTTTTTTTTTTAATTAACATATTTTTACTTTAGCATATAAGGGTAAGTGTCTTTGATCTTTCTGATAGGTCTGATGCATTTAAAAGGTCAGGTTTTTACAATGCTTTATTATTTTTAAAGCCCTTTATTGACTATGCCAAAGCCTTTGTGTGGATCACAATAAACTGGAAAATTCTGAGAGAGATGAGAATACCAGACCACCTGACCTGCCTCTTGAGAAACCTGTATGCAGGTCAGGAAGCAACAGTTTAGAACTGGACATGGAACAACAGACTGGTTCCAAATAGGAAAAGGAGTACGTCAAGGCTGTATATTGTCACCCTGCTTATTTAACTTCTATGCAGACTACATCATGAGAAACACTGGGCTGGAAGAAACACAAGCTGGAATCAAGATTGCCGGAAGAAATCTCAATAACCTCAGATATGCAGATGACACCACCCTTATGGCAGAAAGTGAAGAGGAACTTAAAAGCCTCTTGATGAAAGTGAAAGTGGAGAGTGAAAATGTTGGCTTAAAGCTCAACATTCAGAAAATGAAGATCATGGCATCTGGTCCCATCACTTCATGGGAAATAGATGGGGAAACTGTCAGACTTTATTTCTTTGGGCTCCAAAATCACTGCAGATGGTGACTGCAGCCATGAAATTAAAAGACACTTACTCCTTCAAAGGAAAGCTATGATCAACCTAGATAGCATATTCAAAAGCAGAGACGTTAATTTGCCGACTAAGGTCCATCTAGTCAAGGCTATGGTTTTTCCTGTGGTCATGTATGGATGTGAGAGTTGGACTGTGAAGAAAGCTGAGTGCTGAAGAATTGATGCTTTTGAACTGCGGTGTTGGAGAAGACTCTTGAGAGTCCCTTGGACTGCAAGGAGATCAGCCCTGGGATTTCTTTGGAAGCAATGATGCTGAAGCTGAAACTCCAGTACTTTGGCCACCTCATGCAAAGAGTTGACTCATTGGAAAAGACCCTGATGCTGGGAGGGATTGGGGGCAGGAGGAGAAGGGGACGACAGAGGATGAGATGGCTGGATGGCATCACTGACTCGATGGACGTGAATCTGAGTGAACTGCGGGAGTTGGTGATGGACAGGGAGGCCTGGCGTGCTGCGATTCATGGGGTCGCAAAGAGTCAGACACAACTGAGCAACTGAACTGAACCGATTATTTTATTGGGTCGCAGAAACCTGAATGGCTCTGAATGTATGTCAAGCTTCATTCAGTTCAACAAGAACATCCTCAGCCCCCTCCAGCTGCCTAGATCACGCCTGCCTGTGATGGAAGCAATAGTGTCAAGTCAACCGTTTGAATTCGTAGGGCATTTTGCTAGTATTTTTCTTAAATATTTGCTTTTGTGTCTTGAAGTGAGAAATTGTACAGCTTCTTTAGAAGCACACTGGTAAAGCATATATCGACACTTTTTGTTTCTGTAATATTAGTAGAGCATTCAGTCTTCACAATTTTGGACCAAACCTTTCCATTACTTTATTTACCAAATAGCTCTGCACTTATCTAAAGCTGTTCATGTTAATTTTTTCTTTTCACTAGTTTACAAAGGACTAAACTATACTATTTCAACATTATATTTTAGCTTGATGAGTTGCTTATGAATTATGCAAAATGTACAAGTGGTTTCAGTCAATCGGAAAATTGTGTCCTAATGTTCCATTTTGTTTTTACCTATAAAGTAGAATATGGCTTTCTCCAATAGTTACAGAGAGAGGTCAGATGCTAATTGTGGTATATCTTAAGCTTTTCCTATGGACTTCAGTTTGGAAGAAAGCGTAGAAGAGAAGAGGTCACTACGAGAAGCTGGACAAGAGATGGATGCTGTGTGGCTCTGTCCACGGAGGCCTGAGCCAACAGTGCTCCCTGGATACTGACATGGGTCATCCCAAGGTACCAACAAACCAATCCTGAATACATTTTAAGCTCACACTTGGAGGGTTTTGAATTAGACTGATAAAAATAAGATAGCCAAAACTGTTAAAGATCATCTAGCACTTGACCTTCAATTTGTTACAGAACTAAAAGAGCTAGATTAAAAATGTTAATCTCAAGAGCCCTAGCTGTTTTATTGTAGGAAGGGGGATATAATTTACAGGTAATAAAAATGGACAGCTTTAAATCCATAGCAGCCTCTCTTGAGCTTGACAAATGAATATGTTCGTATAGAGTGAAATGATATGGCGTGTCCCCCACTGTGGCTTTGACTCTGGTGGTTGAGACTCATCCACACAGGCAGCTGTATCAGCCGTGTGCTGCTTGTCGCCATCACGTAGGCATGCTTGTCGCCATGTGGTGCTGTTTGCACATACCACAGTTTATATAAAACCATATTTCTGTTCGTGGACCCCAGGTCTGTTTCAGGTTTTGTCTAATACGAATAAAACTGCTATAGATATTCTTGCCTAGGAATTTTTTATGGACACGTTTTCATTCTTTTTAGATTAAATAGAATTTCTAGGCCACCGGATAGATGGCTATGTATCCATCTTTTTGAGAAAATGACCGTTTCCAAAGTGATTGTTCATTTTCATTCCTGCCAACAAAATAAGAGAGTTCTGGTTGCTTCAATTTAGTGATGGCCATCTTTTATTTTAGCCATTCTCATGGGTATGTAGTGGTGTCTCAAGGTGGTCTAATTTGCATTTCCATGATGACTAATGAACAAATATTTCATGTGTTTGAACCAGTTTTTTGCCCTTTTTAATTGGATAGTGACTTGTGATAATCTTCTAAGATATGAGTCCTTTGTAAGATTTATGGTAGACATTTTTTCCTGCCATAATTTGTTTTCTCACATGTCTTGTGATGAGAAGGTGCTTTTAACTTCAGTGAAATCAAATTCATCAATTTTTGTTTTATGGTTAATACTTTGTGTCCTCTGTAAGAAGTCTTTACCAACCCCAAAGTCAGGAATATTTTTTTAAGCTTTACAGTTTTAACTTTTGTGTTCAGGTCCATGATCCACTTTGAATTAAAAAATTTTCCACTTTGTTATTAGGTAGGGGTCAGAAATGGCAACCCACTCCAATAGTCTTGGCCTGGAGAATTCCGTGGACAGAGGAGCCTGGCAGGCTATAGTCCATGAGGTCACAAAGAGTCAGACACGACTGAGCAACTAACATACACACAGGGGTCAAATATCTTTGTTTCCCATATGAATATTTAGTTTGTTCCAGCACCCTTTGTCACAGCACTTTTCCTTTACTCACTGAATTGTTTTGGTGTCACTGTCTAAAACCATCTGACCATAATGTCTGTGGACCTACTTATGCTCTTCTGTTTCATTAATCTGTTTGCTTATCTTTTTGTCAGAACTTTCTAAGTCCTGATGTCAAGTACAACAGGACTTCCAGTTCCTTCTAAGATTGTTCAAAAATGCAAAGGAACTAGAAAAAAACAACATAGTGTGTATTCCAATTCACTTCACTTTAATTTTTCTCAACATTGTTTAATATTTTTCAGAGTAGGGACCTTGTGCGTCCTTTGCTAACTTTATTCCTGTGTATGCCGTCATTTGAAGATATTCTCAGTTTTGGTTTTTGATGCTCCTAATCCTCTAGTGGTAAGTTTTAGCTCATTGTGCTTAATCAGACCTACGTTATAAATTATTCAAGTAAAAAATGAGTGTACCTTTCTTCTGAAACTCTTTTAAAAAGTCTCAGTCTAGAGTTTTGTTCCTAAGACTGGAAGGAATTCTGCCGACATTCATAGTACCAAAATTAGGAAGGACTAACACTCCCTCCTCTAATTCTCTCAAAGTAGAGATGAAGTGATAGAATCTCAGAATGTGTGATCTGCCAGCTGCTGACAAAACAAGGATAGAATTGTGCTTTCTAGGGCTTCTACTGCAATGGAGTCTACCTCTGGCTACACCTTAGATAATGTTCACAAAATAATGATATCTAAAAATTATTTCAGTGTAGCTAGATTGTGGATGGATCTTTTTTTAATAACTGGAGGATAAGTATCCTGAGATTAGGCTGGTACAGAGGTTGGCGCCTTATGCCCTGTGGCGTGTTTGATAAATGAAGCTTTCTTGGAACACAGCCCATTTGTTCACATTTGTCTGCAGCTGCTTTCACAGGAAAACTCACAGGGTTGAGTAGCTGCAACAGACATCCTAAGGCCTAATCAACCTAAAATAGATAATATCTGGCCCCTTTCCGAATAAGTCTGCCAACCCCCGGGCTATTGTCATCTAAACATACTTTAAACAGGAGATTTTCCTATTTCAAACCAGTACTGACACAGTCCTTTGGGGAGCAGTTTATTTTACATGACAGAAGAATCTTAGTACTTTGCATTCCTTCTTACAGTTTTTATTAAGTGAGTTTTTATCTACTAAAACTAAACTATTTTTACTAAATATGTTACTAGCAATAGTATGACTTTTTACATAAAAATGCTTAGTGTTGATATACTGTGATGGGTTTTCATGAGAATTAGTATCATGTTAGTTCTCTAACATGATATTATAATGTGACCAGCTTTCTAATAAATTTAAGAGAAATATACCTAGAAGAAAAAAAATCAAGATACTTAGGAAGAGATATGTTTAATCCTCAGAGAGTGGAAATCACTCAGGAGGGAAGGGTTATCTGTCATCCGTGCCCCCTTCAAAGCAACATATTCTATGTCCTCATCCTACATCTTTAAAAACTTTGTGTTTTGAAATAATTACAGACTTACAGGGAGTTGGCAAGATAGTACAGACACATCTTATGTAGCTGTAGTTCAATAACAAAACCCTTTTATCACATGTGGTTTCCTGTAACCACAATTTATATACATAACTGTTCAATCTCAACAAAAATGGGTTGGTATCAACATTTTACCAGTTTGGGTAAAGTATTATATCAATGTTATATGTTTTGTTTCCACTATCAAACAATTGAGAAAACTCAAAGAGGACAGTTTATCATATTTACTTGTTCAGTTCAGTTACTCAGTTGTATTCAACTCTTTGCAACCCCATGAACCGCAGCACACCGGGCCTCCCTGTTCGTCACCAACTCCCAAACCCACGTCCATTGAGTTGGTGATACCATCCAACCGTCTCATCCTCTGTTGTCCCCTTCTCCTCCCGCCCTCAATCTTTCCCCCCATCAGGGTCTTTTCAAGTAAGTCAGTTCTTCATATCAGGTGGCCAAAGTATTGGAGTTTCAGCTTCAACATCAGTCCTTCCAATGAACACCCAGGACTGATTTCCTTTAGGATAGACTGGTTGATCTCCTTCCACTCCAAGGGACTCTCAAGAGTCTTCAACACCACAGTTCAGAAGCATCAATTCTTCTGCATTTTTGCTCTATTGTTCTTCCCTCCTGATGTTCTAAGACTTTTTTTTTTTTTTTTTTTTAAGCATTTCCTTTCTATTTCAAGAACTTCCCTTAGTCACTCTTTTAAGGTAGGTCTAGTCAGCAGATCTGTTTTTGCTTTCCATCATCTGGAATGTCTTTATTTTTCCTTCATTCCTGAAGGATAATTATATCAGATACAGAATTCAGAGTTGACAGTTCTTTTACCATTTGAAGAATTCTGTGCTGTTTTTCTGTCCTCCACGGTTTCTGAGGAGACATCTTTCACCTGGATTATCTTTCCAGGGTAGGTAAGGTGGTATTTCTGTCTTGCTGCTCTCAAGCTTTTTTCTTTGCCTTTATTTTTCAGAAGTTTGTCTTATCATAGATTTCTTTAGGTTTATGTTGTTTGGGTTTCACCCATTTTCTTAAATGTATAGGTTTATGTCTTTTGCCACATTTGGAAACTTGTCAGCCATTAATTCTTTCAAATGCTTTTTCAGCCCCACCCTTATCTTCTCTCCTGGGATTCCAGTGACATGAATGCTGGATTTTTTTATTATAGACTCATGTGTACTATTTTTGGATTGTTCTCTTGGTTCAGACTGCGTAATTTCTAAGTTCCTGATCCTTTCCTTCAAGTTGAGATTTTCCTGGTTCTTGGTATACACAAATAGAATTTTCTCTTTATACTGGACACTTGGTTTTATGTTAAAAGACTCTGGATCTTGTTTAAATCTTCTGATTTAGCACGTCTTCTCTGACACCATGCTGGTGGGCAAAGTGGGGGTATGCACGCTGCCTCCTCGCTGCTGCCCGTGGTAGGGTGAAGGTCCAGGTTCATCATCTGGCCTCCTCTGACACCCTGGCAGGGGTTAAGGTTACCTCTTTACTGTCTGAAGAACATGGGCCTCATTGACACCATGAGAGTGCTGGGTAGGTGCAGTGACACCATGAGAATGGTGGGTAGGTGTAAAACTGTGGGCTGGCTCCTTGTGTGGCCTCCACTAGTGCCACAGGGGTGGGGAGAGAATATCACGGGGCAGGGATAGAGTCCTAGCTCCCCACTGAGCCTTCTCTGCCACCACCCCTGCAGAGGACCAGGGGCAGCCTCATGAGAGCTGAGTAATAGAGAAAGTCTGGCCTCTCCACCTGGTGCCAACTGACAGGGGAAGGCTGGGGCCCTGTTTTTATCCATGGTGTCTGGTAGTTACCATGTGGAAGTTCTTTGGCTTGAGAAAGCCAGCTTTTCTTGGCTTCAGTTATCTCTGCCATTAGTGTTTTGAGGCTGCTGGTTTTACCAGCACCTAGTCTGGGGAAAATGAGGTAAAAGAAAACACAGGAACTCATTGCTGTGTTATTATTTGGGTCCAAAGTCCTTAGCTAGTCTGCTGCCTTTTCATTTTTCAAGTTGTTCCTGCTGCTTTGATAAATAGCCCAGGTTTTAGCTGTGCTTAATAGGAAGAACAGAGAAAAAGGTCTTTATCTTGTCCCTCCTGGGGGGTTTTGCTTCTTAGAGTTGCAAGTGGTTCTGTGTATTTTAGGTCTGAGACAATTAGTAAATACACCTCAGATTATGAAAGCCAGGTTTGTGGAAGGAGGAAGTCTCCAGTGAATGAGCGTGAGTGTGTACACACACACACACACACAGACACAGTAACACTAGACCAGTGGTAGTTTAAAATTTCTTGGGATTCCTTTTTTGCCAGGAGGATATATCCCACTAAGGATGTTGAGGCAAAAAGTCACTAAAAATATTTTAACAAATGAGTCATATAGAGAAGAAATATTTCAAAAGTATTTTAAAGATTTTTTTTCTTTGCAGTTTTATTTTTTAATCATGTAAAAACAAAACAGCCTGGTTTCAAAGTCTCAACTAGAAGACAGGGTACTTTGTGGAAATCACAGCTTCCATCCCTGTTTCCTTGCTGTTTACTTTCCCAAAGGTAACTATTGGTACTGACTTTTCTTCCATTGTTTCTTTTTGGAAGTAGATACATACATATAAACATGCCTATGTAAAATTCCTTTTCACGAGTTACAGACTCCTCAATTATAAGGAAATCCCAAAACTGATGTAACCCATTCTCTATTGGTGGATAGTTGGGTTACATTCAGGTTGTTGACAGTTTTTTGCTATTACAAGCAATGTTGCATTAAATAATCTATACATTGATGGCATTTTTGTGTTTTTTTTTTGCCAGCATATCTTTGGGATAGAATCTTAGTGCAGTGGGACTGCTGCAGAGAATGGTAAGTGCACATGACGTTATTGTAGATATCGTCAAGTTCCCTTCTACAGGTGTTGCATTTTTGTCTTCAAACCAGCAATTTAAATACGCCTGTTTACCCACAGTCTTTTGAGAAACCAGTTTCTCAGATTGGAGGATTATTGCCCTTTTGCTAGAAGAAAAATGGTATCTTCCTATAATTTGTAGTCTTTTTAATAGTGAGGCTGACCATTTTTTTAAATGTTTGAGTCACCTGAATTTCTTTTCTGCGAATTTGTAGTATCTTTTGCCTATTTTTCTCGTGGGTTACTATTTTCTCAACTTTCACTCTAGAAATTAGGGATATTGAACTTTCGTAATTTAAATTGTAAATATTTTCCCATTTATCATTTGCTTTTTGCTTTGCTTTTGGTGTTTTTATTTAGACATGCAGCAATTTGTTTTTATATAGTCAATTTCCCTTATTTTACAATGAATCATGGTTAAGTAAGTTTCTCCACTTGTGGGTTATAAAAGAATTCACCTATATTTTTTTGCTAGTGCCTAGATGGTTTCATTTTTACATTTAGATCTTTGTTCCAATTAGAATCTGTATGATGAGAAATGGATTCCATTTCATCTTTTCTGTGTGTGGCCATCAGGTTGTTCCAGCATCATTTTTCAAATGTCTTCCTCCCCGTCTCTGCCTTAGAGCTGCTTTATCATAACCAGGTTTCCACTGCATTGTCTCTTCACGTGCCAGCACACCATCGTTTTATTCACAGATACGTTGTGAGGATGGATGTAAGACTACCTTCCCTCCTTGCTCTTCCTTTGCAGGGATTTCCTGGCTATCTTTGCTTATTTCTGCTTCCAAATGAATGTATAATTAATTAGCCTGTCTAACTTTTTAAAGTGGCCAATAAAATATTAGGGACTGTTAAAAGTTAGACAAGCTAATTAATTAATAAAGATGTCAGGGAGAACTGACATCTTTATGGAGAGGAGTCTTGCCATCCAAGAACACCATATGTCTTGTCTTTTGTTCACTTCTACATTTGGACCTCAGGGAGTGTCTTTTAGTACATCTAAGTTTTGCAAATTTCTTGATAAGTTAGTTTCCTAAGTAGTTTTTGCTTTTCTAAATATTGTCTGCTCTCCGTTATTTCTTCTATTATTTGTGTCTTCACATATTTATTATTATGTGAAGAATATTGGTTTTATAATTTACTAAATACACAGTACTGATCCATGGATTGCCTTGGGTTTTGCAGATATATAAAATCATCTACCTAAACAGTAACTGTGTTACCCTTTTCTCATGTTTTAGGCCTTTTTAAAAATATCTAATTGTACTGGATACAATACAGTGTTAAATAATAGTCAATATAATGTGTCTTTAACTTGTAAAAACCTCTACCAGTTTCCCAATTAAGATGTTGGCTTTGAGAATATAATGTATAACCCCTTAAGAAAGGAATTATCCATTAATTCTCTTTTTAATATGAATAGTTAATTTTGGTCAAATGCCTTTTTGTATCTCTTAAAATTAGCATATATACTTTCCTCCTTAGCCTTTTATTAATGTGATGAACTATACTAGTGGTTCTCCTAATATGAAACCAGCCTTCCATTTCTGAAATAGACCTCTCAGTCACTGTAAAAAGTCCAGTTAAGCTGGAGTGAAAATGTCCCCAGTTGTAAGGACTTAGAAGGGTTTATTTCTCACTCAGGCTACCTGTCTCTTTTTGGCTCATCTTTATTCTAGCACCCAGGTCCTGGGAATAGCTGCCATCTGGAACATTACTGACTTTAGGGAAGAGAGAAACACGGTGAACCGAGGGCTGGCAGGGAGGTATACTCTCCCCGTAGAGAAGGGCCCTGCATGGGAGGCACCAAAACACTTTGTGAGAAATACAATATGCCACTTACTGTATGTCACTGGACTCCGTTTGCTAACATTGTCTTTAGAATTTTACTACAGTCATGAGAGATTTGCCTATAGTTTTCGTGAAAGTCACTCAGTCATGTCCGACTCTTTGCAAACCTGTGGACTATACCATCCGTGGAATTCTCCAGGCCAGAATACTGGAGTGGGTAGCCTTGCCCTTCTCCAGGGGATCTTCCCAACCCAGGTGGAGGTGGATTCTTTACCAACTGAGCTATCAGGGAAGCCCATAGTTTTATAGTTTCTTACTTTATAAAAAAAAAAAAAATTTGTAAGTAAAAAATTACCTTCATATTAAGACTGCAAGGTAGCCAGATTTAAAAGTATAATGGTTATGTGGTGGCAGAAAAATAACATCTGCCTTGAAGGATCATTCTTTAATAATGAAAGGTGTTTAAGGTGCCACATGTGGTCTATGATACATACCTGTGTCTGAGATATGTTTCTAACATTTCATCTCCCACTTTTGAACCCTGGATCATAAAACGTCAGTTTCTCTTTACACATTCCTGACAGGACTTTTAACCAAACGAGTTCCTGAAGAGTCGAGAGTCTTCCTGTGGGTGGAGCCTGGAGGTTTTCCCTCACCTCTCACCGCCTCCTTGATGCCCTGCCGCCATCATCAGGGCTCCTTTGGCCAAGCCCAACAAGCAGTAGGAACACTGCCTCACCTGTAAGACTGGTTACCGACAGGTATTTATTCGTATCTTTAATATGGACAAGCTGAAAACACCAGAGTCCACAGTCTAGGTTGCTTGCCTCCAGAAAGCCCTAAAGCTGCTGTTGAGAGAGCATTTCTCTGGCCTTTCCACTGGGAAGAGGAGAGAGGCCACTGTTTGCCAAGTGCTGGTAGCTTCATGTGGATGTAATTTAGTTTCATCTTTGCTGAATACAACTTTACCAAAACTGGGAGTGATAGAACCTTGTCTCAGCGGGTATTATTAAATCCCTGGATTGGTGAATGGTTGGAAGACAGGTAGGGGGAAGCCAAAACTAGAAAAATGGGATAAATGACAGTCAAATCTGTGACTTCTGAAAGTCATACAGTCTTATCAGTATAATTTGGCACAGTCTCTTAACAGCTGAATCATATACTTACTCCAAAATCTGATGGCTATAAGCTGCATGTAAAATGCTAACACTGGCCACCTTAGCTGTCCAGAGCTTGCTTTTACTGTAACTTCAGCTAACCAGCCAGAGGGCAGATCATCTTTCTGGAGTATAGCTCACACTTTCCCTGCTGAGACCTTTTTTCATGTTCTGTCTGTAAGGCAGTCTCCATCATATCTGAAATCTTAGACCTCAAGGCCCATAGAGTCACCCGTCCACCAAGAGGGAGGGGTGACTCAACTGGCCTCTTGGATTCCTAACTGGTCTCTCTTCTACTATGTCATTTTCGCACCACTGCTTGGAATTCTGCTGGTCCAGTATCATGGAAACTGCTGTGAGCGGAGGCCAGGCAGTGTCTTATTTAGTAAATGCTGGTCGGAGTCCTCCTGCCACTTGTTGGCTGTGATTGCTCATCTGCTGTTTTCATAAGTCTGTGATTCTTACAATGCTAGTGAAGCCCTTTCTCCGGTGGTGGCTTGGAGCATTTGCTCAGATGGTAAAAAGTCACCTTTGCCTCTGATGATGATGTATATTATCCAAGATGTCTTCAAGGTCATTCCTGGGAGACCATGGCTGAGGCACAGTGATTGCGAGGTACACAAGAAGTAGTGGGCTGCACATATACAGCACCAATTCAAGAAAAGAAAGGACAATGTTGACTTCAGTGACTGCATTCTGGCCTGTTCAGAATTAGCCATGAAGGCATTAAGTAAATACACTGAAATATGCTTATCTGGAAAAAGTACCCAAGATGGTGACTCAAATAGAAATTAAGGATCTTTTAACTACATAATACTAGAGGAAAGCCTCTTAATCCAAATTTTACACAAAAATTGTTACATCCTTTTCCTTCAGAACAGATGATCCACTTGGGTTTTCTACGGTTTGGCCATAGCAAGAAAAAAATCCAGCAAACACTGTAAGGAAGTAAAAGCTGTTAGAGAATAGAACGGCACATAATTGTTAAAGAACAGAGCAGCGCAAAAAAGACTCCACAGATTGTAATATCAATCAACACACACACTGGAAAAAGTGCCCTCAGGGAAAGACTTCTCCACTTAATATTCTATTCAAAAAACAAACTACAGAACAATGGTTAAAGGCCTCATACTCTAGCACATTTACGCATAACCTTTTTGAAATTTCCCTTCAATGAATATTAAGAGTGCAGGAAAAGAGCTGATGAACATCCTTGATTATAACTGCATTAGGCTTAATAATACTGAGGGGGTTAAATTGGCCTTTCCAAAGCAAAAGTGGCAGATTTCTGGGATTTATAGGCTCTGGTGCTCAGAAGACCTTGTCCCCCTACAAGACTAATAAAACCTATAGGTAAGATTCTCTAAAATGTGGTTGTTTTAAGCTTTTGAAATGTTTGGGTTAAAGCAGTTATTGTGTGACTCTTCAATTAGGCAGACAGTCGGTGACTAAAACAAGAAAATAAAACAATGAAGAAGAAAAATTCTAAGTACTTGAGAGTGACCGACAAACTACTTAACATGAATTTAGGGGAGAGCGACCAGACAGAAGCGCTTGTCTGTCTCCCTTGGCATTCTGATGTTAACAATTAAAAACGTCCGTGCTAGAAAACTTCACTGAAAACTTTTTTTTTGCTGGGGGGTGGGTTGGTGAGAGATGAGAAATCAACGTTATTAATACTGATTCCTTTTATTCTATACTTCTATACAGAGAACTTTCAAATTCTTATATAGATATTTCTGATTAAACTAAAAACCTAAGTAGGGTTCACTGTGGTTAAATTAGAATGATACAGAGATCACCATATGGCCGCACTTGCAGCCCCGGGGGACGCGTGGTGACCAGGGAGGCCAGGAGCAGAGGGAGCTGATCATCTTCACTCCTTTTTCACCTCGCCGTTGTCCCTGCTGGGCTTGAACAGGGGAATCTGCTGACCATCCTTGAGCTCTAAGAAGACCTCCTGAAGGTTCCACCTGAGAAAAACCGAAAGTATGGTCTCTTATCAATGAAACACTGAGGCAAAAGACATGGTTTAAAAGGAAATAAACAGTTGTTTGGAATGTCTTAAATTTTTTAAACTATTTTATGTTAGCAGTATGTTAACAATGTTTTAACCTTTTATTCCAGGCTATCTTTATTAAAATCGCCGTCAAGGCAAGTTTCACAATGAATGGCTGGCATCAGAGAAGGAGCACCTCCTTCCTGGTTTCCTAATTCCCCTCAACCTTCAGCTCCTCCTCTAATCCCAGGCTCAGGGGTCAGCGAGGCCAGGCAGGGACGGCCTGCTCCTTTTGTCCCCAGGAATTAAAATACATCCTGGCTAAAGAGCAGACATCTCAGAGAGGCTTCCCGTGGGGGAAGTGAGTGACTTAGCACCTGGCAACCAGACAAGAAAAGCCAATTAATGGGGTGGAGGGAGAGCTTACATTAAGAATGTGATGAATAACTCTGGAACAGGAACCCAGGCCTTTATTCACTTGTAACGACAGAGGCAGCAGTGTTGGAAACTGTGACACAGCATGGCAGACCTAGACCACACCAACTAAAGCTCCTCAGATCCAGTAGTTAGCACTGGAGAAAACGTCCGGACTGAGCTAAGAGCAAAAGCACGGGCATGCGTGTTGTCCTGGCTGTAAAAGTAATTCTTAGTGCCGCAATCATACAGCTGCAGTTGAAAAGGGAAATGAAGACTGTTTCCATAAGAAGGTTCTCCTGCTCCCCACCCACTTTCCCATCATACCTCTTAAAGGGGGCATCTCTGGATGAGCGGACATAGAGATGGCCCTCTGACTTTGGTCCAGAGACAGGGATCTTCAGCTGGGGGGTATAAAGAGACATAAGTGGATACAACGCTGTCCTCTCAGAGATGGCTATAATGTGAGAAGAACATGAGGCCACTCTCAGCTGATGGGAACAGTCTGTATCTAGGTAGGGGCTTGAGTTGCAAAGGGGGATGCATTTGTTAAAATTCATCAGATAGGAGACTTAGATCACAGGGAGTAAATTTTACCTCAAAAAAAGCAACCATAAACTCTAGTTAATGACATATAGCTTATGAATTTAAAGGTGAAGTGTACGGCTATTTGGAAATAAGAGGTTCATGAACACATAGAGGTAGGCAAATAGGTATGGGATAAAGCACACTGAACAAAAGATTACCGAATCCAGGTAGCAGATACATGGGTGCCACAGCACAAACTCTCATCTTTTCCATACACTTGAAACTTTTCATAATAGAAAAAAGACAAGTCCACTGTTTGTTTAAAAAGGGTAACTATTAGTAGCAAATTGGTCCATACTCTGATCTGGACCATAAAGGAGTTAGAAAAAGAACAAAGCCCAAAGTCAGTGAAAGGAAATTAATAGATTAAAAAAACAGAAAAGATAAATATAATCTAGAGCTGGGAAAAGATAAAATCAACAAAACTCTAGCCAGTGTCAAGAAAGGAGGAGTGGACCCGAATGAGAAATGAAAGAGGAAGAGCCACAGGTCTTATTACAGACAGACATAGAATCATAGGAGAAGACTATGAACAGTTACATGCCAACAAACTGGACTAATCCAATACAAATTCAACTAGACACCAATTAAAAGTTTTTTTAAACCACTGCCTCTTTTTAGCAGAATACTTGAGCACAAATTGCTTTTGTAGTTAGGGGGAGAATTCCAATAAAACTGTTCTGTTAAAGTTAATAAAACAACAAGAACAAAAATAAACTAGGTCAGATCAGCTCACTCTTATCCTCCAAATACTCCAGGCCTTCTGTTTGTCGCAGAATCAAGTGCACACCTCACAGGATGACATCACAGCCCTTTCACTGCCTCACTCAGCCCATTCTCCCAGCCACACCTTTACTGAGAAGACACTGACAGAGGGAACCGCAGCCATAAACTCCCTCAAAGTCGTCTCTGTATTCCCCACACAACTTAGAATTGTTCCTCTAACATATTAGACAGAAGGGAAAAAATGCTTTTTATATTGAGTTTTATCAGTTGAACTATAAAACCGAGATATAGCCAAAAAAATGGATGGGCATTGCATGGAAGCTTTTACGTTTAAAGAGTTTTTAGATTTGAAGGAGCACCGATTAGCTGTATGGTATATTTCAAGTCCAAAACTGAAATACTGGCAAACCACCACTGATCATTTCTCGACAACCTTCAGTTCAAGACGGTGACCTGAGCACAAATAGGTTCTTCCTTTCGACAACAATTCCCCGGAAAGGAAGAAAACTTATGTGCAAGTTAATTAATCCACAATGCTTTTTTTTTTAAGGTGCTAAGTAACACCTAGTGGCAGTTTTACATAGTGGATTTTCCCATTTCACACCTTTTTCTCCAGCTTGTCTCAAGACCCTTTCCAGATTATAGCAGGCCTTCCTCAACCCAGTAGGCACCCAGCCTACAGTTTGCAGTGGGAGCAGGATACCTTTGCATCGGCGATGTCCACGAAGTTGTACTTGTCGGTGAGTCGGAGGTAGTGAACATTGAGAGGAGTGCCCAGAGCTTCCAGTGCCTCAGGGTGGCTGTGCAGCTGCTCCAGGCCCAGCTGGTAATAAGAAGCTCTGGAAAACATTTTCAAGTGGAAAACAGAGGGGTTACATGTATTTCCTTTACTGAACTTGTAGAAGGTTAAATGACACAATTCATGTACAGCATGGAAAATAGAAACAAACATGAAATCAACAGGTGGAATTATTATTAAGGTCTATCTAATCCGTCCATTTTACAGACACTAAAACATAGGAAGTCAGCATCTGTAGAGGCATGGCAGGTGACCTTGAGCAAGGTATTTGATCCTTCTGTGTCAACTTCATTTCTTATTTCCTCACCTCATTCACTGCCTCTCTTCTTCACGTAAGGCATCTGCTCAGACCTCGTCTAACTTTCTATTTCTATGTCCTGTGATTCCATGACTTGCTCAGTGACACGGCTAATCTGAAGCAGAGTTGGGGCCAGAATCTAACTTGACTTCTGAACATTACTCCTTCCACTAAGAGGAAGGTTCTGATAAACCAGCAAAATATAGAGAGACTGCACCACCAAAAACAAAACCCTTAGGCCAATAGGACATGAAAATGCTAACTTGTCAAGTTTACAGATTTATGCCAACATTTCATGTAGATAAACTGCTCTCAGCCTCAGGTATCCTTGGCCCAAAGGCTACTGGGAACTCCAGGAAGCACTTCCCTGAAAGCATCAGGTACGACAAGCCTCCCCAGGGAGAGACCAGAGGAAGCTAAGCTTCTCAGGTATGGTTGTCAGTGTGGCTACAAGAAAGACTTGTAGGCCAGATCACAGTAATGGACAGGAAAGGCAGCTTGAGCCTGGAGAGGTCGAGGAGAATGCTCTTCCAGGATGGCCTCCCAGGAGAGGGCTGCAGGCGTAAATGAGGTCTCAGCCATGACAAACGGAGGAGCAGAGGTGGTAATCCAGACCACCTTCCCTGAACAATTCCTCCCTATCCCACAAGTTGTGAGAATGATTTAATTTTTACAACAACCTCACACAGAGGCCCTAAATATTACCCCTCATCACACAGATAACTCAGGCCCAGGAAGAAAACAGACTCCCCCATAAGGTCACACAGCTAGGCCAGAGTTGGGAGTTGTGATTCAACCCAGGCAGTTGGTCGCAGAGCCCACTGGACTATCACTATCAGCTGACCCCAGCTCGCTCAGAAGGAAAGGCTGCCCGGCCCTCAACCTGAAAATGTATTCATTCCTGTCATGTTCTGCCTCTGTTGCTCTGGCAGAGGGGCAGGGGTGCTAAGCTATTCCAGTCTGAATTATCCCTGGGAATGCTCATCTCCGGCCACCTCTAGACTCAAGAGACCTCTGGGTCAGCCCTGAAGGAAGGTGGGGAAGAATGGGTGAAGGGGGCTGAGGCTATCCGCCTGGCTGTGGGTGATGCTCATGTCAGGGCAGGAATAACAGGGTGAGGAGCCAAGCGGGGCAGACATAAAAGATCTTCAAAGAAAGCCAGTCTTTTTCTGCTGCTGCTTTGCAACCAGTAGCACTGAAATGCCCTTAAAAGTCTCGGCTGCTCACTATAATCATGGTCTATCTTTACAAATTCAAATTTAGGTGCAGTGGGGCTGGAAGCCGCATCTGTCAGGATTTTGCCAGCCTGGACTCTGCTTTTTTATCTTCTGCTCCTGCCCCAGTCCCCAGCTCAAGGTGTCCCGTCAGCCACTAAATGAACAGCAGAGAATGGCAGGGTGAACAGGCTGAGGACACTGGAGAAAGCCAGTTTTCCACACCTGGGAACCATCTGGTAGCCCCCTTTCCTTNAGTACTTTGGCCACCTCATGCGAAGAGTTGACTCATTGGAAAAGACTCTGATGCTGGGAGGGATTGGGGGCAGGAGGAGAAGGGGACGACCGAGGACGAGATGGCTGGATGACATCACTGACTCGGTGGACATGAGTCTGAGTGAACTCTGGGAGTTGGTGATGGACAGGGAGGCCTGGCTGCTGCGATTCATGGGGTCGCAAAGAGTCGGACACGATTGAGTGACTGAACTGAACTGAACTGGAGTGCCTAGTGACTTGATCTGCTGAATTTTAAACCATTTGTCTTCTGCAGTGAGTTTTTTCTGTGAAAACTGTTGAATAAGTTTCCCTACTAGATTTTCTGACCAGCTTCTCCAATAAGAAAAAGTCATATTTCATAAGTAGAATTACTCTCCCTTCTATGTGATCCAGTGGTAGTCTATGTACACCCCAATAATTCCTTCATCACTGACTTAAAATAGATATGTGTTATTCATGTTTTGTTTTCCAGAAATGCCTAGCATAGAAAAGATTCAATATTTGTAGAACTGGGTTTACATTAACATTTTTTTCTCAAGTGTTCTTGTTCCTGTATTAATGTCTCAACAAAATGACTTGGCATCCTTTTCCTAAGATAGCCGAGTAGCAAATCTATAGTAAAGGAAAGAAGATGCAGAGAAATAAGATTAAAATAAAGTTTATCAAAGTCATCTCTTTGGGAGACTTTCAGCATAACTGGAATGCTTCCTTCATTACATCCTTGATTTTATCTAACTGGAAATTAAAAAAAAAAGCCACCTCAACCTGTGTCACTCATTAAAGCTGCCCTATCTCACCTTTCCTAAGCCAATATATTTAGCTACAGACCAAGTAGTTTCTTGCTGTTTGGTTTCTTGGCCACACCTCGAAGCATACTGGATCTCAGTTGTGAAATGTCATTTCTGCCACCAAGGGTCAAACCCATGTCCCCTGTAGTGAAAGCTTGGAGTCTCAATCACTGGACCAATAGCAGAGTTCCAAGAGCAGGTAGTTTTCACACTCTGAGGTGCCACTTTCTCAAGCTCTCATTCACCTACAGCCAGACCTCCACCCCACCTCTCCACTGAACTGCTTTCAATGTTCATCATCAATCCAACTACAAAATCCAGCAGCCTCTTTACAATTTTCAGCCTCCTTAATGAAAGCTGCATTCATTTTCCCTTACTGTGCACCACACACAGTGCTTGAGGCTTTGGATTGATCAGCCAATTCAGCCTTTGTACAACTCTCTGATGTCAGTTCATATCCTTTTTTTTCTTTTTAATATGTTGAAACCAAAGCTCAAAGTTACACAGCTGGAAATGGTAGGACCTTGATTCAGCCCCAGGCACCTTTTCTAAGTCTGTGGATCTAAGGGATTTTCTTTCTAAAGTTAAATGACACACTCAAAGGGAAATTTTAAAACCTATAGCATTTTTTTTTAATCAGGAGAGCAAATTTCACATCATGGACAAGTAACTTCAGCTATATTTTTGTCTCTGTGTTACAAAGGTGTGAGCTAGAAGGTATAAATGGATTCAGCATCAACTCTTACTATCAAGGACCGAAGCATCTGTAGTCTATGTTACAGGTGACATCCACAGGGGAAGCAGTTGAGCCCATCAGCAAAATGTGCAGAGCTGGAATCAGATGTGTGTTGGAATTTCAGGCCCAACACTTAGTATGGGAAGCTCCAGAGAATAAAAACAGGGCCTGGCATACCACAGGTCCTCCAACCATATTTGTAGAGGAGAGAATGCATGGTGCTGGGCCTTTCTAAGCCTCAGTTTTCACGTGTGAGAAATAGGTCAATAATAGTAGTTAATTCATAAGATGATCATGAGGATTAGGTGAGATAATGCATGTAAGGTATGTGATCCAGTGCCTGGTGCACTCCTCACCTTTCAGCTCTAATGAGTGATCCAGGCAGCCCTCTCAAGTCAGAAGGGACAACAATCACCGGGGAGTTTAAACTGCTGAAACAAGGGAACCCAGCAAGATAGAAGCTTAGGTTCTTTTTCATGACCCCAAATCCTTTGCAGGTAAAATATAAAAGATGAACCTCCCAAAGTCAAACAGTTCATAGCATGTATAAAGGAGAGAAAGAACCAGACAAGGGCCATTTCTTCCCAAGAGCTGCCTCCCAGTGTTGGTTGTCCTCTACACCTACTCCACCCAACAAGCTGTCAGGAACTGGGGACTGGCCAAGTAGTGGGCTCTTTACATCTCTGATATCCAGAGGGAAGCCACCTCATAATGGCAGCACTATGATCCTATAGATATGGTACCTTTATAATAGAGGGCTGGACACCATAGCTTTCTTTCCACCGTGTGAGGACATAGCAAGAAATCCCATTAGCAAGCCAGGAGGAGGGCTCTCACCAGAACCTGACTGCTGCTGGGACCAGTCTCTGGAACTGTGAGAAAATAAATATTTGTTGTTTAACCACTGAGGAAAAAAATAAAAAAGGAGGCCTCAGAATACCAATTCTCCAAATACTGATTCCTAATGAACAATTGTGGTGGGGCGCACATGTTACTGACTAAGGTTCTTGGCCTTCTTAATCAATAGAAATTGATAGAAATTCGGGCAATGCTTTATTGGGGCCCCTGCTGCAGCAGGAGGGCACAAGAACGAATATGTTCCCTTGCTCACTTGCTGAGTGGGATGAGCTTGTTCCTTATGGGGTAAGGGTGGAGGCAGGTCTAGGAGTCCCACCAAAGGGGTGGCTTAGGTGGATTGGCCCACCCCTTTGGTGGTGTTGAGTGCAGGGGGCATGTGGAAGTACATTGCTCTTGCTCCCAACATCCTGTGTTTTGCTCCAGGCTCTTCAGAAGTGGCAGTTGGTCTTTTTGTTCTTTTTGTATCTTGTTTTCCATAACTTGCCCCAACTGCCCACACACGCAATTATTTTTAGTCCCTTATAGTTTATTTGCATTTTGTTGCTGGAGGAGATGTTTGTCCAAGTGCAAGCACTGCAGCAAAGAGTCCCAGGTTAAAGGACCCAGGCTGGAAGAGACTCCGTCCCCCAGAGCAGTCCCAATCCTGGCAATGATTCCTTCCCTCGTGCAATAATTAGAGTCAAGTCACACAGGACCAATCCAGTGAAGAACACTTGACATTTGTATGTTTGATAAATCAAAGTACCCTGAAGTAGGTCAAGTTTAGTCCGAAAGAAATGGCTTACTCTCAGATAAAGAGTTGTGGAAGGAAATGGGAAGCTTCTTCCTGATCTCTGTAGCTCAAATAAGCAATCTCCTGACTTAAGAGCTTTGATATTGAGTATTTAATTCAAATGGCCTTGGATAAGGAGAATTGGGTCAGATATCCTGCTGGTGAAGCAATTAGACATCCTACTGAGCAAAGTGGAGATCTCACTGCATCCACAGTGAGATACTATTAGGAACCAGAGCAGCAGAAACTTGGATCCTGGTGACCAGGACAACCCCAGCACCTCCAGTATTAGCATATAAGAACTGGTGCGGCCACTGGGTCTAGGTCTGGGGCTTCCAGGTGATCTTGAAGTGTGTGTGTGTGTGTGTGTGTGTGTGTGTGTGTGTGCGTGCAAGCTCAGTTGTGTCCATCTCTTTGCAACCCCATGGACTATAGCCCTCCAGGCTCCTCTGACCATGGATTTTTCCAGGCTAGAATACTGGAGTGGGTTGCCGTTTCCTTCTCCAGGGGATCTTCCCAACCCAGGCATCGAACCCTCATCTATTGTGCCCCCTGCACTGGCAGGCAGACTCTTTACCACTGTGACACCTTGAGGAGGCTGATTCTAGTTTTCTCTGATGGTCTTCACCACCCTAATTCCTGATTATGACTCATATGTTCCCAGACTCTCTTCAGAACAGTAGGGCACATGGTATAAATAGTTGAATGTTGTATAAAATGGAAGCAAGGAAAGAAGAGGCTGGATATAGAGACAGAGACCATAATGGTGAGTCTCAGCTACCATGTTAATGAGCTTGGACTTTATCTAGAGGACACTGAGTAGATATTGCAAGATTTTATGCAAGAAGAAAATATGATCAGATTTATGTTTTAGAGGGGGAGGACTCAGAGGGACAGCAGCCACAATCAGGACTTTTTATATGGTAGGGAACAGAAACCCTGGTACAACCATCTTAATAAAATGAGTTTATCTATTGGATAGTATAACTGAGCGATTTATAGACAGGCCCCCCTGTAGGCTTGGTTGGATCCAGAGTTCAAGAGAATCTCTGGCATCCTTCTTTTGGCTCAACTTCCTTTGAGTATCAATTTCGTTTCCAGGCAGGCTCACCTTGTGTTATCAAGATGCTAGAAGACCTAGCCTCACAACCACTTCACCAAGGCCAGAGGAAGGGAGAGCATATTTTCCAGGATCTTCCACTGAAGCATCTTAAATCCTCGCAGAATCCCTAGCAAACACTTCCCTATGTCTCACTGCCTTTCATTTGGGTCATCTGCTCATCCCTAACCCTATCACTAAGACCAGAGTGACTGGATGTTAGTCTGAGCCAGCAGCTATAGCAGAAGACCAAGGATCCGTTGGCTTAAACGGCAGATATTCATTTCTCACGATTCTGGAGGCTGAAAGTCAAAGAACAAGGTCCCAGCATGGTCAAGTTCTCAGAGAACCCTCTTCTTGCTGTGTCCTCATAGGGCCTTCCTTAGTGTGAGCATAGAGAAGGAGCGATCTTTCTCTTCTTTTTATAAGGGCACTAATCCCACCATGAGGGCCCCACCCTCATGACCTAATCTAACACTAATTATCACTCAAAGTCTTCACCTCCAGATACCATCACATTGGAGGATAGGGTTTGTTGTTGTTGTTGTTTTTAAGAAGTTGAATATTTTATTATTAAATTGTTTATTCTCCTGCAAGGCTGTTGCTTCACTGTGTAAAAATAGAACCAGCAAACACAGTATATTGCAAAATTAGGATAGTAATATTCTTCACTGGACACTACAACTAACAGACTTTTCTCCACTGGCAGTTATTTCTAGCGGGAAGATAATTTTGACCCAAATCCAAGGATAGCTGTAAGCAAGTTACAATGTCATATAAGGCTTAAGATAACCATGTTCTTCTTGAATTACATAATTTTTGTAATTAGTTTTACCAGAGATAATTTCAGGAATTCTGAATATTATAACTGGAGCCTAGCCTAAAAACCACAGGATGCTGTGGGAAAGATGCACAGTGTTTATCTGAAGTCATTAGAAAGTTAAGAGGTATTTTCTTCAGGAAACATTGTTACAAGTAGTTTCTTTTGCTGAAAGTTGCTTTTTAAATCTCTATCCACCACTAATTTAAAACAACTATGCTAGATTAAGTTGTTTCAAAGTAGTTTATTTAGGGGTTCCATTTTCACTCCTCAGTAGGTTTTATGTATTTCTCATTTGCTTCTTCACTCATCAGTTTATCTAGTTCTGAAGGGTAACTGAATGTCATCTCGATCAGCCAACCATCTTCATAACAAGACTTGTTGACAAGTCCTGGGTTTTCTGCTAGAGCTTTATTAATTTCAGTTACTTCTGACAGAGGAGAATAGAGTTCACTAGCAGCTTTCACACTTTCCAAAGCACTAAACTCCTCTTGTTTGTTCAACTTTGTCCCAACTTCAGGCAGACTACAGTAAACAACATCTCCCAAAGCTTCCTGTGCAAAATTGCTGATGCCCACTGTTGCAACACCATTTTCTGTTGTTACCCTTTCGTGTTTTTCTGGGAATTTCCGCACCGACAGCAGAGCAGGGCCGGTGCGCAGCGCCCGGACAGCATCCGCCCACAGTCCCCAGGGCCGCGGCGAGCAGGGCGCGAGATGGCACGCAGGCTGCAGACCGAGGCCCGCACGCTCCACACCACGCGCAGCGCCATGATCGCACCGGAGGATAGGGTTTCGATATGTGAATTTCAGAGGAACACAGACATTCAATCCATAGCAAAATATGCTGATACACACCTTCATTAAACAGGATCCACTTACTCCTTGGAAGAAAAGTTATGATCAACCTAGATAGCATATTTAAAAGCAGAGACATTACTTCGCCAACAAAGGTCGGTCTGGTCAAGGCTATGGTTTGTCCTGTGGTCATGTATGGATGTGAGAGTACGACTGTGAAGAAGGCTGAGCACCGAAGAATTGATGCTTTTGAACTGTGGTGTTGGAGAAGACTCTGGAGAGTCCCTTGGACTGCAAGGAGATCCAACCAGTCCATTCTGAAGGAGATCAGCCCTGGGATTTCTTTGGAAGGACTGATGTAGAAGCTGAAACTCCAGTACTTTGGCCACCTCATGAGAAGAGTTGACTCATTGGGAAAGACTCTGATGCTGGGAGGGCTTGGGGGCAGGAGGACAAGGGGACGACCGAGGATGAGATCGCTGGATGGCATCACAGATTCGATGGACGTGAGTCTGAGTGAACTCCGGGAGATGGTGATGAACAGGGAGGCCTGGGGTGCTGCGATTCATGGGGTTGCAAAGAGTCGGACACGACTGAGTGACTGAACTGAACTGAACACTACAAATGGGGACCCTCACCAGAAAAGGGGGTGAGGCAACTCCACTCAAACTGTAGCTTAACTATGGGGGAGAGGTGGTACCCCAAAGGAAAAGCAAGAGTTCATTTTACCCAACAGAAAGGATAAATGGATGCTGTGTAGCCAACTCCCACAATGGCCCCCGGGTCTCACGTCTTGATATTCACACACACTCTCCTACATATACCAGGTTTGGTCTATATGACCGATAGAATATGGCCAAAGTGAAAATGCTGGAAATTCAGTTCTAAAATATTATGGGGTTTTTTCTATTTCTTTAATTTTATACCTGTATGAGATGATGAATATTCACTAAACTATGATAATCATTTTATGATGTATGTAAGTCAAATTGTTATGCTGCATACCTTAAACTTACTCAGTGCTATATATGAATTATACCTCAATAAAACTGGAAGGAAAAAAGCAAAAAATCGTTAATTAGAAATAAAAACACAGGCTTCCCTGGTAGCTCAGTGGTAAAGAATCCACTTGCCAGTGCAAGAGACACAGGTTCAGTTCCTGGTAATGGAAGATCGCACATGCCGCAGAACAACTAAACCCATGAGCCATGACTGTTGAGCCTGTGCTCTAGAGCCAAGGAACTACAACTACTGTGTCCACACCCCGAAATGACTGAAGCACACCCACCCTAGAGCCCATGCTCCAAACCAAGAGAGAGCACCACAGTGAGAAGCCTGAACACCTTAACCAGGGAAAGCCCCCTCAGCAAAGAAGACCCAGCCCAGCAAAAAATAAAATAATTTTTAAAAATATTTTTAAAAAGAAATAAAAGCATAACAAAGATTTACTATGTAACAAGGGGAGCAATATTCGATATCTTGTACTAACCTATACATAATGGACAATAATCTGAATATATATATATATATAAGTGAATCACTTTGCTGTATACCTGAAACTAACACAGTATTGTAAATCAACTGTATTTCAATTTTAAAAGAGAAACGGACTTAATTTTTAAGATTTTATTTTATATATACACAGTTCAGTTCAGTCACTCAGTCGTGTCCGACTCTTTGCAACCCCATGAATCGCAGCACCCCAGGCCTCCCTGTTCATCACCATCTCCCGGAGTTCACTCAGACTCACGTCCATCGAATCTGTGATGCCATCCAGCGATCTCATCCTCGGTCGTCCCCTTCTCCTCCTGCCCCCAAGCCCTCCCAGCATCAGAGTCTTTTCCAGTGAGTCAACTCTTCGCATGAGTTGGCCAAAGTACTGGAGTTTCAGCTTCTACATCAGTCCTTCCAAAGAAATCCCAGGGCTGATCTCCTTCAGATTGGACTGGTTGGATCTCCTTGCAGTCCAAGGGACTCTCCAGAGTCTTCTCCAACACCACAGTTCAAAAGCATCGATTCTTCGGTGCTCAGCCTTCTTCACAGTCGTACTCTCACATCCATACATGACCACTGGAAAAACTATAGCCTTGACCAGACCGACCTTTGTTGGCAAAGTAATGTCTCTGCTTTTAAATATGCTATCTAGGTTGATCATAACTTTTCTTCCAAGGAGTAAGCGTCTTTTAATTTCATGGCTGCAGTCACCATCTGCAGTGATTTTGGAGCCCCAAAAATAAAGTCTGACACTGTTTCCACTGTTTCCCCATCTATTTCCCATGAAGTGATGGGACCGGATGCCATGATCTTCGTTTTCTGAATGTTGAGCTTTAGGCCAACTTCTTAACTCTCCTCTTTCACTTTCATCAAGAGGCTTTTTAGTTCCTCTTCACTTTCTGCCCATAAGGGTGGTGTCATTTGCATATCTGAGGTTATTGATATTTCTCCCAGCAATCTTGATTCCAGCTTGTGTTTCTTCCAGTCCAGCGTTTCTCATGATGTACTCTGCATAGAAGTTAAATAAGCAGGGTGACAATATACAGCCTTGACATACTCCTTTTCCTATTTGGAGCCAGTCTGTTGTTCCATGTCCAGTTCGAACTGTTGCTTCCTGACCTGCATACAGATTTCTCAAGAGGCAGGTCAGGTGGTCTGGTATTCTAAACATAATAAATACATATTTGGGGGGCTGCAGTGGTCTTCACTGCTGCACTCGGGCTTTCTCTAGTTGTGGTGAGCAGGGCCCACTCTACGCCGTGGTGCGGTGGCTTCTCTGGTTTCAGAGCACGGCTCCAGGGTGTAGGCTCAGCAGCTGTGGCTCCACAGCGTTAGGAAATCCTGGACCAAGGATTGAACCCTGTTGCCTGCATTGGCAGGTGGATTCTTAACCACCGGACCACCAGTGACATCCCTAATTATGTCATTCTCTAATTATGTTGTTTAAAAGACTGACTTCCATCTAGAATGCTCTCTCTGTCACACACACACACACACCACTTCCTTTGGGGGAAGGCAGTTGCCAAATTGTGACCCTCAGACAGCCTATTGGGAGGGTGACTGAAGCCCCCAACCAACAGCCATAAGGGAAGGGAGGCCTCCCAACAACCACATGGGTGAGCCTGGAAGCAGCTCCTTCAGCCCTAATCAAGCCTTGAGATGACTACAGCCCTAGCTGACAGCTTGACTGCAGCCTTGGAAATGACCCTCAGAACCACCCAGCCAAGCTTCTCCCAGATTCCTAATCCTCAGAAACTATGGGAGATTATATATATTTGTGGTCTCAAATACTAAGTTTTGGATGGTCGGTCACATAGCAGCAGATACCACAGATGCTGAGGCAAAATCAGCAGTTGTGCATTAAGTCAGTTAAGGGATTGCTGGGGCAATAGTAGAGGAAAGGGACAAATTATAACAGCTTGGGGACTGATTTAACGTGGGGGGTAGGGGCGATAAGGATCAAATTTCACTTCCAGGCTGTAGTGTGGGCACAGGGGAGGATACAGGGTAAAGGGGTAAAGCCTATGTGCTTGCTCAGGTTAGTTGCATTGGAACATCCTGGGGGGAGGGTCCATGAGCAGCAGGATCCATAGGTCTGAAGTATAGGAGACAGATACAGGAGAGAGCAGTTTCTAAAATCATGTTAAAAGGAATCCTCGTGTATGTGACCAGGAAAATAAAAATCGCCACCCAGGTTTTTGATGAGGCAAAGACATGAAGGGAGTATTTTGTGAACAGATTTAAGAATGTGTTCATCTTGGAAGGATCTTTCCGGTGACCAGTGGAAAAAAGGCATCAGCCCAGAAAATCCAAAGCACAAACACCATGAGGACAAGGGTTTGGGGAGACTAGCTGACCAGAGGCTGACAATCTGGCCTGGGGCCAAGGGTATAGGAATAGGACTATTGATTGACTGTTCAGTCACTGAGTCGTGTCCAACTCATGGACTTCAGCACTCCAGGCTTCCCTGATCTCCCCAGGTTTGCTCAGATCCATGTGCATTGAGTCGGTGATGCTATCTAACCATCTCATGCTCTGCCACCCTCTTCTCCTTTTGCCTTCAATCTTTCCCGGCACCAGGGTCTTTTCCAATAAGTCGGCTCTTCGCCTCGGGTGGCCAAAGTATTGGGGCAGCACTACTTCCCCTTCAAATTCGGGCAGGACCCTGGCCCAGTGGAGCGTGTCTACTTTTCACCTGGTGCATTTCCATGTGTCATCATGGCTCAGACACTCAGGACCCATCCATCAAAAACACATTCTTGTTTAATTGCATTTAATGTATAATTATTTGTAAATAACCTGGTCTTTCTGGTTGTTATCATAAGGCATGTTAAGTGTATTTTCAGTGTTTCACTGAATAAGTCATTTGCTCACCTTGACATGGCCTGGAGCCTGGGCTGTAGTCCCCATGGCTCAAAGGCAGCTCTCCTGTCTCTAAACTCCTGTGGCACTTCATCTTTGTAGGTGTCCTCTAGCAGCTGCCACAGGCTGCCTTAGAATATTATTATTTGTGGGAAATTATAAGCTCTTTCTGAAGAAGGCAATGGCAACCCACTCCAGTATTCTTGCCTGAAGAATCCCAGGGACAGGGGAGCCTGGTGGGCTGCCGTCTATGGGGTCGCACAGACTGAAGCGACTTAGCAGCATCAGCAGCAGCAGCATAAGCTCTTTGATATTAGAGACCCTGTTCTATAAACCTTTGCAGCCCACTCGGTGAGATGCACAATTCCCCGTGTGCAGTCAATTGTAAGAACCAGCTTGCGTGAGACGTCACTTGCACTGGCTGACCAGTGCCCACTCCTTGTTCTTGGGGAGCAGCACGTCCTGACCTCAGAGTACACTCTCTCAGCAACTGTACTGCTAAGCCTGGAGCTCCCCGCGGGTATCACTAATGCACTCATCACCGATCAATGGGGTTCTCTCCACCACAGAAATTTAGTTTTGAGCTGAAACACCCAACACTGAGGCATCTTCACGGCAGCCTGCCAGAAAGAAGTCGGTTTCCCAGTCTGTGGCTGACGTTCCCAGAGCTGCCCTGATGCCAGCACCTCTTGAAACTGATTTGAACCTCCTGAATCTCAGGAGATACTCCAACACCTTCCAGAAAGTTCTTCTTTGTATTTCAGCTAGCTCAAGTTGGCTTCTGTAACTTGAGCACAAAGTAGCTTAACAAGCAACATTATCGAGTGCAAGCCCCAAATACAGGCTCGTCCCTACAGATTCAGCTGTGTCTCATGGAATCCCAGGAAGAGTATGTGCCCACGTAAGAGGAGTCTGGAAACAGGAAGTGGGAACTGTCAAGAACTCAGAAAGTCTCCCTTTCTCCTATCTGTTTTTTGTTTTTGTTGCATTTCTTCCCCTCTTGCAGCCTGGCTTTCCCTACCTCTTGATTCATACAGCAGAAGTCCCCACCCACCATGTCACCCAGTTTTTATATCTCCTCCACCCACAAGCAGAACCCAGCATGAAGGTGAAATCTCTTCATCCCAATTCCAAGTTTCCTGGAGAGGAAAATCTGATTAGCCCATTTTGGATGAGGTGTCTGTCCTGATCCCCTCAGAGAAGATGAGGTCACGTGGCATAAGCATGGCCATCAGAGAGCCCACCTCATAAAAGAGTCTGTAAGCTAGGATGACACCCCAAATGTTGAACTAGCAAGCAGCTCAACTCCAAAATGGCCCAGTGTGCCCTGGATTTAACTCACAACCACCCACCACCCTTCTACCAGAGCAGGCCAAACCAGCTTATCTATCTTCCTGCACCAGGCTCTGTTTGGGCAAAGGTATGTGAAACCATCTCGTCTGCCTGAGTCATGCCTGTTTTCCTCACTAGGTCTAACTAGAAAGATAACCTAATAATTACCTACTAAACTGGGTAGCATTCAGGAATAACTGGGGGCCAACTATGTGCCAAGTGTTGTGCCAGGGGTTTCATAGACTTATCTCCTTCGACCTTCACCTTAACCTTAAGATGCATATTGCTGGACCTATTGTGTAGGAGAGGAGCTATGTCCCAAGAGATCTATTTCCCAAGTTTGAAAACTTGGGAATCTCAGTGCAGGATTCAAACCCCTAGTTGGTCTAACCTCTTTTCACGGCCAACGTCACCTTCAGTATGGATCAGAGGGGTAAGTAGAGTGCACTCAGGTGCCTCAGCAAGCAGAAGTTGAGGGTGAAATTGAGTTCAGACCGAAGGGCTCAGGCACTGGGAGACTTGCTTCCTTTCTGAGTCCAACACTGACTCCCCCAAGCCCTAACTCAGCACACTGCCCCTCTGACCCCACCTTCCCCAGGAAAACAGAGCCAGTAAGGAGCAGAGTTAACATGGAACAACAGGGTCGAAGACCTGTACAGTGATTTCTCTTTACGAGCATTGCCTGTCCCAGGAAGACTTCAAAGGCCAGATGTAGGGCAACTGTCGATCATAATACTAGCTGACATTTACGGAGTGCTCACTGCTCCTGACACTGTGCTCAGAACATCCTGTGCATTCAGTCACTGAAACTTTGTAACAAAACAAGTTTCTGTAAGAGAAGACCAAGGCTTAGAGAAAGTAACCTCCAAAGGTCACACAACAAGTAAATATGTGAACTCAAGTTGTTTATCTTGGAGAGCTCAAACGTTTACTACCGTGACAAAGCAATAATTACTGAATATGTGCTGAAGAAAAATTTAAGGACATACCCAGAGAAGTTAAAGGAAAGAATTTGTCACATAAAGGGGGAGGATGAGGCCGAGGAGCCATCTTCCCGTGGAGGGGAAGCCAGCTGAACTGAGAGGCAGATCTGGGTGTGAGGGGCCCCAGAATACTCCCGGGAGCAACTTCCACCTTCTCACCAGTGGGTCGAGCTTATCTTTACATCATTCTCATCTGCAGCAGCTACTGCAACTGGCTTGTATATGAATGCCTGGGGCAGGTGAACCCCTGGGGGACACACCCAGACTTCCCAAGAGATATCTGGGCACTAACTTCCATTTTAAGAGATCCATCTGCCATTTGGCATCCTTGTCTTGGTCAATGCAGGCTGCTCTAATAGAACACCACAGACTGAGTGGCTTGTAAACAAATATCTATTTCTCGCTGCTCTGGAGGCTGGGAAGTCCAAGATCAAGATGCCAGGAGATTGGGTGTCTGCTGAGGGCCACTTCCTGGTTCATGGACAGTCGTCTTCCCATCATGTCTTCACAATGGTGAACGGGTGAGGAAGCCCACTGGGGTCTCTTTTATGAGGGCGCTCATCCCATTACCTAATTATCTCTCCAAAACCCCAGCTCCAAATATCATCTGTTTGGGGGCTAGGATCTTGACATATGAATATGGAGGGGACACAAACATTAGTCTGTGACAATCCTCTGCTGTGATGTGAACTCTTTCCCAAGTAGATCTGATTGTGAACTCTCCTGTTGGTCCAAGCATCCCCTTTCCAAAGTTCCCTCACCCCCTAGACAAATCTTCAGGATGAGTGAGAGGGTAACTTTTGTCCAGTGGGAGAAGAGTGCCTCCAAAGCACCAAACTATTAGTCACTCAGTTGTGTTTACTCTTAGCGACCCCATGGACTGTAGCCTGCCAGGCTCCTCTGTCCATGGAATTCTCCAGGCAAGAATACTGGCGTGAATAGCCATTCCATTCCTCCAGGAGATCTTCCCAACCCAGGGATGGAACCCAGGTCTCCTGCATCACAGGCAGATTTTTTACTGTCTGAGCCAGGCACCAAACAAAGAGATCACTAGAAACACCATTGGTTAGGTATGGAAAACTCAGCAGTAGTCACAGGACTGGAGAAGATCACTTTTCATTCCAATTCCAAAGACAGCGCCAAAGAATGTTCAAACTATCACACAATTGTACTCATTTCACATGCTAGCAAAGTAATGCCCCAAATTTTCCAAGCTAGGCCTCAACAGTACACCAATCAAAAACTTTCAGATGTTCAAGCTGGATTTATAAAAGGCAGAGGAACCAGAAATCAAATTGCCAACATTCGTTGAATCATCGAAAAAGCAAGAGAATTCCAGAAAAACATCTACTTCTGCTTTATTTATTGACTACGCTAAAGCCTTTGACTGTGCGGACCACAACAAACTGGAAAATTCTGAACGAGATGGGCATACCAGACCGCTTTACTTCCCTCCTGAGAAATCTGTATGCAGGTCAAGAAGCAACAGTTAAATGGACATGGAACAATGGACTGGTTCCAAATTGGGAAAGGAGTATGTCAAGGCTGTATATTGTCACCCTGCTTATTTAACTTCTATGCAGAGTACATCATAAGAAAGGCTGGGCTGGATGAAACACAAGCAAGAATCAAAATTGCTTGGAGAAGTATCAATAACCTCAGATATGCAGATGACACCACCCTTAAGGCAGAAAGTAAAGAGGAACTGAAGAGCCTCTTGATGAAAGTGAAAAAGGAGAGTGAAAAAGCTAGCTCAAAACTCAACATTCAGAAAACGAAGATCATGGCATCCGGTCCCATTATTTCCTGGCAAATAGATGGGGAAACAGTGGAAACAGCGTCAGACTTTATTTTCTTGGGCTCCAAAATCACTGCAGTTGGTGATTGCAGCCATGAAATTAAAAGATGCTTGCTCCTTGGAAGAAAAGTTATGCCAAACCTAGACAGCACATTAAAAAGCAGAGGCGTTACTTTGCTGCCAAAGGTCCATCTAGTCAGAGCTATGGTTTTATGGTTTTTCCAGTGGTCATGTATGGATGTGAGAGTTGGACTATAAAGAAAGCTGAGCACTGAAGAACTGATGCTTTTGAACTGTGGTGTTGGAGAAGATATTTAAGAGTCCCTTGGACTGCAAAGAGATCCAATCAGTCAATCCTAAAGGAAATCAGTCCTGAATATTCATTGGAAGGACTGTGCTGAAGCTGCAATACTTTGGCCACCTAATGCAAAGAACTGGCTCATTGGAAAAGACCCTGATGCTGAGAAAGATTGAAGGCAGGAGGAGAAGGGGACAACAGAGGATGAGACACTTGGTGGCATCGCCAACTCGATGGACATGAGTTTGAGCAAGCTCTGGGAGTTGGATCGACATGGAGGCCTGGTCTAGAGGTTTTCCCTACTTTATTCAATTTAAGTCTGAATTTGGCAATAAGGAATTCATGATCTGAGCCACAGTTAGCTCCCAGTCTTGTTTTTGCTGACTGTATAGAGCTTCTCCATCTTTGGCTGCAAAGAATATAATCAATCTGATTTCAGTGTTGACTATCTGGTGATGACTATGTGTACAGTCTTCTCTTGTGCTGTTGGAAGAGGGTGTTTGCTATGACCAGTGCGTTCTCTTGGCAAAACTCTGTTAGCCTTTGATCTGTTTCATTCTGTACTCCAAGGCCAAATTTGCCTGTCACTCTGGGTATCTCTTGACTTCCTACTTTTGCATTCCAGTCCCCTATAATGAAAAGGATATCTTTTTAGGGTGTTAGTTCTAGAAGGTCTTATAAGTCTTCATAGAACCGTTCAACTTCAGCTGCTTCAGCATTACTGGTTGGGGCATAGACTTGGATTACTGTGATACTGAGCGGTTTGCCTTGGAAATGAACAGAGGTCATTCTGTCATTTTTGAGACTGCATCCAAGTACTGCATTTCAGACTCTTTTGTTGACTATGATGGCTACTCCATTTCTTCTAAGGGATTCTTGCCCACAGTAGTAGATATAATGGTCATCTGAGTTAAATTCACCCATTCCAGTCCATTTTAGTTAGCTGATTCCTAAAATGTCGATGTTCACTCTTGCCATCTCCTGTTTGACCACTTCCAGTTTGCCTTGATTCATGGACCTAACATTCTAGGTTCCTATGCAGTATTGGTCTTTAAAACATCAGAGTTTACTTCCGTCACCAGTCACATCCACAGCTGGGTGTTGTTTTTGCTTTGGCTCTGTCTCATCATTCTTTCTGGAGTTATTTCTCCACTCTTCTCTAGTAGCATATTGGGCACATACTGACCTGGTAAGTTCATCTTTCAGTGTCCTATCTTTTTGCCTTTCCATACTGTTCATGGGTTTCTCAAGGCAAGAATACTGAAGTGGTTTGCCATTGCCTTCTCCAGTGGACCGTGTTTTGTCCACCATGGCCCATCTGTCTTAGGTGGCCCTATACGGCATGGCTCACAGCTTCATTGAGTTAGACAAGGCTATGGTCCATGTGATCAGTTTGATTAGTTTTCTGTGATTGAGATTTTCATTCTATCTGCCCTCTGATGGAGACAGATAAGAGGCTTATGGAAGCTTCCTGATGGGAAAGACTGACTGAAGGAGAAACTGGGTCTTGCTCTGATGGGTGGGACCATGCTCAGTAAATCTTTAATCCAATTTTCTGTTGATGGGCAGGGCTGTGTTCTCTCCCTGTTGTTTGACCTGGGGCCAAACTATGGTGGAGGTAGTGAAGATGATGGTGACCTCCTTCAATAGGTCCCACGCACGCACTGCTACATTCAGTAACCCCCAACCCTGCAGCCGGCCATCGCTGACCCATGCCACTGCCAAAGACTGCTGGACACTCTCAGGCAAGTCTGGCTCAGTCTCTTGTGGGGGTCACTGCTCCTTTCTCCTGGGTCCTGGTGTGCACAAGTTTCTGTTTCTGCCCTCCAAGAGTTCTTTCCCCAGTCCTGTGTAAGTTCTGGCGGCTCTGTGGTGGGGTTAATGGTGACCCCCTCCAAGAAGGCTTATGCCACACCCAGAGCCCCTGTCCCTGTGGCAGGCCACTGCTGACCCGTGCCCCGCAGGAGACACTCACACACAGTTCTGGCTCAGTCTCTTTGGGGTCTCTAGGTTAAGAGTTAGAAGCAACAGTTAGAACTGAACATGGAAAAACAGACTGGTTCCAAATAGGAAAAGGAGTACATCAAGGCTATATATTGTCACCCTGCTTAAACTTATATGCAGAGTACATCATGAGAAATGCTGGGCTGGATGGAGTACAAGCTGGTATCAAGATTGCCAGGAGAAATATCAATAACCTCATATATATAGATGACACCACCCTTATGGCAGAAAGTGCAGATGAACTGACTAGCCTCTTGATGAAAGTGAAAGAGGAGAGTTGAAAAAGGTGGCTTAAAACTCAATATTCAAAAAACTAAGAACATGCCATCTGCTCCCATCACTTCATGTCAAATAGATGGGGAAACAATGGAAACAATGACAGACTTTATTTTGGGGGGCTCCAAAATCACTGCAGATGGTGACTGCAGCCATGAAATTAAAAGACACTTGCTTCTTGGAAGAAAACCTATGACAAACCTAGATGGCATATTAAAAAGCAGAGACATTGTTTTGCCAATAAAGTTCTGTCTAGTCAAAGCTGTGGTTTTTCCAGTAGTCATGTATGGATGTGAGAATTGGACTATAAAGAAAACTGAGCACCAAAGAATTGATGCTTTTGAAATGTGGTGTTGGAGAAGATTCTTGAGAGTCCCTTGGACTGCAAGGAGATCCAACCAGTCCATTCTGAAGGAGATCAGTCCTGGGTGTCCTTTGCAAGGAATGATGCTGAAGCTGAAACTCCACTAGTATGGCCTCCTAATGCAAAGAACTGACCCATTGGAAAAGACCCTGATGCTGGGAAAGATTGAAGGCAGGAGGAGAAGGGGCTGACAGAGGATGAGGTGGTTGGATGGCATCACCGACTAGATGGACATGAGTTTGAGTAAGCTCCAGGAGTTGGTGATGGACAGGGAGGCCTAGGGTGCTGCTGTCCATGGGATCACAAAGACGTGGACACGACTAAGTGACTGAACTGTACTGAGGACTGCAGCCTGGAAAGCAGCATCTCAGATAGCTCTGAGAGACTGCTCCAAAGCGGCAAAGTGGAAGGTAAATTTATAAGATTTTGGTGAAGGGGGAGCTCAATACCATTAAGCATTCATTTTACAAAAGGTTTTTTGTTAGTTATGAGGATCTGATGTCACCAGAAGGGATTTAGTACTTCCTTAGATATGAGGAGAAAAAAGCAAAGGAAAAAAGGAAAGCAAAGGAGAAAAGTAAAGATATATGCATCTGAATGCAGAGTTCCAACGAATAGCAAGAAGAGATAAGAAAGCCTTCTTCAGCGATCAATGCAAAGAAATAGAGGAAAACAACAGAATGGGAAAGTCTAGAGATCTCTTCAAGAAAATTAGAGATACCAAGGGAACATTTCATGCAAAGATGGGCTCAATAAAGGACAGAAATGGTATGGTCCTAACAGAAGCAGAAGATATTAAGAAGAGGTGGCAAGAATACACAGAAGAACTGTACAAAAAAGATCTTCATGACCCAGATAATCACAATGGTGTGATCACTCACCTAGAGCCAGACATCCTGGAATGTGAAGTCAAGTGGGCCTTAGAAAGCATCACTATGAACAAAGCTAGTGGAGGTGATGGAATTCCAGTTGAGCTATTTCAAATCCTGAAAGATGATGCTGTGAAAGTGCTGCACTCAATATGCCAGCAAATTTGGAAAACTCAGCAGTGGCCACAGGACTGGAA
>SJYQ01012332.1:59893-88651 GCA_006410935.1 Redunca redunca
TGGCATCACGGACTCGATGGCCGTCCAGGATTTGGTGATGGACAGGGAGGCCTGGCGTGCTGTGATTAATGGGGTCGCAAAGTGTCGGACACAACTGAGCAACTGAACTCAACTGAGATATGAGGAGGTGCAAGGATTGAGATCATAAAATCTGTTTCTAAAAACATCCAACTATACCTGTCCCACCAGATTCCCTGGAGCACAGAGTGCCTCACTCCACCGTGAACTCCCTCAGGGGTTGTTGAAGGTCAACAGCTATTGCAGCATGGGGTTCAGTCTCCATAGAGGCAGATGGCTGATGCCTTTCCGGCCATGCTCTTGGTAAGGGCCAATTTATAGTTGACACTATACAACCACCTTCTAAGTCAACAACTCTCAAACTCAGGTAACCACAGAATCAGCCATAGAGGGTCGGCAAAACCACGGGATTTCAGGGCCCTCCTCGACCCATGGAATCATATTCTCTGGAGGCTGAGAAAGAACCTGTCCGGAACTCAGGTGGGAATGAAACTCTATGGTCTGGTATAGCTGTTCCTTCCTAGAACTCTGCATCTTGAAAAACACTTAAGCAATTTTCTGGTATACATTAACAGGTTTAAGTACTTTTTTTGGAATCTCACTACCCTTCCACGATCTTAGGAGGAGCCTACAGACCTTTAACCAAGCCTGGGAGGTTTCTGATAATCTTTAACTGGACATCTTTCTCCCCTCCCTCTCCTTCTCCCTTTCTTTCTCACTCTCCCTCTCCCACTCCCGTCTTCTTCCATTTCCCCTCTCCAGTCTATTTTTTCTCTTCTTTTGCCACCGGTATGACAATGATGCTGATGCTGGGAAAGATTGAGGGCAGAAGGAGAAGAGGGAGTCAGAGAATGAGGTGGCTGGATGGCATTACCAATGCAATGAACATGAACTCCGGGAGAAGGTGAGGGACAGGGAGGCCTGGCATGCTGCAGTCCCTGAGGTCACAAAGAATCCTACACGACTGGGCAACCAAACAGCAGCAACCAGTGACAATGACTGGGCTTCCCGCGTGGCTCAGTGGTAAAGAACCCACCTGCCAAACAGGAGAAGTGAAGTGAAGTGAAGTCACTCAGTCATGTCCGACTCTTTGCGACCCCATGGACTGTACCCGCCAGGCTCCTCCGTCCGTGGGATTTTTCAGGCAAGAACACGGAAGTGGCTTGCCATTTCCTTCTCCAGGGGATCTTCCCAACCCAGGGATCGAACCCAGGTCTCCCACATTATAGACAGATGCTTTTACTGTCTGAGCCACCAGGGAAGTCGCCAAACAGGAGAAGAGGGTTCAATCCCTGGATCAGGAAGATCCTCTGGAGAGGGAAGTAACAACCCACTCCATTATTCTTGCCTGGGAAATCCCACAGACAGAGGAGCCTGGCAGGCTACAGTTCATGGGGTTACAAAAGAGTCAAGCATATCTTAGCGACTAAACAACAAATCAAAAACAATGATTATGTGAACCAGCACTCTTCAAGAGAAATATAAGCCACAAATGCAAGCCACACACATAATTAAATAATTTCTAGCAGCCATATTTTTTAAAAGGTAAATGAAACAGGTGAAATTAATTTCAAAAATATATTTCACTTAACTCAATATATTCAAAATGTTATTGTTGCAATACACAGTTAATATAAAAGTTATTAATGTGATATTTTACCTTTTTTCCATCTTAAGTCTTGGCAACCTGCTGTGTTGTTTTAGTCCTGGGCACATCTCTGCTCCATCTTGCCATGTTTCAAGTGTTCAACAGCCATGTGAGGCTTGAGTACTGTGTTAGACAGCAGAGATTTAAACACTTTTAGTATTTCCTTTTAAAATGTCTCTGTCAAGAAAGAAGTCTTTGAATTAGGTCTTTTTTTTTAGAAAATTTCCTTCAGTGGAGAAATTAGGGTGTCATAAGTAAGAAAGTAATAATGATTCGGAAATAGTGGGATTGTGTGACCTTGGCCAGGGCCCCTTAGCAGCATTGTTTCTTTTTTTCTCTTTTAAAGATTTTTGATGTGGACTATTCCTAAAGTCCTTATTTAATTTGTTACAATTCCATTTCTATTTTTTGTCTTGGCTTTTTGGCCAGGAGGCATGTGAGATTTTAGCTCCCCAACCAGGGATCAAACCCTTATCCCCTGTAGTGGAGGGTGAGGTCTTAACCACTGGTCCACCAGAGAAGTCCTCAGCAACACTGTTTTAGGTGTTGGTAGAAACTGACTACCACCAGGGCCAGGAAGTGAACTCAGGATCTGGTTTCCATTCCACAAAATGAAGCTACACATGAAATGTCGCATCCCCAGACCCTTTAAGCCAACCTCTGCACCTAGGATGGAAATCACAGTCTCAGTGTGTTACAGTGACCTGCATGGCTCAGAACCCTGGAATGTTCCATTGTTATGGGAAAGAGTTAAAGTAGTAAAGCTTCTCTTGGTCCCTGGACTTCAGAGAACAGAGTTCTCAGCCCTATGTCATTAATGCTAAATCACACAATTTTATAGTTCATAGTGGTAAGAAGAGTTAGGATGAGATAATACACGCAAAGTACATAATAAGGGCTCAATAAATAAATGGGAGATGCTCTTACTAGTGGTAGGAACATTGTTAGCATTCGTGTTTTTAACCTAGGTTTCCTGTAAAGTCATTCTTTCCTTCTGCTGCATGGGCGGTATCCAGTTAAAAGTTGGACAATTTTCTTTAAATTTCAGACCACATGGGATTCCTCCCCATAGAAGCACCACAGAGGCTCCTAGTCTAGGAGGGTCTAACTCTGCCCAGAGTCACAGGTTCTTTTTTTTTTCACCAGTGATAGGCGAGCACTGCTTGCTTACCTAAGACTCGCTGTCTTTCCTCTGTCAGGGCTTTACTTCTGGACTTTGTTGCATTTCTCATGCACAAATCACAGAAGGCTCTTTGAAGAGAAACTTATTTTATCAGGAGCCAAGGCTTCCTTTCAACCCTCTTGCGCCAGGTCAGGGCTACTTGTCCAAAGTGCCCCCCACCCCCACACACACCGTGTCTAATGTCTCCCCAGGTTCTGTGGGGTGTTTTGGTTTTTATACAATGCCCACACCTAGATCCCCGACCTCTACACTCGTTCACACGTGACGAAACAAGGTAGTTTTCAGACTGGTTCTCCCAGTTCTTGACCTCCTTTCTCTGAAGGTAGAACCCCTTGGACAGTTGGTGTGGTTTTTTTTTGCCACATCACGAAGCGTGCAGGGTCTCAGTTCCCTGATCAGGAATTGAATGCATGCCGCCTGCAGTGTGAGTGAGTGAGGAGTCTTAACCGCTGCACTGCAGGGAAGTCCTTTCTTTATTTTTTTGGTGGTACTTCTTGCTTTCAAATACAATGGTACTGGAATTAGTAAGATAAAAATGTACTTATTCTGATGTAACAGTGGTTCCTATCACCAGTTAATCCCCAGCTAGGGCAGGCTACAGGCCATAGCTCATCTCCCTGGTGGCTCAGGCAATAAAGAGTCTGTCTGCAATGTGGGAGACCTGGATTCAATCCCTGGGTTGGAAGACCCCCTGGAGAAGGGAATGGCAACCCACTCCAGTATTCTTGCCCAGAGAATTCCATGGATAGAGGAGCCTGGTGGGCAACAGTCTGTGGGGTCGCAGAGTCAGACACGACTGAGCATCTGAGAGCACTGGGGACAGAGGTGACCCAACCAGTCCCCCTCCTTGGGGAGCTCACATCTAGCCACTGATCACAGTGAATCTTCCCTCTTCAGACCAAGACTCCAGCTCCTCACGATCCAGCGAGGCCTGTACTATTTGTGTTATCCCCAGAACAAGATGGTATTTGCACCAAGGAAAGGAGCCTCTTGGCTGGTTGAGGGAATTCCCCTATCCTGAAGACGTTAAAGCCCCCACCTCAGTTTCCTTATCTGTAAAATGGGCTTTCTCTATCCTCAGGGTGGGGAGGACACAGTGCAGATATTTGAGCTGAGTGCACAGGCCTGGAGAGTGATCCAAGAAGGTGAGACTGGCAGGCAGAGAAGTCCTGGGAGCAGGACCCTGTGCTGGCCCCCCAGGAACAGCCTTGGACCTATGGAGAGGGCACCGCAGGCAATGAAACTGCTTCAGGAAAAGAGCGGGGCACGAGAGGATGGTCATTTCCCAGGTCACGTTCGAGTCCCTGGAGTGGCCACCAAGTGGGGGTTCTTGGCTTCACGCAGGAGAGAATTCAAGGGAAGCCACAGCAAAGTGGAAGAAGATTTTTTCAGAGAGGAAGCACACTCCAGCGACAGAGGATACCTCCGAAGGCATGGAGCTGTTAGTTTTTATAGGGGTGGGTAGTCTCATAGGCTCATGAGTGGGAGTAGTATTCCGGCTATTTGGGGGAAGGCGCGGGGATTTCCAGGAGCTGGGCCACTGTCCACCTTTTGGCCTTATGGTCATGGCACCTGGGGTATGTTACAATGAGCTAAGTGTTGCATATGTTACGTGCTAAGTCACCCAGTTCTGTCCAACTCTTTGTGATCCCCTGGATTGTAGCCCACCAGGCTCCTCTGTCCATGAAATTCTCCAGGCAGGAATAATGTAGTGGGTAGCCATGCCCTCCTCCAGGGGATCTTCACCCCAGGGATCAAACCTGCGTCTCTTGCCTTGGCAGGCAGGTTCTTTACCGCTAGTGCCACCCGAGAAGCCCTACCATGAGCCAACGTGCTTGTGTACCTACGTGCTGAGTTGTTTCAGTCGTGTCTGATGCCGCAACCCATGGACTGTAGCCCGCCAGGCTCCTCTGTCCTTGGGATTCTCCGGGCAAGAATACTGGAGTGGATTGCCAAGCCCTCCTCCAGGTCATCCTCCCCACCCAGGGCTCGAACCTGTGTCTCTTATGTCTCTTGCCTTGACAGCTGGGTTCTTTACAATTAGTGCTAGCTGGGAAACCCCCACAGTGAGCGTATACTGAGGCTCAAGGTCAAGTGGAAGTCGAGTCTGCCGTCTTGGACCTAGCTGGTGCTAATCAGTTTATGTTGCATCCTATGACCATGTCGTTATTTTAAAGGTTGTGCCCTGCGCTCTTCTGTCCCAAAGCCAGACACATGGGAGACCCCCCAGGCCTCTCCCCGCCCACCTGGCCAAGGCTGGGAGAGCCCCTGCCCCGTCTGTCTGTCCAGAGTAAGTGTTAGTCGCTCAGTTGTGCCCGACTCTTTGTGACCCCATGGACTGCAGCCCACCAGGCTCCTCTGTCCATGAGATTTTCCAGGCAAGGATACTGGAGTGGGTTGCCATTTCCTTCTCCTGTCCAGAAGGGAGAGGCTAACCTAAGACTCCCCTCCTCTAAGGCCTTCACCTTTCTCCTTCTTTCTGAGCTTGACTCCCAAGCTGAACTGACTCGGTTCTCCTGTGGATTCCAGCCCCCAGGTGGCAGGAAAACCAGCGCCTTTGCTGTGACAGCTGCAGGGAGGGCCAAGGAGGGAGGCCTGGAGGCCCCCCATTCCTGTCCGGCTGACACCAGCAGCAAAGCTACTCCTGTTCCCACTCCTGCAGGTGGCTTCAACCAGGGGGTGCTCTGTCCATGGGATTTCCCAGGCAAGAATACTGGGGTGGGTTGCCATTTCCTCCTCTCCAGAGGATCTTCACCGCCAACAGCGGCAGACCTGGTATATTTGACCACTAAAGTAGATCATTGTTGAACACCCTCCTCTTCTATACAACAAAATTATTTTCACTAAGAATTATGGAATGAAACCAATAATAAGAATGGCCAGAAAAAAAAATTACCACAATGAAGTTTGTCTTGTATTTCTCACGTTAAGCTTTGTATGTCAAAGCATATATATATATATGCCTTCACTTTTTTATTCCTTATCAATTTATTGTAGCAATAATGTATGATTTATAATAGAGGAAGAAACACACACAATTCCAGTTCCCCCCCAAAACTACATGTTTATTTCTCTATGGTCCACTTCCAACCTACATCCATACGAGCACATGTCTTTACATGGCTATAATGACTGCAAATCTACTTTATGCCTTCTTTTCTGTGGCCTGTCACACTACAAGCTTTCTCAGTGTGGCAACAGAAGCTTTATAATTGTGGTTTAAAGTGCCTGAATGGAAAAAATTAGAGGTGTCCTAAGTGAACAACAGGTTGGGAGGGTGGTCATAATGTAAATGTAATAACTCAGTGGGCTTTTTAGAAAGTAATTGATTAATTAATTAATCTATTCGCTGCCCTGCATCTTAGCTGCGGTGCTCGGGCTCATTGCAGTGGCTTCTCCCATTACGGGCACAGGCTCTAGGCACATCGGCTCAGCAGCTAAAGTCTGCAGGCTCTAGAGCAATGGCTCAGTAGCTGCAGCACACGAGGTTAGTTGCCCCATGGCATGTGGGATCTTCCCAGACCAGGGATTGTCCCCTGCACTGCAAGACAGATTCTTAACCACTGGATCACCAGGGAAGTCCTCAGTGGGGTTTTCTGTGTTTGTTTCAATAGCTAAAGCAACGCATCACCTTTCTCAGTAGGCGAAATATAAAATCAACCCTGTTAAAAANGGTTGTCACAAAGTACCGACTTGAACCCATTCTAACCTTCACCAGGGTTTTTATTTTAATCTGAAGAAGGATCATGTGCCTGGACAATAAACTGTCCAAATGGAGCAGATAAGAATAGAGCTTGGCATTAAAGTTCAATAAATACACTGAAAAGCCAATGTGGCTTGTGTCTGTGACAGTGCAGGAGAGCCTCTTGGCACAAGTCAAGCAAAACATGACAAAATAGTCACATTGCAGTTTGAGATATTGCCACACTCCTGTAGGTCTAGCAATACACTCAATAGACTGAGTTATTAGCTATATACAGCACTCTGAACTGGAAAATAAAACAATACATACACTTTTTTGAGATATGCAGCCTTTAAAACAGTATATGTGTGTGTGTGTGTTCAGTTGTATCCGACTCTCTGTGACCCCATGGACTGTAGCCCACCAGGCTCCTCTGTCCATGGGATTTTCCCAGCAAGAATACTGGAGTGGGTTGCCGTGCCCTCCTCCAAGGCATCTTCCCAACTCAGGGATCGAACGCATATGTCTCCTACATTGCAGGTGGACACGTTACCCCTGACCCACCAGGGACGCCCCTTAAAACAATAAGCCACAGAAGAAACCTCTACAAATTCCAAAGGAGCCTTATCATTCAGACTGTACTCTTTGATGACAAAGCAATAAAATTAGAAATGTATAACAAAAGTAGTGTTGTTGTTTTTTAATCTCAAGACAGGCAAAGGTTTGTGAAACACTGATGTATGGAAACTTCATTTTTTTCAAAAAACTTTGGTGACCTCTAAAGAATGGAAATACAATATTACGGCTTCCCAACTGGAGAAGTGTGAAACAGAGATTATAGAAAATTGATAACATTTTCAATCCAAAAGAAAGCAGGAAAAGTAAAATGAAGAACAATTAGAGGGTAATACAAATTAATAGAGGTAAGTTCAAATATATGAATAATTAAAGGATGATAAACACAATAAATTCACATAGTAAAATAATTTATCAGATTAAAGTCCTACAAATCCAATAATATGCTACTTATGACAGATATCTAACAACAAAACCAGAAAGAATATTTGAAAATAAAGGGATGAAAAGCTAGCTTAGCAACCTAACATAGGCAAATAAACAAACTAGGTGGTATTAAATTTAAAAAAAATCAATAGGGCATAAAGAAGAAAAGTACATGATAAAGAAATACTCTGTTAAGAAAAGAGGACATCATAAGTCTGAATAGACTAAAGAGCAGGTGGATTAATTTTAAGTATGCACGCAAATGCTTTAAACTTTCCTTCAAAAGGTGGAGCATAACTCCCCTGCCTTAATATGGGCTGAGCTTAGCGATTCATTTCTGATGAGTAGAATATGGTGAAGTATGTGGTTCCCAAAATCACATCATAAAAGACATCACAGCTTCTTCATTGTATATTCTTCTTTTTTTGGTAAATTAATTTATTTAAATTGGAGGCTAATTACTTTACAATATTGTAGTGGTTTTTGCCATCAGAGAAGGCAATGGCAACCCACTCCAGTACTCTTGCCTGGAAAATCCCATGGATGGAGGAGCCTGGTGGGCTGCAGTCCACGGGGTCCCTAAGAGTCGGACACGACTGAGCAACTTCACTTTCACTTTTCACTTTCATGCATTGGAGAAGGCAATGGCAACCCACTCCAGTGTTCTTGCCTGGAGAATCCCAGGGACGGGGGAGCCTGGTGGGCTGCCATCTATGGGGTCGCACAGAGTCAGACACGACTGAAGTGACTTAGCAGCAGCAGCAGCAGCAGTGTGTTTTGCCATACATTCACATGAATCAGCCATGGGTGTACATGTGTTCCCCATCCTGAAAACCCCTCCCATCTCCCTCCCCATCCCATCCCCCTGGGTTGTCCCAGTGTTCTGGCCCTGAGCGCCCTGTTTCATGCGTCCAACCTGGACTGGTGATCTGTTTCACATACAGTAATATACGTGTTTCAGTGCTATTCTCCCAAATCATCCCACCTTCTCCCTCTCCCACAGAGTCCAGAAGTCTGTTATTTACATCTGTATCTCTTTTGCTGTCTCACATACAGAGTTATTGTTACCATCTTTCTAAATTCCATATATAAGTGTTAGTATACTGTATTGGTGTTTTTCTTTCTGGCTTACTTCACTCTGTATAACAGGCTCCAGTTTCATCCATCTCATTAGAACTGATTCAAATGTATTCTTTTTAATGGCTGAGTAATATTCCATTGTGTATATGTACCACAGCCTTCTTATCCATTCATCTGCCAATGGATATCTAGGTTGCTTCCATGCCCTAGCTATTGTAAACAGTGCTGGGAGGTACGTTGGGGTACCATGTATCTCTTTCAATCCTGGTTTCCTTGATGTGTGTGTACATTCTTGAATCACTTGCCCTGGGGAAGGCCAGCTGCCATGTCAATGGACACCCCTGCAGCCCCAGAGAGGTCTACATGGGGAAAGACTGATGTACCAACTTGCCAACCACGTGAGTGAGCTTGGAAGCAGGTCCCCAGACCTGTGCTCACCTTTGGAGAACAGTGACTCCTGCCAACAACGGCAAACTCATGAGAGACCCCCCTAAGCCAGAACTGCCAAGTTAAGCCATGTATGAATCCCAGACTCAAAACCCAAGAGACTGTAAATGTGTATTGTTGCTTCAAGCCATTAAATTCAGGGGGTATTCTGTCATACAGTAGCAGGCAAGTAATAAGATGACCCTGGGCTTCCCTGGTGGCTCAGTGGTAAAGAATCTGCCTGCCAGTGCAGGGTACATGGGCTCGATCCCTGGTCCAGAAAGATCCCACATGCGCAGGAGCAGCTAAGCGAGAGCCACGGCTGCTGAGCTCGCGTGCTGCGACTATGGAAGCCTGAGTGCCTACAGCCCTTGCTCTGCAACAGGAGAAGCCACCCCAACGAGAAGCCTGCCCAAGACAACAGAAAGTAGCCCCCACTCACTGCAACTGGAGAAAAGGCCTTGCAGCAATGAAGACCTGGCGCAGCCAAAAATAAAATTATTTTCAAAAAAACAAGACGGTCTTAAATTATAGAAAGCAAAGAGCTACTTGTTCAGTTTTGTCTGACTCTTTGCGACTCCATGGACTGTAGCCCACCAGTCTCCTCTGTCCATGGAATTCTCCAGGCAAGAATTGGAGTGAATAGCCATTCCCTCCTCCAGGGGATCTTCCCGACCCAGGGATCAAACCCAGGTCTCCTGCAGTGCAGGCAGATTCTTTACAGTCTGAGCCACTTGGGAAGCCCATGCAGAAAGCAAAAACTAATATAATTATAAAAAGAAATTGACAAATCACAAGGCCTAGTGGGAGGACCTAACAGCCTCTATCATAAGTCAATAGGTCAGGAAGAAAAATTATAAAATAAAAAACAATACTATTAGCTAACAGTTAAGAACTTACATGCCTGGCACCATTCCAAGTATTTTGCTTACAGAAACTTGCACCAAAAAATAGAGGCAAACATTATATCAAGTGTGAAAAAACCATCACAAATGTTGTCCAGCTATAAGGTCACAAAGAAAATCTCAAGATAGTTCAAGTAATCTGTTATACTAGTCACTGTCTCTAAGAAGTACAATGCAATTACACTTAAAACCAATAACTAAAACAACATGTTTTTAATTCATATTTGAAAACTCCTGGTTAAAGGGGAAATAACACTTATTTAGAATTGAAAAATGGAAATACTACTAATCAAATCTTTCAAAATGCAGTTATAGTAGTATTTACAGGGAAATTGGTAGCCTTAAATGCATTTCCTGAAAATCAAGTTAAAATAAATAAATTGTACTCAACATGGAACCAAACAGAAATACTTAATAAACCTAAAATTAGGACCAAAGAGAAATATCAATAACCTCAGATATGCAGATGACACCACCTTTATGGCAGAAAGCGAAGAGGAACTAAAGAGCCTTTTGATGAAAGTGAAAGAGGAGAGTGAAAAAACTGGCTTAAAACTCAACATTCAGAAAGCTAAGATCACGGCATCCGGTCCCATCACTTCATGGCAATAGATGGGGAACAATGGAAACTGTGACAGACTTTATTTTCTTGGGCTCCAAAATCACTGCAGATGGTGACTGCAGCCATGAAATTAAAAGACACCTGCTCCTTGGAAGAAGAGCTATGACCAACATAGATAGCCTATTAAAAAGCAGAGACATTACTTTGCCAACAAAGATCTGTATAGTCAAAGCTATAGTTTTTCCTGTAGTTATATATGGATGTGAGAGTTAGACCATAAAGCAAGCTGAGCACCAAAGAATTGATGTTTTTGAACTGTAGTGTTGGAGAAGACTTTTGAGAGCTCTTTGGACAGGAAAGAGATCAAACAAGTCAATCCTAAAAGAAATTAACTCTGAATGTTCACTGGAAGGACTGATGCTGAAGCCAAAACTCCAATACTTTGGCCACCTGATGCGAAGAACTGAGTCATCAGGAAAAAAAACTGAGTCAACTGGAAAATACCCTGATGCTGGGAAAGATTGAGGGCAGGAGGGGAAGGGGATGACGGAGGATGAGATGGTTGGATGGCATCACTGACTCGATGGACATGAGTTTGAGCAAGCTCCAGGAGTTGGTGACAGACAGGGAGGCCTGGCGTGCTGCAGTCCATGGGGTCGCAAAGAGTTGGACGTGACTGAGGAGCTGAGCTACTGAACTGAACTGAAGAGCAAAGAAGGGAATTTTTAAATGATACAATAACAGAAAGCAACAACAACAAAACACAACAGAGAGGGACTGATAAGCCCCCAATCTCATCATATATATTTTTTTTAACTTATGAACTTCATTTAAATTAGAAGCTTCGGTGCTTCCCTAGTAGCTTAGAAGTAAAGAATCCACCTGTCAGTGCAGGAGACCCAGGCTCAGTCCCGGGTCTAGGAAGATCCCCCAGGCCAAGGGGCAGCTCAGCCCACATGCCACAGCCCCCGAAGCCCACGCGCTCTCAGCCTGTGCTCCACGGCAAGAGAAGCCACCGCAATGAGAAGCCCAAGCACCGCAGCAGAGAGTGGCCCCTGCTCATCGCAACTAGAGAAAGTCCGCGCACAGCAATGAACACCCAGCACAGCCAAATTAACAGCAAGAAAATATGACCAACTGAAAAGACGGGTACACTCAGGGCCTGGAGACCGCCATCCTGAGAAATAAGTCGGAGAGAGAGGATATTGTAGTACACCCCTGATAGCCAGGATCTAAAAGGAAGTGATCCGAACGAACTTATCTATAAAACAGAAACAGACTCAGACTCCGAGAAAGAACTTCCGGTGACCAGTAGGGAGGGCTGGAGGGGAGGGATAGTTAGGGAGCTTGGGATTGACATGTACACACTGCTTTATTTAAAAGTGATAACCGACAAGGATCTGGTGCAGAGCACAGGGAACTCTGCTCAGTATTTTATAACAACTGAAATGGGGAAAGAATTTGAAAAGGATACACGTGTATGTATAACTGAATCACTTTGCTGTACCCCTGAACCTAACACAACGTTGTCAATCAACTATGAAACAAGTGGAAGCATTAGTCGCTCAGTTGTGTCTGACTCTTTGTGACCCCGTGGGCTGTGGTCTGCCAGGCTCCTCTGTCCATGGAATTCTCCAGGCAAGAATAATGGACTAGGTAGCCATTCCCTCCTCCAGGGGATCTTCCCGACCCAGGGATCGAACCCAGGTCGTCTCCTGCATTACAGGAGGATTCTTTACTGTGTGAGCCACCATGATAAACTATGCTTCAGTATAAAATAAAAGTTTAAAAAAAATGATACATGAGTTTTTTAAAAAGCTGATTACCAAACTTTGTTGAAACAAAACAAACAAACAAAACCCTGGTACATCTATACAATGGGAGGCTATTTGACAATAAAAGGAAGAACTTATTGATACATGTAAAACATGGAGAAAAATCAGACACATTATGCTAAGTAAAGGAAGCCAGACTCAGAAGGCTGCATAATGTATGATTCTATTTATAAGGTATTCTGTAAAAGCAGAAATTTTATAGACGTAACACAAATCAGTGTTTGCCTTGGGGCTAGAGTTGGGGAGGGGTGGTTACACGGGAATACAAAGAAATCTTAGAGGGTGATGGAACAGTTTTAATTGTAGTGGTGATTATGTGATTATATTAGTGTCAAAACTAAAAATGAAAAAGTGTGAATTTTATTGTATAAAAGTGGCTAGCTGTTAATAAACCCAACTAAAACAAATGAAGCCAAAGGTAAGACTCTGGTAAATAGCTCTTGAACTCTTCAAAAGAAAAAACAGATGATGGCTAACAAACACATGAAAAGATGCTCAACATCACTCATTATCAGAGAAATGCAAATCAAGACCACAATGAGGTACCATTTCACACCAGTCAGAATGGCTGCTATCCAAAAGTCTACAAGCAATAAATGCTGGAGAGGGTGTGGAGAAAAGGGAACCCTCTTACACTGTTGGTGGGAATGCAAACTAGTACAGCCACTATGGAGAACAGTGTGGAGATTCCTTAAAAAACTACAAATAGAACTGCCTTATGACCCAGCAATCCCACTGCTGGGCATACACACCAAGGAAACCAGTATTGAAAGAGACACGTGTACCCCAGTGTTCATCACAGCACTGTTTATAATAGCCAGGACATGGAAGCAACCTAGATGTCCATCAGCAGATGACTGGATAAGAAAGCTGTGGTACATATACACAATGGAGTATTACTCAGCCATTAAAAAGAATANAGAAAAACACCAATACAGTATACTAACACATATATATGGAATTTAGAAAGATGGTAACGATAACCCTGTATGCGAGACAGCAAAAGAGACACAGATGTAAAGAACAGACTTTTGGACTCTGTGGGAGAGGGTGGGATGATTTGGGAGAATGACATTGAAACATGTATACTATCATGTAAGAAACGAATCGCTAGTCTAGGTTCGATACAGGAAGGATGCTTGGGGCTGGTGCACAGGGATGGCCCAGAGAGATGATATGGGGAGGGAGGTGGGAGGGAGGTTCAAGGTTGGGAACTCATGTACACCTGAGGTGGATTCATGTCAATGTATGGCAAAACCAATACAGTATTATAAAGTAAAAAAATAATAATAATAATAAAATAAATTAAAAAAAAAGACTGGTGAGATTGCTCAAGAAAAAGTGAAAGTCACAACAAGTAAACAATTTTAGAAATTGAGAAATATTAAAGGGGTATGATTACAGATTGGAGAAGGCAGTGGCACCCCACTCCAGTACTCTTGCCTGAAAAGTCCCATGGACGGAGGAGCCTGGTAGGCTGCAGTCCACAGGGTCCCTAAGAGTCGGACACGACTGAGCAACTTCACTTTCACTTTTCACTTTCATGCATTGGAGAAGGAAATGGCAACCCACTCCAGTATTCTTGCCTGGAGAATCCCAGGGACGGGGGAGCCTGGCGGGCTGACGTCTATGGGGTCGCACAGAGTCGGACACAACTGAAGCGACTCAGCAGCAGCAGCAGCATGATTACAGATAGTAAAGTTTTAAAAATCAAAATGCTCTATGCCAACAAATTTGAAAAACATACATTGAAATAGATAACTTTATAGAATGAAAATCACCAAAATTATTTCAATAAAATGGAAAACCTAATTCAATCAATAATCATTCACGGAATTGCACATATGGTTTTATAGGTCATTTTCATCCGACTGTTAAGAAACCAATAAGCTTCCAAAAATTAAAGAGGGAAGTCACAAAATACTGTTACATGGGTTACTATAGCTCTGTGGCAAACAAGGACAAGAAAAGAAATTTTCAAAAAATGCAGAATATGAGAGCTGAGAGTTAAATTTTATTTGGGGCCAAATGGGAATTACAGCCTGGGAGACCTCCGCTCAGAAAGGCCTGAGGACCCGCTCTGAAGGCAGGGCCAGGGGTGGGCAGTCACAGTATATATATGATTCTAGTGAAGGAAGGAAGGAAGGAAGTGAAATTCGCTCAGTCATATCCAACTCTTTTCGACCCCATGGACTATACAGTCCATGAAATTCTCCAGGCCAGAATACTGGAGTGAGTAGTCTTTCCCTTCTCCAGGGGATCTTCCCAACCCAGGGATTGACCCAGGTCTTCCACATTGCAGGCAGATTCTTTACCAGCTGAGCCACAAGGTGAAGGGGGATACATACAAGCAGGCACACATTTTTGGCAGAAGATTGCTACAGGTCACGAGGAGCAGATGCTTCTATTAAGAATTTTAGTCCTTTTCTAGCTATGAGAAGATGTGAGAAATTGAGCTCATAACATCTCCTGAAAATGTCCAAGTATCTGAAGGCTTGTTCTGCCAGCTTTTCCCAGAGCACAGAGGGCCTCATTACTGATCTTTGGCCCGGAACTCCTGGGGTGTGTGGAGGGTCTGCAATGGCAGGTGACAGTGGCTTCATTCTTACAAAACCAGATGGTGATCAACAGCTTTTAATTGGCAATAGATGCCAATTAAACAAAAATAGCAGTGTATTTTAAAACACACAATCACATACATGCTTTTATCTTAATCAAGTTGGGTTTAGCAAGAATATAAGGATGGTTTAATAGCATTCAATTCTATTACTATTCAATATAATGAGTTACATTAATGGATTAAAGAAAACTATGTTATGTATTATCTATTCTAGCAGAAAAAGTATTCCATGAAGTCATATGCTCATTAATTATTAACAACAGTTGGCAAACTAGAAATTAAATGACACTTACTTAACTACGATGATACCCACAACCACAGCCTATGGGGCACACACCTGAAGTCACACAGATTGGATCTCTTGGTATTTGCTGCCGTGAAGGAGCTTGCACACTGCGAGGGGCTTGTTTTGGAAGCATGTGTTGAGTAGCTGGGGTGAGTTTCAAGGCAGTGTAGTTTTATTCTGCACTAGATGCTCTCAGGAAATGGGGGAAATTCTGAGGTTGGATATTTTCATTTTTACCCAGGACGCCCTCTGAAGCCCTTTTTCGTGAGTCTCTAGCTGCTTCAGTCTCTCTGTGTGTGCGTTAGTCACTCATTGTGTCTGACTCTTTGCAGCCCCATAGACTGTAGCCCACCAGGCTCCTCTGTCCATGGGATACTCCAGGCAAGAATTCTGGAGTAGGTTGCCATTCTCTTCTCCAGAGGATCTATCTGACCCAGGGATCAAACCCTGGTCTTCTGTATTGCAGGCAGATTCTTTACCACCTTAGCTACCAGGGAAACCCTGCTTCAGTCTTTACCGCTAGTAATTCTGACAACTAGCGCAGGCTTTAAAACCCCCTAAGCTGTCTGTCCACCTAGAGGTGGTACTTAAAGCCCTGAGAATGGCCCACCCAGCCCTCACGATAGAGCACAGCACAGGCAGAATATCCCCGCCGCACACACCCTCCCTTCCAGCCACTCCAGACCCCGCAACGTCACAAGCCTCCTTCAGGCTTATAGGTCACTGTTTGGACTTTTAGCTCAGCCCAGAAGGCCTCTCTTCTGCTCATCTCCTTTCTGCTAGGCAAACTGGAGTTCCAGCTTAAGGTCACCTGCTCTGCAAGAGCTCTAGCCTGTGGTCCTGTGGCCCCTTCCCCATTTTCCCCTGTGTCATCTCTCCCCTCATCCTTCCTACAGCCCCTCCTTCCTCTCTCCTGCCCTTCCTCCATCCTCTTTTCCTACTTCAGTGAAACACCAAGTCTGTGGACCTGCCCTGCTGGGCTCTGAGGAGTCAAGGGTGAACCAGTGACAAGATTCTTAAGGAGCCTCAAGGCCCCAGCAGTGTCCACACCTTCAGCTCCTCAAGCCCAGCCCTGGCACAGGCCCGGCAGACACACTGTTGGATGAAAGGAGTCTGTTGAAGGTTGAACTGCATTTCCCACTATGGTAGGTTCAAGTGCTAACCCCCAGGACCTGTGAACGTGACCTTACTTGGAAATAAGGATTCGCAGATGTCCTCCTGTTTAGATGAGGTCATACTGGATCAGGCGGATCTGAATCTGATGACTGGTGGAGAGAGAGGGAATGCAGGAAGCACGGGAAACTAATACAGAGTCCCAGGCTCAGGGCCCGTGAACTCTTGGCCACATTCCCTCTCCATCGCCCCTGGAGGCTACAGCTGCCCAAAACTCCGCTGCAGGCTGGACCCCAACTTTCCCGTTTATCCCATCGGCCTAGCCTAAGCCTCCCCTCTGACAGGCAGAGGACTAGCATCTCAGTTCAGTCCAGTTGCTCAGTCATGTTCGACCCTTTGCAACCTCATGGACTGCAGCACGCCAGCCTTCCCTGTCCATCACCTACTCCCGGAACTTGCTCAAATTCATGTCCATCGTGTTGGTGAGGCCATCCAACCATCTCATCCTCTGTCGTCCCCTTTTCCTCCCACCTTCAATCTTTCCCAGCATCGGGGTCTTTTCTTATCGGAGTCAATTCTCATCAGGTAGCCAAAGTATTGGAGTTTCAGCTTCAGCATTAGTCCTTCTGAAGAATATTCAGGACTGATTTCCTTTAGGATGGACTGGTTGGATCTCCTTGCCGTCCAAAGGACTCTCAAGAGTCTTCAACACCACAGCTCAAATGCATCAGTTCCGCACTCAGCTTTCTTTGTAGTCCAACTCTCACCAGTCGGACACTAGATGGCGCCAGCAGGCTGAGCCATCCCAACTCCCCCCAACTGTGGGCTGATCTTCCGAGGCCAAGACAAGGACCAGGCATCAGCTACTTCAAGTTCTTCCCCAAGAATTGGCTTTTGCTCTATCAGAGAGAGGAAATCAGATCCTTCTGCCTGCAAATCATCCTTCCCAGCCTCAGTTTGAGTTGCTGGGAAGAGAAATAAGAGGAACCAGATTACTGCCCTCATGCCCCCATGATAGCCCCAACCCTACCCTCCAGATTCTGCCTTCCCAGGTTGGGTGTGCTCTGATCCTTTGGAGTTCCCCTACATCTTCCTGTGGGAGGCCAACCAGTTCTTTTTTCACCCCAGAAGCAATTCCCTAGGACAGGCTCTAGTTCCTTCCCTGAACAAGTGTGATGACCCTTCCCTGAGTCCAGGACCCTCAGCCTCTCACTCCTGAACCCTCTGCAAGACTCCTTACATACTCTCTTTCCAATACTTCCTTTGTGTACTTCTCTGTCCTTCCTCTTTTTCTCCTCCTTACCATAGAGATATGAGGTTGACTCTTCAACAACATGGGGGTTAGCGGTGCCCACGCTCAGAAGTGGAAAATCTGAGCATAATTTTACAGTCTGCCCTCCATATCCAAGGTTCTCCATCTGTGGATTCAACCAACCTCAGATCCTGTTCTATTTGTTGTCGTTCAGTCGCTCATTCGTGTCTGACCCTTCGACCCCTTGGACTGCAGCACACCAGGCTTCCCTGTCCTTCACCGTCTCCCAGAGTTTGCTCTAACAGACGTCCACTGACATGTTGGATCGGCGATGCCATCCAACCATCTTATCCTCTGTCGTCCCCTTCTTCTGCCTCCAATCTTTCCCAGCATCAGGGTCTTTTCCAATGAGTCAGCTCTTTGCATCAGGCGGCCGAAGTACTGAAGATTCAGCTTCAGCATCAGTCCTTCCTCCTGTGCTATTTGCTATAGTATTTGTTGTTGTTTAGTCTCTAAGTCATATCCAATTCTTTGCCACCCCATGGACTGCAGCGTGCCAGTCTTCCCTGTCCTTTACCGTCTTCCAGAGCTTGTTCAAACTCATGTCCATTGAATTGATGATGCCACCCAATTCTCTTATCCTCTACCATTCCCTTCTCCTTCTGCCCTCACTTTTTCCCAGCATCAGGGTCTTTTCCAATGAGTCTGCCCCTAGTATTTACAACTGAAAAATATCCATGTATAAGCGGACGAGTACAGTTCACAGCCACATTATTCCAGGGTCACCTGTACTGTCATTTTGACCTTTCTGTCTTTTATTCCTCTCCATCCAGTACAGTCAGCCACACAAACCTCGGATCTCTTAACCTGAATCATCTTGGGCAATGATCTCATTTCTCCCACAACTTCTAATCATATGACGGCTGATTTTTCCTTCCCTCCCAGGGTGCTTGCAGTGGTCTCCTGGGTGAGTTTCGATTCTGATTCATTGTCCACCAAGTTCTTTTCTAATATACTCAGAGCGTCTCCTGCTCTCCAGAATATCTGATGGCTCCCACTTGCCTAAGGGAAAGGGAAAGTTAGTTGCTCAGTCGTGTCTGACTCTTTGCAATCCCATGGCCTGCACCCCACCAGACTCCTCTGTCCATGGGATTCTCCAGGCAAGAACACTGGAGTGGGTTGCCCTCCAGGGCATCTTCCCAATCCAGGGACCAAACTCGCCTCTCTTACGTCTCCTGCATTGGCACACAGATTCTTTACCACTGAGGGATCAGGGAAGCCCTCTTCCTTCTGTATATATGTGTTCAAATTCCCTCTTCTTATGAGGACTCCAGTCATACAGGATTATGACTCTAACAACCTCATTTTAACCTAATTACGCCTTTAAAGATGCTGTCTCCAATTTCAGTCACATTCCAAGTTACAGGGAATAAAGACTTCAACATACGCATTTGGTCAGGGGGGTGTTATGACCAATTCAGTTCATAATACTAAAGATTCTAGTAAATAGTTTTATTTTCTCCAGAAAGGCAGATGGAAGTAACAGGCAAAGAATATGGTTTATTAGTTTTTAAGCAAAGCTCTTTGGGAAGCTGTGTGTCCCTTCCCAGAAGGCAGATTACTAATTTGTAACAAATGAAAAGATCAGATATATTTTCAACGTTCTTTGAGAATATTTTCTGTGTGCCTAGGTATCAGGCATTTTGCTTTTTTAAGTAATAATTTATTGAAGAGGCAATATATTCACTTGCAAAAATTCAAAAGTGCAAAAGGTATAGAAAGTGACCCTTCCTCCCAAGTCACTCTCTCTCAAGAGGCACCCAATGTTACCCATATCTGGAGTGATTCTCTGTGCAGAGAAAAGGCTGCACATTGACACATTTTAAAAGATCCTTTTTTTTTGGTATGCAAATGATAGTGTTCCAGCACCCTCTTCTGTGCCTGTTTTTTTGTTTTGTTTACAACAATGTATCCTGCAGAATAGTTCAGAGCTGTTTTATTCTCTTCCCCTGCCTCCTCCACTGTATTCATTTAATGTTTGATGTATCATATGTATTTAGCCTGTGTTGATGATCATTTAGGTTATTTTGAAGTTTTGGCTTTATTCAGTTCAGTTTAGTCACTCAGTTGTGTCAGATTCTTTGAGACCCCAAGAATCGCAGCACGCTAGGCCTGCCTGTCCATCACCAACTCCCCGAGTTCACACAAACTCATGTCCATCGAGTTGGTGATGCCCTCCAGCCATCTCATCCTCTGTTGTCCCCTTCTCCTCCTGGCCCTAATCCCTCCCAGCATCAGGGATGAGTCAACTCTTCGCATGAGGTGGCCAAAGTATTGGCGTTTCAGCTTCAACATCAGTCCTTCCAATGAACACCCAGGACTGATTGCCTTTAGGATGGACTGGTTGGATCTCCTTGCAGTCCAAGGGACTCTCAAGAGTCTTCTCCAACACCACAGTTCAAAAGCATCAATTCTTCGGCTCTCAGCTTTCTTCACAGTCCAACTCTCACATCCATACATGACTACTGGAAAAACCATAGCCTTGACTAGACGGACCTTTGTTGACAAAGTAATGTCTCTGCTTTTTAGTATACTATCTAGGCTGGTCATAACTTTCCTTCCAAGGAGCAAGCGTCTTTTAATTTCATGGCTGCAGCACCATCTGCAGTGATTAGGCAACTGCAATGAACAGCTTGTATACATTTGATATTTTATGCAAGAACATCTTTCAGAAAAAATCCTTGAAAGGAGAATTTCATGGTCAAAGAGTACATTGTAATATTTTTTAAAAGTAAATAATTTTATTTAGAAACAAATTTATAGAAAGTTTCCTGAATCATTTGGGGCAGTATGTTGTTGGATCCCCTTTAACATGTGTTCCCTATGAACAAGGACATGGCCCTGAATAACCTCAATATAACCAACAGAACAAGAAATTAACACAGACACATTACGACCATCTAATCCTCACACAGGACTCAAGTTTCACCAGTTGTCCCAATAACGTCTTTTATGTCAAAGGATTCAATTCAGAATCACGCCTTGCATTTCTCAGTGATTTTTGTTCTGTGTGAACTTGACATTTTGAGGACTATATGCCAGTTTTTGTAAAAAAAAATCACTCAGTCTGGGTTTGTATCATTTTTTCATGATTAGATTTAGGTTGAGTTTTGGTGGACGTGTTTGGACGTGATGCATTCTGTCAGGTGGTACATGATTTTTGATTTGTCCCCCTGAATGAAGTAATATCTACCAGGTTTACCTATATGGATTTCAGTTTACCTATATGGATTTGTGGCCTCCTATTTTATGCAATGGATTAAAATCTATTATCATTATTTTGATGCTCATATCGTTCCTGATTTGGTCAGTAGATGCTCATGCAAATGGGAGTACTTTGGACATATACCCATCATTTTTTTTAGCACTTTTTTTAAACTTTCTGATACAACAAAATATTGCAAGTTCATCTAGTAATCTTCCTGCTGGGGCTCTGGAATCAGTCATTTCTCCAAGGAGCCCAGGTTCCTTTTAGTAGCAAACAGTCTTTAAAAGCCAAGATCCAAACTTTAGGTGTGCTCACTGCTGTTGAAGTATCACTGATCCCAAATCCTCTGGAAAGAGCTTGGAAATATCTAGCTCGTGTGTGTGTGTGTGTGTACCTGCATACATGCATTAGTTTATTTATATTTCTGTATTTATATAGATTGAAACCATGAAATCTTACCGTTCCAATCTGACATTGCAGGGTTCATTGTGTTCGTTCTGTTTCCTTTTCTGATTGTGTAATTCTGCCCCCACTTAATGGTATTAGAATTGAATTGTTCAGTAAATAAGGGAAGAGGAACTGCACTGTAATTTGATGGTTGTCGCCTAATCACTCTCCATAAAGAATGTACCAATTTACATTCCCACTCGATATTTTTAAGCTTTCCCTTTTGCCAAACTGATGGGTGAAAAAAATATTACTTCCGATGTTTTAACATGTATCACTCATTATAAGACAGCTTATTTTCCAATGTTTCTAATGAAAAAGAAAGGTGACCAGGAAAGAGTATTGTAGTTGGATGTAACCACTGTCCCTTAATTCCGCTTTAAGGAAATGACAGAAGAGACAAAAACACCTCTTAACATTGAAATGGCTGCCTGGCTGCTGCTGGCAGAAACTTGGTTGCAAGCCCTGGGTGTCCCTTCTGTCCCCAAAGAGCTAGTGAATTGGCCCTGTACTGGAGACTTGAACCCGTTCGCGCTCTCTCTGAAGACGCCCCCTGCAGGCAGGAGCAGGAGCTGGCAGGTTGGCACCAAGTGCTCTGTTTTGTAGGGAACAGACTCTGGGACAGGAAGTCTCAGACACTTGTCTATGGGTATCCTGGATTTCTTTCTTGTGATTAAAGTAATTAAAGTTTAATCAACCCAGAGGAGAAAGGCATTTATAATTTTGGCAGATCTTAAGTTGTAGGTTGAAATTGCTCATACTGACCTTTTTAAGTTAACCTGCAGAAGTGGCAATTTCAGATGCTTCCTCATCTTATATGCTGGTGCTTTGCTCCTATAGGTCTCCGTAGCCTGAAGAATAGGCTTTCTATGTGGCTCAGTGGTAAAGAATCTGCCTGCCAAGGCGCAAGATACAAGAAACTCAGATTTGATCCCTGGAGTAGGAAATGGCAATTCATCCCAATATTCTTGACTGGAAAATTCCATGGACAGAGAAGCCTGGTGGGATGCAGTCCATAGGGTCGCAAAGAGTAGCACACGACTGAATGGGCACACACACACACATACACACAGCCTGAAGGAACCACTTATGCACACTCCCCACCCGATAGCTCCTTGCTGACTTACTCTTCTACCTAGAGTATTAAAACAAAATCCATCCCTTATGACGTAAAGCAAATGGCACCTTCCCTGGGGAATCTTTGCTCATCCCCCAAGAAATGAACTCTTTACTCTTCACTCCCCAGGCACTTTGCGGGTGCTCCAATAGCTTCCTTTAAGTTCTGCCTTAAATTTTAGGCAGCTGTTTAATCTCTTTCTCCCCTATTAGTCTGCAAACTCCTTGAGGACAAAGACTGACTCTTACTCACTGCTGTACTCCTGGGACCTAGTACCAGATTTTGTGTAAAGCTAATTCTAAAATAAAACAGAAACAAAGAAAGAAAGTAAAAGTGAAGTTGTTCAGTCATGTCTGACTCTTTGTGACCCCATGAACTGTAGCCTACCAGGCTCCTCTATCCATGGGATTTTCCAGGCAAGAATACTGGAGTAGGTTGCCATTTCCTTCTCCAGGGAATCTTCCCAACCCAGGAATCAAACCTGGGTCTTCCACATTGCAGGCAAATGCTTTACCATCTGAGCCACCAGGGAAGCTTTAAAACAACAACAACTGTTGAGTAAACTGGCAAATGAATGAATGACCAGAACAGGAGTGGGCATAGCCATCCCATAAAAGGGCTGCAGCACCAAATTCTGTAAAAGTCTTCAGAGCTCAATGTTCAAGGGCTTTGAGACCACCCTAGAAGTCACAGCAGCGGCCCCCATCCTTGGTGTGTTTGTGTGAAGCCAAAGTCCTTCCTTCACACACCCTAGATCACCTCAGGTGCTCAGCCCAGGTCAGCAGGCTGAACCTGCAAGCATGCTGCCTTTTGCTGGAGGCTGGACAACCCGCTTCCCCAGGGAGCTCCACGGTGGGGAAGTCCACACTTGCAAAGCCTCCGCAGTTTTCTGCCAAGTTGAGAGTCGTCAGCCACCCCAGGCTTGGGAACAGTTCAAGTTACCCCAGACGGGCTGTTCAGGACATTCCTATGTTATGAAATTTCCTTTTCTGGTGGCCCTGAGGCATCACGGGAAATCTGAAATGCCAAACAGCTGTTCACCTCTGGGTGTGGGATGGGACAGTCCCCAAGCCCTGTGATGCTCTCTTACCTCCACAGAGCTTAGAGCAGCAGTCCAGGCCTGTCGTCGTGGGAATGTGCCGTGTCTACCCAGGTACAGATTCATTTCTTGCCTCAGGAACTTCTCTCTCTCTCCCAAACCTGGATGTCTTGGACCTCAAACTTGGACAGTTTTCAATTTAGTTTAAAATTCAACTTCATAAATAATGAAACAACTGTAGATCAAAATGCCATTTTCCTTCAACTGGCTTTTTTTTTTTTTTTTAAATGATAATACCCCATGCTGGACTTCCCTGGTGGTCCAGTGGTTCAGAATCCTCCTGCCGATACAAGGGACATGAGTTTGATCCCTCGTCTGGGAAGATCCAACATGCCTAGGGGCAACTAAATCCCTATGCTGCAACTACAGAGCCCACGTGCCCTAGGCCCATGCTCCGCAACAGGAACGAGAAGCCACTGCAGTGAGAAGCCCGAACCCCACAACTAGAGAGTAGCCCCTGCTGGTGGCAACTAGAGAAAGTCCCTGTGCAGCGGTGAAGATCCAGTGCAGCCGATAAATTAAATTAAAAAACAGACAAGATAACCCATGCGGGCTGGTGAGGTTGCTGGGAAAATGAACACTACCAGTGAGATTGTTGTAATTTGGAGTAACTTTCTTCGTGGGCAATTTGAACTGTATCAAAAGCCTCTAAAATGTGCTTCTTCTGATCTTGCAATTCCATTTCCAGCAGTTTATGCCAGAGAAGTAATTTAAAACACTATCAAACCATTGGTTATAAGAATGTAAAAAACATGTTTGACAATCTATGAGTCCGGATCACCAATATGATAGTCTATGCAACCATTAAAAATGGTGTCAATGAAATCTTATGATTAGAACATTGTCAGTAGAAGGTGGAATTATGGGTGATTTTCTTTCTAAATTTTCTGAAATGAGTATGTGTTACTTTGGCATATTTAAAGATATTTTAAGTAGTCTGAGAAAGCCTTACCCTGGAGATTGTTACTTTTGTCCTTGTCTAGGAGTCTCAGCTTTCCAAATTGGGAAATGGGGGTTCAGTAGCATGGTAGGAAATTTTCTTTTCTCCCCTTCCATCTCCTTTCCAATCTGGGCCAATCACTTCAAAGACAGCCCTCCCCCCAGCAGTTCTGCAGGTTTTGTGGGCTGTTTCTTTTGTTCCCCTCATCTGTCATCAAGAGAAGGGCTGCCAACCTGTGGCTGACCCTGTTTTGACAAAACTCCCTTCCCCAGCATTCCTTACCTGATGGGATATGCTTCTCCCCTATATTCCAGAGAGAGAGACGACTTACCTCTCATTGAAACAAGCGGTCTTGTCTTTCTGGTTTTTTTTTTTTTCTCCTGGAGGAACAACTCTCGCTGCTTGGTGAATTTATTTCTCATCACATTCTGCATAGCTTAAATGCCTCCTCCCTCAACGCCATGAAGGGCACAGCCCAATCCTCTGAGATGAGGGTACCTCATTATCCTCCTGACAGTATGCCATTTCCCTGCTCTGAAATTACGAGTTCTTCCTCTATCTGAAGCTCACTGCTGAGAACAGAGACTCTGAAAGGCACTAGGAAGGGGATGAGGGCCTTGAGAGGCAGGCAGAATCTGGTGGGGTGGGAAGTGTGCCGGGGAGGGGATCACTCCTTCAGGGCCATCTGGGTTCGAATTCAATTCTGGCTCCTTGGGCAAGTCAGTTCACCTCTTTAGGCCTCACTTCCATTCTATGTGATTCAGGGCTCTGGACAGGGAAGCTATTGATGCCTGCCATGTAGAGCTGCTGTGTGGGTTCCATGAGTTGATACACATGGAACACTTGGAACCCTGCCTTGTGCAGAGTAAGTGCTTTTTAAGGACCAGCCATTACCACCATCAGGCTTCCCTGGTGGCTCAGATGGTGAAGAATCTTCCTGCAATGCAGGAGACCTGAGTTCCATCTCTGGGTTGGGAAGGTCCCCTGGAGAAGGGAATGGCAACCCACTCCAGTCTTCTTGCCTGGAGAATTCCATGGACAGAGGAGCCTAGCGGGCTACAGTCCACGGGGTCACAAAGAGTTGGACACAACTGAGTGCCTTTCACTTCACTTCCACAATCACCATCCCTCTTCAAAGCTGGAACACTCGTCTCTCCACCCCCTTGCAGTTATGGCAGTGTTGCTTGGGCAGAGCCTACTGAAGACGGGTGTTCCGAGCCTGAGACTGGGTGTTGGCACAGATACCCCCAGAATGTTTTTCCACATGACTGTGTGTAAACACATCCTGACCAATTTCCAGGGGGACAAACCTAAGGGTGGCCTGAATTTTTATCCCAAAGTACCTGGTACATCTTTCTACTCATACCCTTACTACCTGTTGAGTACTGTTGGCCTCTCCTACCTCACAATGACCTTTTCACCTCTACACTTTCTGCTCTTTCAGCTCTAGGTCTCCAGCACTTCCTCTCCCCCTCAGAGAACGGTGTTGCTGTTCACCTAGCTGCTCAAACTACCTTATTCCCCACAGGACCAACAACTTCTTACACGGTCTCTCTCGTATGTATGTTTTTATCCCCGTAAATTCATTCTTCCTGAGAGACAGAGAGAGCTTCCGAAAACAAAGTGGAGCTAAGTCATTCTATTAATTAAAACGATGAGGGCACTTCCTGTTGCCCTTAGGAAGAAGTGAAACGTCCCAGCCTGGCTGGCAAGGGTTTCCTACCATTAGCCTCTGTCTGCCTCCTCCAGCGGTCCCTGAGCCCTCTGCCCTCTGCAGCAGCCCTAGACTCCTTTTGGTTTCTCAAATGGCAAGTGCTTCTGTGTTGCCCACGCAGACGCTGGGTCCCGCCCCTCAGTCTCACTGTCCTGGCTTCTCTCTTCTCGTTACATGGCATCTCATCCATAAGGTTTTTCTGACTGTCCCGTCAACATAACTTCCGTCACCACAGCGTCACTGGATGCCGCTCTGTCTTCCCTCTGACATGTCAGGAATTCCATGCAGGCGCCCAACTCACCATCTTGCCCACTGCTGAATCCCGGCCTGGGCACAGTGGTTGGCACGCTGAGAGCTCTAAAGAGAGGACTGGCGTGTTTTCACTCGTGTTTGTGGTCTCCCCTCCTTGTTCCATAGACCACCTCCCTGTCCCGGCTCCTCTTATCAGGCTCCTCTCCTCCTCAGAGCTGGTGTTTTCATCCCCTTCATGAGGTTCCTGCCCCTGGGAGGGTTTCTGCAAAAACTTTCTGGAAGGATCACATCTCTCACAACTGCCTTCAAAAGAACTTTTTTTTTATTATTATTATTTAGAAATGCAGTTATATACAGAGAACAATTAAAATTAAATTAAACTTTGTACAAATATTAAAATACTATCTTCACACCCACTGCAATGTACAGGATACCAAAAAATACATATATAAAATAAAATAAAGCAAACCCAAACTGACCGAGTGACATTCTGCACAGTCAACGACGCGTGCGTCACGTGAAACCACTGCTGAGACCCCACAGTGGCGTGATGAGCCGCCAGGCCACCCTCAACCCTCTCCTCCCCGCCTGGTGATCCAAGCGCTCTGCCCAGGCGCACCCCCCCAGCTCCTAGCACAGGGCTTAACCTTGGGGTTTCTCGTTCAAAATTCTACTAGATTTTCAACTGGCGGTTAAGAGGGGTTGCGTCCCAGGAAAGCTGAGCCTGCCCTTCCCTCTCCAGGGAACTGGCTACTTTACCACTCGGTCTACAAACCTGCCACACAAAATCCTCTCCAAGCCCCTCACCAGACTCCAGTAACAACAGGCCTTGTGCTAAAGGCCAGGAGCCCTGGCAGGCTTCAGCGAAGCTCCTGGACTCTGTCCTCAGCAAGCACATCTGGAATGAAGCTGTCAAGCCTGTGTCCTTTCCCTTCTAGGCCCTGTATTTTCAAGGACCTGGGTGGGGGGCAAGGAACCAAACAAACAGGCAAGGATCTAGAAATGTCTGCAGCATTTTCCATTCTCTATGTAGGGATGCTCCCTGGGAATGGAAGTGACAGTTATGTGGGAGGCAAGTGGTTTGAGCTCCATAGGGGTGGGAGGGGAAAGGTCGAGTGCTAGGGTTCCTGTGCGACCACTGACTTAGCAGGAAAAGTATACCTTTGTCTGGCCATCAGCTTCTCCATGAAGCTTCACGGCTGGGGGAGGGGAGGAGGCGGCGGGCAGGAAGAATGGGGATGAGACAGGAGTTAAGTTTTGTTTGCAGATGGAGTGTTGGGAGGATGTAAGTTGAAATGCCTTATAAAACCAAAAGAACTCACAAAGTGGCCAGGACTTGGCCCATTTCACGGCTCACACCCAGTGAAATGGGAACACAGCACACAAAACTCAAAGATGGCAAAAGATAGAGGCTACCTGCTGAACTAAGGCATTGAAAAGGTTAGAAATTTTAAGTGATTTTTCACCATATACTGGCCCTTGAAAGTCACTGGAATGTGACTGCAAGTTACCAAGATATAAAACCTGCACTGAGTCAGACCGTGTATGCAAATGAAAAAAGCGCTTCTTCAAAGTCCTTTGGTGCCGACTGTTCCTCCTGCACAAGTCCTCTGCTGGGCTCCCCAGAGGTGAGCCCAGGGAAGCCAAACCCCGGCAGCTTTCCCCACTGCTCCAGGCCCCTCCGGTGGCCCCCAACACCACCTCGTCTCTCAGCCAGACCCCACCCCAAGGCTGCTGTGGAGGCCCTGATCCTTCATGAGAAACAAGGGCCAGCAGCTCTAGAAACAGCAGTTTATGGCTGATGTGGGAGACGAGAACTAACTGCGGGAGGCCATCACGAGGGGTAAGCAGGGAGGTGAGGCTGGCCCGGTACCCACATGCCAGGCACCTCCAGGAGGCAGGCCTCATCAAAGCCAGGGACAGGGGAGCAGGGGAGGGGAGCCTCCCAACTTTTCTCTCCTCCCTTCCAGGTGGCAAGTCTGGGCTTGCGATCCCCCCAGGGTGGGCGGGCAAGGTGAAAGAAGGGTTCAGAAGGCAGGCTTTTTCATTTTTTTCAAGCGGCAGGCGGATCATCTCTGTGGCTGGATAAACCGCAAACAAAAAGTGCAATCTCATGGGGAAAACCCCCAGAGTACTTATATAAAAAAGGGTAAGAGCCCTGTTTAAAAAAATATTCTAGACTTGAGTTCAGGTGCTGGAAGATGGGGAAACGAAAGCTGCGCGCCCGGCAGTGAGACTCTGGAGGCACCCCCCAGCAGCGCCCCCGCGCTGGGCCTTGCTCCCTTCTGGAGGAAGACAAGGGTACTGCG